>CM076933.1:7536528-8076520 GCA_039566165.1 Maruca vitrata
ATGTATATAGATAGGTAACTGCCTCGTTGGTCTATTGGTAGCAAGCGCTGCGTTAGGACCGAGAGGTCCCCGGTTCGAGTCCGGGGTCAGGCAATATTTGTGTGAGTTTTACTGTAATGAAATTACTCAGCCCGGAGTTAGGAAGTTGGCGGTTGAACGCCCGTGCCTCGGAAAGCACGTTAAGCCGGTGGTCCTGCGCCCGATCTCTCATCGATCATGTCGGATTGCCGTCTCACCGAATTATGAGAGTAAGGGAATAGAGAGTGCATTTGTGTTTGCGCGCACACTTGTGCACTATAATATGTCCTGCGCACTTGGCTGATCTCAATTGAGATCGGCCGCCATGGCTGAAATCAGTCGGACGCCTTATATTATATAGATAGGTGCTTTCCGAGGCACGGAAGTGCGTGCAAATGCTAGCTTCCTAGCATGAAACGGGGCAATACTTATTAAAAAATAATCACTTAGATTTGGGTCCTCTCAAAACTAGAACTAGAGCCGTCTTAACGAACAACGCAGTCAAACATACATTTAGCCCTGTCGTTAAGTCACAGATATTCTTCCAAACATTTCGTTGATGTAATTAGAAGATTTCCAGAATCTTAGGTAGAAACAAACCACGACAAAGACCAAACTCAGCGTTCGAATCAGGTTAGCACAGCTAGTGATATTTTTTCAACGCTCCAGCATTATTGAACGGTGTCCCACAATGAATAATTCATACGTAATTCGCTATTTCGAAAGGACTCCGCTTATTGTTTCTTGTCTCTGAGAAGGCAACGTCGTGATGTATCGACTTTCAATCGAAAAAGTCAGTGTCTAGGTACAGACCAAAATTACGACCTAAATCAAAAGTTTTGCTGTCTCAAGACTCTTATTTTTATGCGCTAGCTATGACGTGTAAATTATAAATGATAAATTTTATTCATAGATTCATAATAAATTTGATTTTATTTAGCTCGTCAAAAACAACAAGCAGTAAAATAACACAAATTCTGGGCGCTATCAAAAATAAAAGCATGTAATTTTTATTTCTTTTCTTTTTTTAAGGAAAACAAACAGCAATTTTACAACACTTATAATTAACACATATATGTAACACACTTGCCAAAACAGTTTCTACGATTAATTATTACATGGTATCTTAAAAAGTTACACTATTAAAATACCCAACAGAGGTATAAATAATCATTTTATCAATAATACTTAACTAGGACACCATTGATGTTAGCTGCTGTAGCACTGCTAAGCAGCAACCAACACCAAGGCTGACTGATAAAAGTTACAAAAAGTACCCAAACTCATTTCTTGATCATCTGCCTTAATTTATTGTGTGCAAGACCAAAAATATCTATGTGGCAATATTTGGAGTTCTATAGTTTAACAGATCTAAAAGCGATTACTAGCATAGTTAATAATTTTAACCTTTGTCCTCCCACTGCTTGGCCTACCCCAGCAGTTCTGCTTCGAAAATAATGACTTATAAAGAGAAACAAATATTTAGCCTTTCCGTTAACTCTACATAATATAAAAAATATATTATGTCAACAGCAAGACGTCTATTGGCTCAATTTTAAATGTCTGCCTTAGCTCGTGTTTCCAACTTTCTTGATGGACACTAAAACGTGGATAGAAAACTTTAGTATTTAGAAGTGGAATTAAGTAACCCTAAATTGCTTCAGAAACTTCTGTCCCAATAAAGTTTATGGCGACTTAAATTGCTCTGAGACTTTTAATGAACTCACAAAATAATTTAATCTCCATTTTATAATCAACGGATCTAGTTTGATTTAGAACTAGAAATATATTTTTTTATGTCGATTATTTTTCTAAATATCAGCCGCGAGAAGATTTAAGACGAACATTAATCATTTTGCTAACATCATACTTCTTCATTTGTCACTTATTCCCCTCCATCTAAAAGGACTTTGAAAAATGACTATCCACTTGAGTGTAAGGAAAAATCGTGATATTAACGAACGAATTTCCATTGTTCCAGATAGTCGCCGTGACGATATTATAATGACGTCACCAAACAAAGGTACGAGGTAACGGACTGAAGCAAAAATGGATATAGATCATGTTGTACTGGATAAAGAAGCGATCAACCGATTCGAACAATATACATTGGCAAAGCCCTCGCTTAATGGAGGGATACCCTTGGACAGATGCCAAGATGCCGACTCAATGGCATCTAATAGTAGAAAGAGAGCGCAAACTTCGCGCCAGAAAGTTGTTTGTTGCTTTTGTTTTAAAACAACTAAGTATAGAAGAAAACAATTTATTATCGGGTCCCTTACGAACGTTGTGATATTTTCTATTTTGTTGGCTTATACGTTTCTGGGCTCCTTTATATTCTTAGCGATCGAGGGTGGCGTTGAAGTGCCTGCGCGGCCTCGGTTACTACCGGACAGACAAAAGACTGGCCACAGAGAACACAATAGCACTAACAAGAAACACCCGGAGGACGATTACGAGTATGGTAATCTAACGCTTTCAGCCAACTATTTTTGGGACGCGCGCAGCAGAGCCGTTGAAAATATCTGGGAAATAACTGTATCATTAAATATACTGTATAGAGAAAATTGGACAAGATTAGCTGCACAAGAGATTCTGAAATTCCAAAATGAACTGGTGCAGAGGGTTACTACGGAGATGGCGTCGCAATATGGTGTGAGCTACAGGGAAATGGCTCTTGGTGAATTTGGCGGTAGCGACGTTAGCAACCATTATGAAGAGCACGAATGGAATTTAGCTCTTGCATTTTTCTACTCGCTCACCGTTTTAACCACAATAGGTGAGATTCATAATGCAATTTTTGGGTTTATAACAGAGCTCACGTAATTTCCATTGTGTTTTTAAATATCACTGATGTTATGAGTATAATATTCAACTTTTAAATGAAGATGTCACTGTTGGGGTCAATGTTTAAATGTCAAGTGAACATCACAATATTAATGCATTATTTCCGTAATGTGAGTTTCTGTCTATATTTAATTTTACCAAATAATGGTGAAACTGCACATTATTCGTATTGTTTTTTGTTTTACAATGACCACATTATTTAAAACTTATGTTCTTATTTTCTTGTGGTAGTTCAAATAACTATTTTACAATTCATGAATTAAGACACTGATATTTTTGATGAGAAAAAATTAAATGTTGTTTACTTCAAACATTTAAATATTTAATCATAAGGATAAATTTGCATCCATATCCCATTTATATTCTTCTTCTTCTTATCGTGTGGTTGATGAACAACCTGGTGTCAGAGTTTAAGCCGCCCGTAGGCCTCTGACATGGCTTCACACACCGTAGAAAAATCTCTCAGGTGTGCTGGTTTCCTCACGATGTTTTCCTTCACCGTTAAAGCGTCGAATGATGGTACATATGAATTTCAAATTTGAAAAACACATTGGTACCTGGCGGGGTTTGAACTGGCGACCTCTCGCATGGCAAGCAACGACCTTAACCACTCGGCCATCGACGCTTTTTATTCACTCACTTGACAACCATCCACATTACAACAAACAACAAACATTCCATTTATATTCACTTGACAACTTTATTGTCCACAGGTTATGGCAACATCGCGCCACGAACAATCCTAGGGAAAGGTGTCACCATCATCTACGCTCTGATCGGGATCCCACTAACATTGGTGTACTTGTCCAGTGTCGGGTCTTTACTCTCCAAAATGGCAAGAAGCGTCTTCAGTCGAGCATTATGTTGCTGCCTTTGTTCAAACTGTGGATACTGCTGCTACGACGAAAAGCGCATGGCCGAAAAAGAAAGGAGAATGAAGCTTAAAAGGCAGCAAGAAGAAATCCTGAACAGTCAGAATACCAGCAAAACTCCGACAGAAGAATGCTACGTGTTGAAACCAGATAGTCAAAAAGACTTATCCATATCAGAAAGACCAACCACAAGCACTGCCAAAGATGACGTCATCAGCTGGCCTGACACCGACTCAAAACTATCTATGCATGGTTTGAGTATATTAGCACCAGTTTTATTATGTCTAGCAGCCATTTTCATTTACATAGTCATAGGCTCTATTGTTTTGTTTAAATTAGATGGTATGGGTATCATAGATGGTTTCTATTTCTGTTTCATGGCTTTAAGTACGATTGGTTTTGGAAACATAATACCTGGCATGAGCTACACAACGATTAGTGGCGTCAGGTATTACACAATAAATTCAACCACTTTATGGTTTTGCTCAGCATACACTCTGACTGGGCTTGCTCTGACTGCTATGTGCTTTGGAGTAATCCACGACGAGATAATATACAGAATAAAGCACCAACAAAAAGAATGGTCGCAAAAGAGCAACACAGTCAACGATGAAGTGAATTTGAACGATCCATTCTACATGAATTCCTGACAAATGTTTAATAAAGGTAAATCCGAGAATTTGTACAGTATAATGGAAGATAATTCCGTAGTAGAACGTAATAGGATTGAGATTGACAATAGGGAAATAGTTCTTAGTGTAGACGATATAACGACTGCTGTTGATTCAAATGTCGATTTCCCTCCTCCGCCTCCTCCTGAAGATGAGATAGTCACAATTGTGACCAAAAAGGAGCCAAAAGGATTCGGCAATATGGTAGCATACAATGCGCTACCAGAAATGCTGGAACATGTAAATACATAATTCATAAGATGTAAATGGTTTTATAAACATTTTGGAATCAGTTTACGTTCTTTAATTTTACTGGCTGTGAATCAATTATTTTAAACTATACAATTTTTAGGGACAAATAATATCAGGATCGTATGTCGAATTTACTTTCAATGCTAATTGTAAGTACCAATTTGTAATTTTTGTAAATATTGTAATTAATGTTATGATAGTTAGTCTTAAAAGAAACTGATGTCTAACATCTTTTACCTAAATCTATTTGTCAAATGTTAATATCAAAACTGTAATTGTAACAATTTCCATGTGAATAGTTTCTTTGTAAAAATATCAGTTTAATATAAAAATCCACTAATTTATTTCTTCGTTTTATTTATCTCCTTTAATATAAATTTATGAATAGAGATTTCTAATCTACTAGACTAGTCAAAAAGACCGGTTAAAAGACAAGAGCAATCTAATTTTTGATTCTCGACAAGAATAAACTAAAAAATGTAGGTTATTAATAATATTGAATATTCAAAACATAATATTTATTCATTCATTTCAATATGCAGTATCAAAAAGTAGAGATTTTTGGAAAATAATGGAATAGAAGCGAATAAAATAGAATAGAATTATTGTTTATTTGGTCCAGATATTTTGAAATATGGTAACGATTGTCTTAGACTAATCTTAAAAATATTGTAGGCACCAAATGGGACGAAAAGTAGCAAACATAATTACTTTTAATAATAACCGTAATAAATTACAACAAGTATCAGACCAATCAATTTCAGTAAAAAACTTAGACAGCCAGCAAAGGACGATTTAGAAAGGCAATAACAATAAAAAGGAAACATCTCAGGAAAAGTAATCTTGCCTGGAAAAGGGTTGAAGGCTTCTGAGGAAGACAAATAGTGATTTATATTGAAATGGAACGTTCTTTTGATTTTGTACTCATTCGAGCATTATATTGATTCAGCATGGTAATCTTTGTAATGGCAAATAGTCCAAAATTGTGTTTTTCTGTAAAACTGTCAAATTGTAGTTGATTTATTGGTGGCAAGGGTCTTACAAAATTTGTGTGGTCCTCAGTTCAAGTCCCGAGTCAGGACAGAATTGAGTCAGTTTATAGGAAGGAATTGGGTACGGACACCCAAAAGGTAAATACTAATCCTACCAATTTCTAAGACTTCACTGTCTGTCCGTCCAGCAGCCAACAGACTAAATATTAAGAACTGTTATAGATAGATAGATAGTACCAAAATTTTTATTTTTGTTACCACTAGGTATAAAAAATATAGTAGTAAAGGAATATTTAAAAGCCAAATAAAACACGGTGTCCGGCTTTTTAAGTTTTTGAAAACATACAAGAGAACAAAGATATTCAACACCAAAGCTTTTGAAAACGAATTCCAAAATTAAGTCGGAAGTATCAGCGACTGGTCTGGTAGTAACATGTTATTTCATTCGAAATTCGTCGGAAATATCATTTAGTTGGAGTGGAAATACGAATAACTTCGGAACACAGGCTCAAAAGTTAGCATCCCGAAGCTGGTCGTTTCTGTAGCTTAAATATTATAAACATTAAATTGGAAACGAAAAGGAAATGGGTGAAAGTACATTATAGAGAGAAGTGTATCGTAGAGCGTATACATAATAGATAATTAGTTATTTTACATACATCCTCATCATTATATGTTTAAATGCGCAATGCAAAAAGACATATATTTTTAAACCTCCTGAACCGATTTATCTTAAAAATTTTAGTTTGAGCACATAGTTAGGGCCATAGCCTGAGTATAGACATAAGTTAAGCTCACTTAGCCTTATATTGACTGGTAAAAAAGATGTCAAGCTCGGAATTAAAGATATTTAATTATTGACATCAAAGATTTCAGAAAAATATCTTTTAATTTCATAGGAAGATGCATTATAAAGTGACAAAGTAATTCTAACGCCATAAATTGTAGAAAACTGCTAACTCGATAAAAAGGATACATTTCATTCTTATCGCAAACTCGCGTAAAAAGAAAATAGCGACTTGAACTTAGTGAGCCAAAAGTTTAGATTGAATTACTTTTACATGCTCTCTTTATTCGGTCAAAACAAACACCTCCAAATAAAAACTTACTGACAGCTACTGTCAGATCAATTCTAATATCATTCATCATTCGACTGTACACAAACCTTCTTAGCGTCTTCGTCATTTTCGCGTCGAAAAGGCAACTTTTTAAAGGACGCAACGTATCCACGAAAAAGGTCTTATTCCAGTTATAATTTTGTGATAAATTAATTTTCTTTTTGAACCTCGGCTTAGCGTCGACATGATGTTATTATGCGAGAAGCAAAGATTTCGTTTTGCGCGAGATGAAATTAATAATTGTGAGTTTTCGCGGGCGATATAAGGATTAAATGGGATTCGTTTCTAAACCAGTCCTTTCGGCTTTCAGTTGGATTGACGCCTTTTAATTCGGGACTTTTGATGCTATCTTCCTTAATCTTGATTTATAAATTAAATAAAGAAAAACAACTAATAAAAAAACTACCTCAATGATAACATAAAATCAAAATATAAGAGTCACACTATCCCAAATCCATGAAATAATATTTTTAATCTTAACCAGAATTAATTAAGTGTACATATAATTATATCGTTGAATGTGTACCTCGTGAATAAAGAAACCCATAGGATACTTCCAATTTAACATTTCAGTGTTGTGCGTTATCTCAAATATTATAAAGCAAGTAAAATTGTAACTTTTTGTGGTAGTCGTATGTTTATTTATACATATGTAGTAATTTCTTCAGTAATAATTATTCGACAGAAAGCTTAATAAAGTAGTACTTTTTTAATTGCTATCAATTTTAAAATATTCCGCTTACGAGAGCAAGCTGACGATGAAATCGTCTCTCTAATCAGAGAACTGAGATTTTCAAAGAATCTTATTCAACCAATAAAAGGAATGACCAACCGCTAACGAATACAAATTCTAACTGAAATCAGATTATTCCCGGAACATAATAGCTTCAACAGAGAGACGTAAACAAAGAAGGCTCGGACACTGTCACAGTGAAGGAAATGCGTGAGTAAGAGATGTACCAGTAGGTAAGTGTGATTAGTAATATCAATCTAGTAGCGTTTAGGGGGAGAGCCATCCGCTTCCCCGCAAGTCCGGTGATGACGACATGGCTACTACTCCAAGCCATCATCGTATGTCTGTTAGTAAAATCTAGTAGGGAAGATCGTATGGTTCACTTCGACCCGTAAATATCTTTTGTATTACCCCTTACCTCTGTAATAAAAAGTGTCGGAACTATTACGGCCATTAAGAACGATCTTAGTCGAGAATACTCAACAACGCTGGAAATATTATAATGCACGCGCAAATAAGTACACTTTTGGCGCTCTCACATAATTACATACTCCGACATGTCTGATAAAGGATCAGGAGGAGGGCACGGGAGTGTGCCTAAGCACGCTATGACGGTGGTGGTGGATGCACGAATGCACCGCCAACTTCTTAACAAAATGCTCATGAAAAAGAAAAAGTAACACAAATTTTGTCCGGACTGAAACCGTGGACCTCTCATTCTCAACCCTTGCTATCAATAGGCCAATGAATCAGTCAATCTGTCTATTAAGATATCGGAAGAAGCGTTCCATGACCTCAGGTATTATTACTAGATAGCAGTGGCGTTACGATAGGGTGGCATAGCTGGAAAATTGCCACAGGCCCCTTTAACTAAAAGGGGGCCCGGCCCAAGAGACCATGTGCTCAGAAGTAGCAACTCCTTAAGATATTCGCGAGTTGCAACATTTTTAAGGTCCCATCAATAGAATTTGCCACGGTCCCAGGTGGTATAGTTGTGGTGCTGCTGAATAGACCAGGTGGTGGTGACCTTCAACGGCTAGACTGGCGACAGGTGACTGAGCTGGAAGCCACGATCTTGTTCGGGTCACTGAGTCAGCATAAGTAAGTCAGTGTTAACGGTGATGAAAAGAATAAAAATTATGTTGCCCACTGATTTCGGCCATGGTGTACAAATTCAGTGAAGCCATTGTACGTACAGAACATAAATTTGTGGAAAAATCATGTGTGTGCAAAAGGTTGCACTATTTGTTTGATCTCTCCAAAATACTTTTAAAAAAAACTTGTAAGTGGTACTACCTTGCATAATATACGTTAAGAACCTAATTACAGATTTCGAATTGAGAAAAGTTTTGCTGTTCAGTGTTGTGTTTTACTTTACATATGTTCGCATTATCGTATTCGTCGATCGTTTCTGTTCTAGGTTTTCCCAAATCTAAAAAAAGTGTTAGACAGCTCCGACATCACTGAATTATATTTATACTGTGCCAACCAAAACTGGCAAATAATGAAAATCAGATGGACTTTGTTGGCGTGGAAGTTTTCGTATAAATTGTCCTTAGCGATTTCCCATAGAAATGGGGCTCTATTATTTCGACCAACAACACTTTAGGACGTCAAACGACCGTTCGAAGCAGTAAAACCCTATATAGAGATTCATTTTTCATAAAGGACCTGCTTACATTTGCAATAACCTCCTACGGTTCAGTCAGGTAATATAGGGGACGAGTCAGGAATATTTATAATGAGATAATAAGACCTTTTATGACCACAAAGAGCATCTTAAAAATAATAGATATAGTAATGGATCTTTCAGTGTGAATAAAATTTATTTATATGCTATGCATCATAATAATTCAAAAGCTATCGTCAAAGAAATAAAAACCCTGCTCCAGTCTTTGTTGTTCAGATTAGATTGAAGAGTCAGATGAGTGTTATGTTTATGTATTTATTTGTTTATTCTACTGAATAACTACTGTTAGTAAACCTCGTTGATCTATTGGTAGCAAGCGCTGCGTTAGGACCGAGAGGTCCCCGGTTCGAATCCGGGGTCGGGCAAAATTTGTGTGAGTTTTTCTGTAATGAAATTACTTAGCCCGGAGTTAGGAAGTTAGCGGTTGAATGCCCGTGCCTCGGAAAGCACGTTAAGCCGGTGGTCCTGCGCCCGATCTCTCATCGGTCATGTCGGATTGCCGTCTCACCGAATTATGAGAGTAAGGGAATATAGAGTGCACTTGTGTTTGCGCGCACACTTGTGCACTATAATAATGTCCTGCACACTTTGCTGATCTCAATTGAGATCGGCCTCCATGGCTGAAATCGGTCGGACGCTTTATTATTATAGTTAGTGAACCTGGGTCAATAACCACTGTTCCACCGAGCCAATCGAAAGTATTTAAGATTACATCATTTCGCTTAATGCTAAATTAATTATGTTGTTTTGTTCGGATATTGTGTTTCCGACACGTCAACTAGTAGCAAGCGCAAGGACTGAGAGATCCCCGGTTCGAGTCAGTGGTCGGCCAAAATATGTGTGAATTTTTCTGTAAAGAAATTACTCAGCCCTGAGTTAGGAAGTTGGCAGTTGCACGCACGTGTCTCGAAAAGCACCGAAGGAAGATTGCCGTCTCGCCGAACAATGAGAGTAAGGGAACAGAGAGTGCGCGGTTACTTGTGCACTATAAACTTCCTGCGCACTTGGCTGATCTTAATTGTGATTGGCCGCCATCGGGCGCCTTATTTTTTTTTATTTTTCCGACACGTTACGCATAGAAGGGCTGGTTTCCTTTGAAATTCATTATTTATTATCGGCCTATAAATAGATCAATGCCATAGATAAACAAACGCCCCAAGTATCGAAATCAGCAATAAATCTATGTGCAGAGTTTATTGATACTGAAAGCGATCGCTATCTCCTTATTACGTCTCAATGTTTAATGTATGAGCCCCATTTTTTGTCGAAACTCAGTTTTCCTCTTACACTTGAAGCCCCCATAATTTTCAATCGACACCCTAAATATGTTATATACCCAATACCTCGCTTCATGAATAAAAATAGGGCGGAATTCTCATACATGCTTCCCCTTGCGCAAAAAGGTTTCATTTTATGATTTTTAATAGAAAACTGAGGAGCTCATTCCCACATTGTTAACGTGGAAGTTATACGTATATATTTTAGGCCTATAGCACACGGCGTATTTTAAACGCGCATACGGCGCGCGATTCAGCAGCGCTACCATGAGTTTAAAAGTAACAGATTCGATATCGCCTACGTAAATATGTCTATGAAAAACTTGTACAGCGCCCCTAGCGGTAACGCTTAAAACTGAAATCGGTAGTATGAAACAAAACAATTCGGTTATTCGTAAGTTTTCGATAGCTAACTCAAGGTAACCCTGCAGGAATGTGTGTCGTCTGCGCTTTTGATGCCACGATTTGCGTTTGTATGATTCAAGCGAGCGTAGGACCCTGTCGAGATGGCGCGTTTTACCCGCACGTATCGGAATTGCGCGATGGTGAGGTACTAGAGGTTCATATTTTCCATCCACATAACAGTCGCGCGACTTGAGTTGTAAAACGCGCCATCTGAACAGTAGCGGTACCATGAGTTAGCTATCGAAAACTTACGAACGTTAAAAACCTATCGAGTTGTTTTTTTCATACGTCCGATTTTAGTTCTTCGCGTAACCACCAGCGGTGCTGTACAAGTTTTTCATAGACATATTTACGTAGGCGATATCGAGTGCGTAAGTTTTAAACTCATGGTAGCCCTACTGGACAGGATTTTTGGTTACAAGATTGCGATCGAAGCTGGTTTGAAGCGCTCTGCGGGATCGAATCAGAAATGAGGCGATCCGTCAGGGAACCAAAGTCATCGACATAGCTCATCGCATTAGCAAGCTTAAGTGGCTGTGGGCTGGCCACATCAGCCGTAGAACCGAAAACCGCTGGGGTAGACGAGTTCTGGAGTGGAAACCGCGTCTCGGCAAACGTAGTGTAAGACGCCCGTAGGCCAGGTGGTGTGACGACCTGCGCAGGACGGCTGGTAAGAGCTGGATGCGAGTGGCCGAGGACAGAGAGAAGTGACGTGCATTTGGGGAGGCCTATGTCCAGCAGTGGACAGAAATGGGCTGATGATGATGATGATACGCGCGTCATGTGCGCGTCAACTGCCCGTTTTAAATAAAGCGTCCGACCGAATTCAGCCATGGCGGCCGATCTCAATTGAGATCAGCCAAGTGCGCAGGACATATTATAGTGCACAAGTGTACGCGCAAACACAAGTGCACTCTCTATTCCTTTACTCTCATAATTCGGTGAGACGGCAATCCGACATGACCGATGAGAGATCGGGCGCAGGACCACCGGCTTAACGTGCTTTCCGAGGCACGGGCGTTCGTTCAACCGCCAACTTCCTAACTCCGGGCTGAGTAATTTCATTACAGAAAAACTCACACAAATTTTGCCCGACCCCGGACTCGAACCGGGGACCTCTCGGTCCTAGCGCAGCACTTGCTACCAATAGACCAACGAGGCAGTTAAAATACGCCGTGTGCTACGAGCCTTAGGGCCCGGTCGGAGACGTTGCTAGTCGGTTTTTCGGCGCCTTTGTCGTTTCTTCTGAGTCATTTATTCGGTCGTCGGGATAAGATTTCTTGTTTTACTATCTTTAAGCCATTAGGGAATAAAAATGACGTCGCCGTATCTGAATAGCGTGGGTGGATTTTGGTGGTTTTAATTGTAAAAAAGTTTACCGATTAAAGAAATGATTTATCAATCAATACAAAGATGATGGCGGTGTTTGATTTTACATGTAATCTCACTTTTACCAGGGAGAGTAATGTTAGAACTATTTCTGAAAGGGTGTTTTTTTTTCCGTAATTCAGACAAAAGCTTTTAAAGTTGGGTGGGCGAGTCCATTATAAAATCTCAAAAATGATTAAAATAAACAATAACATGTTTCAAATTACAAAATTCTTTCAACCTTTGCTGCTGCAACAAATTTCTGACGCGTTGCATAAAAAATATAGAATATAATAGAATAGAATAAATATTAATAACTAGCTGTGCCCGCAACTTCGTCTGCGTAGAATAGTAACTTTCGCCAGCATTTTAATTTTAGGAAGCATTTTAAAGCAATTACAGGTAAAAGAAAATAAAATTAAACTTAGTCATTGATTAGATTAATATCCAGGAAATAACCTAAAATTGTTTACTGATTAATAGGTGATGAACAACATACTCATACTGGCCCAATAATTTTTTTGTCCAAGCAAGCCTAGCCAGATGAGGAGAGTGGTAGCTAGGACTCACAAAATATTATTCACATTTTAGAACTATAAAACCGCGTTGAAAATTTATATTATTTGACAGAAACAGGTTTCAATGGTTGCAAACAGCATACTGTACCTATGTAGTTAGTACACAAAACTGATGTTTGATATCAGGATGACTTCAAAAGGTAAAAAATACAAACTACCGATCCACTGCCTTAAAGTATCTATAAAGGATGTGTGTCGCCATGTGACGAATTATATTAGTATTTGCTTTGCTACTTTATTTCTCGTAGATTGTATTGTACTCGTAATGAAACAATGAGATAATAACATTAAAAAGCAAATTTAATAAAATGGAACTTATTATTTACTTTTAGTATTTGAAGTAATATTGCGAAATAATAAAGCACAGTGACATCTCTTGATCTAACCAAGAACTAAACACTCACGTCATATCAAATCTGACAATATTTGACATGACTTGCCAGCTAAAAACGTGATAGTTGGGGAGCCCAACGCGGGTTTTGCAGCCTTGATCAGACACAGACTCTGTCTTGTAAGATTTTTAAATGGAATTTTATAATATCCAAAATTTTTACGTAGATGTTTATAAATTCCCCTTTATATGCTTAGAATAGCGATATCCCTCTATATGAACCTTCAGATACCGAACAGCCTATCAATTGGAAAAACACAAACCAGCAACGCAAGCCAGCAAGCAAATATAGGACAACTGACCACCTCCATACCGAAAACGAGATAAATGAGAAATTTAGCGAATTTAATAAACTTTTGTACCTGGTCTTCGTGGATATTTCAAAAGTCTTTGACGGTATCACCCACATCAACCCAATTAGCTTTCTCTTCTTCAGCAAAACGTCGAACCCACATACATAAAAATCATTTACCAACAAAGCACAGCCGATATCAAACTGCACACTGAACGCCTGACAAAATACAAAAAAGAGTTAAACAGAGTGACTCCCTTTCACCAAAGCTTTTCAGTAGAACGCTCCAAGAAGTCTTCAGGTCACTAAAATATTCTTAGGCAACCAACGGAAATGGTGTAGGGGATAGATGACTGATAAACTTTCGCTTTGCAGATGACATTTTCCTCATCGCAAATAAGTATACCTCGACTGAACTCGAGTTGATGCTCGAACAACTGAGCGCAGAAAGCTTTGAGGTTAGACTGACGATAAATAGATCCAAAACCAAGGTCGTAACCAACAGCACCAACGATAGGATAGCAGTCAACAGGCAGGTAAAGCAATATGTAGAGGAGTATAAACTTGGGCTAGGCAGCCTCCTTCGAAAACAGGCAGGACAAATAAATACTCCGTAGACCAGACAACGCCTGGAAAAGCTTCTGGTCTATTAATATGAAGGATGACCTTCTTATATCACTGAACCACAAACTCATCGAAATTTTCATACTGCCTATCCAAAACATGGGGCAGAATCATGGTCCCTCGCCGAAAATCAGAAGTTTAATCTCAAGGTTTTTCAAAGAGCTATGGAGTGGAGTATCGTAAGTATTAGGTTAAAAGATAAAATAAAATATAATACCATCCACTCCCGTACTGTTGTTGTTTTTAGTCAAAACTGTAGTGGCAATGGGCGAGGAATGTCTGCAGGATAAAGAACAATAGATGGAGCAGAATCGTTACACATCGCGTACCTGAAGACGATTTTCGATTTTTTTTTAGGTGGTATGACGATCTTGTCCATGTATCAAAGAACTGGCAAGTCCTAGCATTGGACAGAGAGCATTAGATAAGTTTGAAGGATACTGTGCCCAGCAGTGAGATGATACAGGTTAAGAAAAAAAGACAGATTATTATACAGCAGGATTTTGATATCAACTTGAACCTCCTGCATAAAAATGTAACGCGCTGAAGTATCTCAAGATTATGTGTTTTTCAACAGACACAATGATTAATTATAAGTTTGTGGTCCAAATCGTTACAATGTCACTTTTTAGGGATTATTTAACATGCACTTTGAATGACTGACACGGCCAAATAACTTTTTTCTTTCAACAGCTTGTTACCAGGTAGCCCTCCTGTATTAATCGATGACCCCCCACTTATAACGAAAGTGTAATATACTTTTCGTAATCTTTCTATTTCGATTCCATGTCGTTCGAGTAACTGCCAATCTAGCCATTTACCTCCCCTACTATGACGTTTTGCTCAATAAAGTAGTCCGTATAGTCCTAGTCAGAAGGTTCATTTTGGTCGATATACTTTTACCATTTTTGTACGTGATCTAATAAAGTTAGATTTTTAACTATCCTACAGGAATTTCTGTGACTAAAAGTATTTGAGATCTTGACCGGGGATGTATGGTACCACCATGCAAAATTTCATTTAAATCGGTGTAATAGTTTCAGAGATCAGTCATTTATTTAGGTTTTTTGAATATCCCACGGGAACCAGTTAACTGTCAGTGATTTAAAGTATCCTATGCATTTTTCCGGAATTCAAAATACCTTCGTGTAAACTTTCATTTAAATTGGTTCAGCCGTTTAGGAGGTCAGTCGAAACAAACAAACAAACAGACAGAGATGCAATTTTTTTAAGTACGGGGATGTGTTCTACTACTCTTAAAACATATCCCTGACTTGTTTTTTTTGCGTTTTTCAAAAAAGTACAAGAATTTTTACCTCTACGTTTTTATTATAGTAATAGATATCATCAAGAGTGACGTCACTTTAATGTCACTTTTTGTATGGAGCGTTTTGAGTTTGCCCAAATGATGTGCAATGAGTTTTGAAGTTATGACAATATTTCTTGTAATGTTGTATTGCCCACCCCAGCCACATCTAAATAAAAAAAGACGTGTGGCACTCGGGGACTGCCGCGGTATAGCTATTGCATAGCATCGTCCGATTTCGGAGCAGCTCGTCTCGATTCGTGCGAGTTTCGTACAATACGTCTAACCGTACGTACCACGCACACAAACACCGTGCCGGCCGAAGTCTACCGAACTGAAACGACGTTAGACGATTGTGAGGTTTTTTTCGTTACGGAATTTCTTGGTTCGGTCGCCGTGCTCAAAGCCCGCGATAAAAGCTATGCAATAGCTTAAAAGCGTCACCATCTGTTTTACAAATACATTGATATCTTATAAACATTCCTATTTATGAAAAGAAGAATAGTATATTTTTTCTCCTGAAACCAACATTCATTTACGGAATTAATTTCGCAATAAATAATTTCATAGCTTATAAAGTTTTTATGCGATACAAAATGAACATTCTGCATTGTTATGATTTGATTAAAGTGGGAGTTCAGAGAATCTGGTACATTTAGTTATCAAAAAATATTTAAATACACTATATGCACGCACACCCAGACACGGAACAAACAAATGGTCATCAGGAGGGAAGCGAACCTCCGACTCTTGGGATCGTAATCAAGGCACTAACCACTGTTCCAACAAGCTAGTAATGGTAAATATCCCGGATATATTATTATTTTTATAACATGTCTAATTTCATTGTTTTTTCATTAAATTAAATATCGTTAATCTTGTTTATTACATTTTTTTATTTTCTATCCTCTAATTTGAACAACGGAACGTTGTGTAATAATAGTTGGACCATTTTCACCCTCGAAAGCTAGCAAAGCTGAAAGTTAATATTAGGTCATTTAATATGTTCTCCGTAGAAATCTCTGCTATTACAATAAAAAATTGTAAGTAGGTAGCCACAGCACATAAAATACTACTACTGCTCGTATGAAACATCTACTTCTCGCGTCGGAACTTTTATTTCACCTATAAATGCAGCTTTGTGTCGCAATAATGGTAATTAGGTCAAAATTTCTTTAATAATTTTAATCTACACTAATATTATAAACAGGAAATATATTATACACCGTGAAATTTTAGTGGTTGTTATCTATCCCGCAGTAAAATGATTCTATCTTAGTAAATCAATAAATGCCGGTTTAACGAAAGGTTTAACCGGAACTCGAAAGCACGTTCGAACAGCTTTATTGCGTAGTTCTTTTTCAGCTTTAAGCATCGATTTCATGCGGTAAGCAGTACCTGATTACGTCACAACTTATAAAAGAACGATAGCTTCTCTCGTTTTCGAGTTGGAAAATAATTATTATGAAAACTTGAAAAAAAAAATTCTTTCAAGGAATAATTTGCATGATTCGATAGTGTTACTAAAGGCAAATCGTTCTGCCACGAGAAAACAACCACTCAAATTTCACGGTGTATAATCAGGACGTGTTCAAACATCTCAAAATAATTGAGTGAATAAATTTTAATAAGTACTACTGCTTAAAAACAAATGTATGTAGAAAGTATCTATAAAAATAATTATGATTATATGATGAAATGGGTCAAAATAGAAGGATTGATCATATTAACTCACTTTCGCGTGACATGTATGTTGGAATATTTTTGCATAAGTGCGTCTAATTATAATCATAAAAATCGATTATAAAATTATTACAATGACAATGTATTGTTAAGGGTTTTTTTTATGTTTGTCTCTCTATCAACTTGTTTAGTTCGATCAAATCATTGTGTATTTTTAGTTGGAACCGATTTTTATAAAATATGTATTGTAGGTACATATTTATCTTAAACTAGCGACCCGCCCTCGCTTCGCTTCGGTATACCTATATCTCTATATAAAATATTACATTAAAATATAATATTTATTATCAGGTACTTATTTACCTACGAAACGAATTTAAAGCGAATTCAAAATTCCTTCAAGTTAAAATCAAAGTGGCAACCACGCGACTTTTTTCTAATATGTACTTGCATTTTTAAATTCGTGATATCTTCCGAAAGAAATGTCCGAATTGAATAATTCAAAAAGTTATTTAAAGGTAATGAAGCCGTCTTGAATATAAAGAAATTTATTTTGATAAGGATTAATACCAAGGTACAAAAGAGCCTTTTCAAGCGGCGATATATAAATTAAATTTTTAGAATAAAAAACCGCTTACTGTGACATAACTATAATATTTAGACATATGCTGTCGCGACACTTTTTGTAGATAATTGAGAGTTCTGCAAAGTCGTAGTAAATGATTTTATTCTATCATCAATAGTTTTCACAGCGCACGCGACGTAAGTAATTTTTCAGGTCATTTTTTTACACCTTGGGTTACATTATTGGAGTTTTAGTAAGGATCCCTAATTTTAAAAAAAATATAATATAGTCTATGTTATTTCTGAATAATGTAGCTTTCTAATGGTGAAAAAGTTATTGCTGTCGGTCCAGTAGTTTTTGAGTTTATTCATTACAAATATACAAAAATACAAAAATATAAAAATACAAAAATACAAAAATATAAAAATACAAAAATACAAATCTTTCCTCTTTATAATATTAGTGTAGATGTAGACAAGGAGAGACTAGAGATGTATCTTGTATAGATTATCTAGCCTGTTGTGCCCCACTGCTGGGCAAAGAGACATAATAGATATTAAATCAGTTTAAACATTAAGCGGAAATTTAGGTGTAAACAATAACAAATACATAATGCCTTGCTATACTCATAAGTAGTTTTAAGTGCAGCATTGTGGGAAACTGAATAGAATAAATCATTATTATTATTATACTGTGGTAATAGTTTCTCAGCATTAAGGTGGTAACATTACGGGCACTTTGCCAAGCAATGCTACTTTTGAGGTGATGAAACAGATTTGTTTAAAAAATTGTGAGTGGGTTACTGTACGGCTCATCTTGTAGAAAGCGCCTTACTATTCTGCAAGTGTTCAGTATAGCCGCTTTCTGCATTGTGATGTATGAGCTTTCAGGTAGACCTAAAAGCTTTATGCTGTGGTGAAGGTGTTTTGGAATGACACCCGTACTGGAGAGTACCAGCGGCACAATAAATACTTTGTTACTATTAATAAATACTTTATTATTATTATTATAAAGATGAAAAGGTTAATACGTTACGCAATAGGAAAAACCAACTGACCAATGTAATTCCCGATCGAGAAAACACATTAATATTACAATAGGCCGAAAACATTGACCTACTCCGAACTTGGGCAAACGAACCGACGAAAAAGAGTATTAACAATACCTTGAGACCCAGCACTTTAAGAATTACCCGTTACTTTATCATTCAAGCCCAATTTTATCGTTGATACATTTTCAGAGTTAAGTATCTATGAGTAAAAACGCAATAAATGAATGAATCCTATCACTAAGAATCCACTGTCCATCTATCTGTTACTAGGCTCTATCTCATAAACTATGATAGCTAGACAGATTACCTTTTAACAGATATAGTGGCTCAGTAGGCGGCCATCTTAGTAGCATTATATTTTGTTGAATTTCTGTAGAAACAGACAATCTATGTACCATTTAAGTGATGCTTTAAGTTCATAACTCTATCTGCTTAAAATATTATTCAAACTAATTTAAAAAAAATATACTTTTATAAGAAAATACGTGACTTTATACCATTTCTTGGTCAATATCAAGATAAAGTGTCATATATTTCTTAAAATGGTACGAAATCCTTTGCGAGCGAGCCCGATCGCACTTGGCCGATTTTTGCTAAACCTCTTATTTTTTCGATGATGAAATATTTCTTCAACGGAACAATGTAGATACGGTACTAATAGCGCTTAGAATAAAGAACCCGTAAAAATATCGGACGAAAATAACATAACTCATGTTTAAAAGGAAGACAAAAAGTGCCCAAAATAATGTAATGCTAAATGAAATTTATTATTTTACTTCGTACTTTCTTTCCAAGTTGTTACCAAGCGAAAGAAATATTATCTCGTACATTAATATTCTAACCAACTCGGGTTGACTAACTTGTTAGAATTTTTGTGGTAAGCGCCGTGTAAGACCGAGAGTTCCCAGATTCTAGTCCCGGGTCGGGCAAAATTAGTAAGGGGTTTTCTGATAAGAAGGAAGGAAGCAGGAAGTTGTAGAAGCGCGCCTGTGCCCCTGTAACCACGTTAAGCCGGTGGTCCTGCGCCTGATTCCTCATCGGTCTTGTTGGATTGCCAGCTGCAGTTTGCTGATCTCCATTAAGATAGGACGCCATGACCAAAATCGCTCGAAAAAGACGTTTATCGGTAGCTCTACAAAGACAAAGAGGTTCCAAGTTTAAATCCCGTAGAGTCAAAATATCTCCGTAACGATTCCCAAATTACTCAAAGAAATAAGAGTGGAAGTTATAGGTATTATTCCTCTCTTCCTGAGAAGGAACATAAAGCCGTTGGTATTACACTTTATTAGCTTTTTCATTGAACTGCAATATTCCACACAGAAGTACTCTGAAAAACTACAATTCCATTCCTTGCATGGAAACAAAAGAATAAAATGCTTAAATGTGTATGCCAGTAGTGTAACTGATCAAAGGAGGATGAAAAGTTTATACAACGTTATATTAATATTTTTAAAATAATTGTAAGACTTGCACTATTCCAGAACGCAGAATTGGTGTCGTAGAAACATGGACAGGCGTTTCTAATAAACTTGTTCCTACTAAACTAAAGGCACATAAACTAAATAAATATAGTGTACTGACACTGGTACAAGGATAAATTGTCAAATACAATTTTTGAAATCCAATTTTCCCCTGTATTTGAATCGAAAACATTATCATTAGATATCAACTATCAATAGACTAACTAGACAGCTCCATATGTGTGTGAATTCAAGTAACAAATCGGTCTAAGCACTTATTATACGGCTGAATAAATCAAGTCAAGCAATATAGCCCTACAAACAGCCTATCAAAACGCAAGGGAATCGTTATGATTCCCAATAATATTCGTGATAATCCCTCACAATAGAAGAATAGGACCTCCGCTGGTCTCATTTGGATCCAACGGAGCGAATATTGCTTTTTGTCCATACCTTTTATGCTGTCCTAATAATTTGTTATCAGAAGGCCCGGAACTAAGAAATCTCCCTTACATATTCTCAGACTGCGATTTGCGGCCAAAAAGCGGAATTGAAAGCAATCTCGTTAATGAAAAATGGTATTTCGTGCCCCGGGGGATAAATGCGAGAATATAATGCTTGCTTATTCGATTCCCAATTTTTTCTCCACAACGGGATTTGGTTCTGCTTTAAGAGGTATTTTTATCGTAATGAGTTTTCAATTGATAACCTTTATGAAGTATTGGGCTGACGATATCATATCTTGTCTCATATAAATTTTATTTATTGAATATGAAGAGCCCGGTGTATTGAAAAAGCTCTGGTCATTTCCATATCTAAGAATCCTCGAGGGCTAGAAGTCTGAACATCGGCATGAAAGTTTCCTTAAGTATTAAGCTCGCTGATATGATTCCATCTACTCCATGAAATTTTATCCACGATAAGGTGTCCAAACAGCCAATATAAACTAGATAAAAACATCAAAATCTGAAGACTGACATTTTGGACATTTAACTGGATTAAACTGGACTCAAAGCTCCAACCTGTATGCAAATGAGGATATGAACGCTTTATTAAAACATTTCAAAGCCAACCGACTCCATCGGATTTGTTCGTATGAAAGCTTCGTCCAATGCAAACGGTATAAAAATTACAAATTCATACAAATTCAATGTCAGCCCTAATAAAGTCGCGGACAAAGCCTGAATTTGTACAAATCACTGAACTCCCAGTGGCATTGTGTATTTTTATTCATTTCACAACATTCAGACCGGGAATCCCTATGAATTTTACATAACAGCGGATTGCGGCAACAGATATTTTTTGCATTGTTCGCTATGTAAGAAGTTTATTGTGATGGTGGAACTTGCTTGATTGTAAGTCAATGCTACCTACATTACTCACAAGTAGGCAGTAAGCTTTTTCTCGGCTGAGAAATGCGTTACGCACCTTCACTCCGGGCAGGGGTTTGCCCGGAGCGGTATGTAGGCTTGCCAAAGACTGGGACTTCCGGCAAGGGGAAGGTGTATCAGGCAAAACTCCGCGGTGCAACCTCAAAGCTGTATGGCGGTGCGGCGGGCTGCACCACCAGAGTAAGCAGTAAGCGTCGATTACGGAGTAAATACAGGGAGATGTGGTAATTAATCCTTACTAATATTATAAATGCGTAAGTAGCATTAAATGTATGCATGTTTCGCATTCGCACCCTAACGGTAGAACCGATTTTATAGAAATTTAGTACACAGTCAAAAGGCAAGAAAAGAGCACATATTTAACCGACATCGTTGTGAGAAAGTAATTGTTTACTCACGCAATAAACGCCTTCACGTAGACGCATCCGCGGGCGGAAAGCTATTATTTATTTTTACATCCCTGCCTACAAATTTTTTATTTAATCATATGCCATAATACATACATTTTAAAGATTTCAAATTTTCTCTCGCTACAGTTACCTAAACACTTTACAAAGCGTCTTCAATGACCCAAACGACACTTTATTAGAACGAGCCAATGAAATTGATTAAGTCTATTAATATCTTGTTTGGATTTATAGCCATCTTAGGTTAATTAATTTGCTATCAGTGTAATTACTGTGCTTTCAGAATGACGAAACCGTGATTTATTGATGTCGTGATTAATTACTTTTTCTTTGAAATTCATTACAAAACATATTATGTTCTAAAACACGCCACTTGTCATGGCTGAATACTGAAATGATAATAAAATATTATTGTACAGCTAATAAAACACTGACATTCCAAACTTTCAAACATATGAATATCTTTATAATTATATTTTGCTAAAATGTCTAATGATGAAATTTTTTTATTATTCGGTCATAAATCTCTTTATTTCACTTAAAAGTTCCACTTGTATAAGGATACGAATTTGCATTCAAACAAAAATTGTAAACAAAATAAAAACCGCCTTCAAAAACCCGACTCACTAAAAATTACAAAATAATATAATACGAACATTTATAATCATCTGGGTATGAATTTTATATGTTGTTGAAGGCGGTGCCGTTTTTATTTCATACAGACAATCACAGAGTGCTTCGTTTTCCTCAAAATTTTGATTGGCACCGCCTTCAAAAACATATAAAATTCATACCCAGATGATTATAAATGTTCGTATTATATTATTTTGTAATTTTTAGTGAGTCGGGTTTTTGAAGGCGGTTTTTATTTTGTTTACAATTTTTTTTCATACTTTTTAGTGTTACATTTTTTTTCTCCCCTATTAGTTCAGCTTACCTGTAATACTACTGATATTATAACTAGTAGTCTTAGTATGTATACAGTATTGAAAGAATTATCCTTTTACTCCAAACAATTAAGGAGTTGACCTTCCATCATCAGCTCAGCATAACATTATGATTGCAAGAAGCAATGCTAATATACTTCAGAAAAATATGTTAAACGCGGTACATGTGCCTATAAAATTTGAGAGTTGCCCTTGATTTCTCCTAGATCCCATCATCAGATCCTAGACTGGTCACCCTGTTAGTTTAGCTCACCTGTTATGCTATTGATATTAAAACTAGTAGTCTTAATATGTATACAGTATTGAAAGAATTATCCTTTTACTCCTAACTATTAAGGAGTTGACCTTCCATCATCAGTTCAGCATCATAACATTATGATTGCCAGAAGCAAATGCCAATATAACTTCAGATAATATGCAAAACGCGGTACATGTCCCTATAAAATTTGAGGGTTGCCCTCGATTTCTCCTGGATCCCATCATCAGATCCGGGACTGGTGAAAATGGGACCACCACGGAAGTAAACATCATCCAACTAAAAAAAAATTTTTGAAATCCGTCTATAATTGACGAAAATATCGGTGAACATACATAAAAAAAAATATTATACATACAGACGAATTGAGAACCTCCTCCTTTTTTGAAGTCGGTTAAAAATATACTATGTTTTCAAATATAGAAGTATGTTTTGATTGTAAAAAATATCCGCAGCTGAATTTATCTCTCTAGTGATTACCGCTACTTCTCGATTTCTTTATTCATCCTGCATACAAGCTACGTAAGCAACAATTGGATCAAACCATTTCATCAACAAAAAAAATTACTTCTGTACTATCGCAGTTTTCACAGGAATTGTCGCAATAACAGTTGCAAGGAGAAAACCCTTCAATAACGTTCCAGAAATTTGCTACATAAAAACATCCGGAACCTTCCTATAAGCTGACTCGGAGATCCGCAGCGTTGATCCTCAATACTGAAAAACAAAGTCTAATAACAGGACAACATGTCAGCACAACCCTACGCCGTGATACTGAAAGATAATATGATAAAGAAAAAAACAAAACAGACCCTAAACAAATAAGAGTAAAGATTACAATCGAAGAACCAGAAGATTCAAATGAACAAGGTGGAATAGGCGTCGATTCCAGTGATAATACAAAATTTGGTACAGTATAGGACTGCGTTAGATTTTTTATTGAATTCGCAGAGCGAGACTTAAATATTAACAAGATGTTTTCGAAGGTTATCGATGAAGTTCCCTCAAACGCGTTTAGGGGATGTCTGGCGTTGGTTCCCAAAGTTTGAATACAAGTAGAATAATAAAATCTATTAATAGCAGCACTAATTTCTAGACATGTATCTCAGAACGTTAAGTCTCTAAATAACCAAACTATTCCTTAGAGCTTGATGGCATCAATTTTGTAAATGTTATTTGATCGGAGCAACACTTTTTTTTGTAAACTAAATGATTGCCTGCTACTCGATTCAAATTACCAGAATTTTTAATAAAAAAAATTAAAATAAGTACTGGATAGCTAGACTCCGTGTCAATTAGACGTTCTTAACAATTTAGTCAAGTATTTTCATTTGCATTCAATGTTCAAAGTTTTGTAAGGTCCAATCGTTCTATTTCCTAGTCGGCGGAAACCTACCTTAATCCCAGATCACAGTCCCAGGATCCCGGATAGGATTGGAAAAAAAGGAAAAAAAGGTGCAAAAGGAAAAAGTAAGCCTCAAAAAATGTAGACATAAAATAGTTTGGGAAACTACGTTAAAGCAAAACTCGTAAAGTGGTCGCTGTAAAAAGGGAGATTAAAAATTTTTCTTTTGCCGGTCGACTCTCAACTGAATATTGTCTACAAAAGAAAACTCTGCAATCGGTATTCAGTTTAAAACTTTGTTTGACCCAGCTTAATGATTAGAGTAATAGAGACTTAAATAAAAAGTGGTTCTAAATAAATAAATATAGGCAAATCACCGAAAAACAAAGCTGTGTTTATAAAATTACTTATTAAATGTCGATTGAAAAACTGAATTTACAATGGTACAGTTAGAAGTATATACCACATAAGCTAAAAAGCGCCTATGGCCGAGTAAAAAGCGTCGATTGCAGCAGAGTGGTTTCGGTCGTTGCTTGCCATGCGAGAGGTCGCCAGTTCAAACCCCGCCAAGTACTGTGTTTTCCAAATTTGAAGTTCGATTCTCACGAGGCACAAATATTTGTGTGACGAACATCGGCGTTTGTTCCGTGTCTGGGTTTGTTTTCAAATAAATTTAGGTATATTTGTGTATCCACTGTTAATTCTGTAACACAAATGCTTATGCTACTTACCACGAGACCAGATCAATGTATATGATTTTGTGCAATATTTATTAGTAATGTTTCAATAGCAACAAGTTTTAACGATTTGCCCATTTTTAAAGTTCCACATAATATGGTTTTTAACCATAACATTAACTATTATTACAAATAATCTTTAAAGCAAATCGTTAAGACAAATCATTGAGGGAGTCCTTAGTCCACAAAACTTACACCTTTCTACATGCACCCAAGAAAAACGCGTCTCCCAAACACCCCAAGGAACTCTGGAAATGGTAAATTCGTCCTGTCACGTGCTAGTCAGAGGGGCAATTTATATCCAGCGTGACAAAGCATTAAACAGACAGACATTATTAATATTTCACAGCTTGATTCATTGTTGCTTACTTTCGCTACAGAGCGTCGAGGTTGTATACTTTAGTACGTGTTTGACTTACGTGTCGTTATTGTGGGAGCAAGAGTTGCACATTACTTGCTTTTGTATTAGTGAGTAAATAAATAAAAATATTACACAACATCAGATACATTGATCTGATCCGGTGGTAAGTAGCTTAAGCTCTTGTTGCGTTAACACTGTTACGGGTATCAGAATCAGCAGTGGATACACACATACATATTATATATTTAAATATACTTATTTTACACACCCAGAGACGGAACAAACACCAATGTTTGTCACACAAAATATATTTGTCCGGGGTGGGAATCGAACCATCGACTCTTGAGACCGTAGGTAGTGAACCTGGGTCAATTACGACTGTTCCACCGAGTCAGTCAAAAAAGTAAGTGAAGTAAGTAAAGTAAAGTAGAAACTGGCTGGTAAGGCAATATCAGTTGAACACCATAAAATGATTACTTATTTATACACTTTTATATACTTGATTAATTTTCAAGACCTTCCTACTAGCAGCCGACCTCAACAGGGATCTGCCAAAAATGAAGGACTTATTAGAGTGCACAAACGGGAAACACAATTGCACTTTTGTCCTTTCACTCTTATTGTTCGGTGGATGAGATGCAGTGGCGTAGTTTTAGTGGTGAGAGCCTTCCGCTCCCCTGTAAATCGTGATGATGACAAGGTTACTCCGTCGTCGTAGACTGTTAGAAAAAAAGTAAATAAATGGCGTAGCGTAATAAGGGCTGGGGGTGGGGGCTGGGGGTTGGTTTGCTCCGGTCGGCAACTTTAGGGGCAGTTAAACGGCACTGGTAACCCACGCTACGCCACTGGTGAAATGGTAATCAGAAAATCCATTGAAGATGAGAGATCAGGCGCCACTGGCTTAATGTGGTCCCTAAGGCACGGGCGTGCATCCACCAACTCAGTCCACGTAACTGCGGGTTGAGTAATTTCTTATCAGAAAAACTCACACCTTGGCCCATATCAATAATATTCCATTATCAACTTACATTTAAGCTACTTATTCGCATCGAAAGCATCAGAGTTCTTACAAGTTCATCGTACGTACGTACGATGGGGATCAGAGGACGCATTTAAATGACTTCGTATACAAAAATGCTAGGATTCAGGTATTCATGTAATACTTGCCAGTGGACGCCTGCCTTATAAGTCATACGTTTTATATCTATTGTACAACTTAGTTCGGAAAAGCAGTCGATAGATGGCGTTGTCATGAGTGACATTACGGTTTTTTTTTTAATTTCCTACTGGTACTAAAAGTAAAGTAAAGTAACAACACAAAGAAGATTGACTGAAATCGATTGTTAGTAGTTAATATTGTACTAAATCGGCCTCGTTAGGGGCTATTAATTTCATGTTTTTCAAGAATTAATTGACTGAAAATTAATAAATAAACATCAGACAACGTTACACCAATAATATTTTTTCAATAAGTAAATTAACTACGTATGAAGAAATGATATTTAGAAAAATGCCCTAGACAGGCCATTTCCAAACTGATTACACCTTGCGCAAATCAAGGAAACTACTAAAAATCATAAAATAAATAAAAATATTTTTTTCTCATGTCGTTACTTTAACACTATAAAACGTTTAACAAAAAAAAGAAACATGTAAGACAATGTATTGATGAGATTATTTTTTATATTAGGCCTTATACAATAAAGCTGGCCAAGCGCTGGTTGGTCGACTACATAAACTTAGAATTTCTTCGCAGATTTGCAGGTTTCCTCACGATGTTTTCCCTTTACCCTTTACCGAATAATCGTACGTATGAATTTCAAACTTCAGAACACAGTACTACGAGGCGGAGCATCAACTGGCAACCTCTCTCAGGAAAGCAACGACCTTAACCACTCGGCCATCGACGCTTTCTTCTTATTTGATTTAGAATGGATTTTATTTTTTCATCACCTTTTTTAATTTCAGAGACCAAGAGAGACTTCTATTCACGAGCTGCTGATCTACAAATAAATTAATTTGGTGGTGTGTCTGTTTTGTAAAGGATAACTTGAGGCCAGCGTCACACTAGGCGGACATTCCGTCGCGGATCTTAGGGTATTCTACTGTGGTTGTTATGCTTGCCATTTTTATGATAAGCAGTAAGATTTAAGTAAATTAATACTATTAATGAAATCGAAACTAATTTTGGGTGGGCAAGTCCATTTCAAAAGTGCGAAAATCATTTAAAATTTCGTTGTCATGTTATAAATAACATAATTAGTAACATCTTTCAATATGAAAACATATCCATAAACGCAACTTTTGATGAACCTGCCTAACAAACTTCCTAGGCGCTGCATACAAACAACTAGCGTAATGACGTTACTCGCAGGTGGACGTTTGTATGGAACGTTTTTGAGCTCGCCCAAATAATGTGCAATTAAAACTGTAATATTTCGTCGATAACTAGATATCAAAGTGATACTTTCAACAATGTCTTTGTGTTCGAGTGGTCCATCCAACTTTATCAAAATGAAAAAATAGTCATAGGGGCCTACGGGTGGTCTAAACTCTGACACCAGGTTGTTTATCAACCATACGATAAGACGAAGAAGATAACATAAATACAGGCAATACATATAAATTACAGCGACTGACCTGCCGCGTAGCGTAGTAAACGTATAAACTCTGATATTTAGAAACAACAAAACAACAAACAACTGTATCAACTCCGGATTTCAGTATTCTTTATTTGAAACGCTTCTTCTTGCTGCAACGCCCAGCAAATCTAATGTTCCAAATGATCCCGACTGTACGTACAGTTATAATGTTAAATAAGAGAGGCCAACGAGCAAATAAGCGATAATTTAATTTTTTCACGTACACCACATAACTGACCATTTTATTTATTACTTTTGAATATGACTTGCAAAATAAATAAAAACACGCACTTAAAAGTCGTCTATACAACTACATAATAATATAATGTCTTCAATCTCGGAACGCCGATTCCTTCGATAAGAGCACGGTAATATTATCTAAAAGATTCCGGAGGTAAATCCTGAACACATTCAAAGAAGCCATACAGTTTGTGTTTGTCGTCGTAAAATAACTTTGTATAGATTTACTTTTTTATACCTCTTTAGGTTTGAATAACAAAGCAAAGGATTTACTGCGTTCACTTCAACCTGATTTAATATAACAAACAGCCGTGTGACTTGCCTACTCATTCAAAGCGGGACAAATATGATGAAGCACCTTAAATTTCACAATGAGATAGCATATACTTGTCCAAACCACTTGGACCCCTCTTCTTGTGTGCCTCAGTACTAAAATGTACTGGAAAGTAGAATTAAGCAGAGCTAGGAGGGTCAAGTTACGCTGGTTCCTGGATGGAACTAAGTCGTGGCTTCCGCGAACTCTTGGTGCATTTAACGAGATAACTTCGTCAGTTGTGGAAGATGAGGGCAAAAAGTTGACATTTAGTATTATTCGCAAACTCGGTAACGAGTTTTGGTGGTACACTGTTGCGTGTGTTTTGTTTAATTTGTTGAATTTCGGGTCCTTTGGTCTATGTATAGTTAATATATACGCTATGTTTGGTCAGTGTCATCATCCCCACTATTGGGGCACGCACGAGCCTACCCTAAACTAGGGCGATCAGTAGCGCTACCATGAGTTAGCTATCGAAAACTTGCGAACGGTAAAAACCTATCGAACTGTTTTTTTCATACCACAGATTTTAGTAACCGCTAGAGCCCCTGTACAAGTTTTTCATAGACATATTTACATAAGCGATATCGAGTCTGTCACTTTTAAACTCATGGTAGCGCTACCGATCAGACTTTATCCACGCTGACCAAGTGCGGGTTGGTCGACTACACAACCTTAAAATTTCTTCGAAGGTGTGCAGGTTTCCTCATGATGTTTTCCCTTCACAGTCAAAGCGTCAAAAAATCGTACATATGAATTTTATATTTGAAAAACACAGTGGTACGTGTCGGGGTTTGAACTGGCAACCTCTTGCATGGCAAGCAACGACCTTAACCACTCGGTTATCGATGATCGACGCTTGATCAGTGTCCGAGTCATTAAAATATAGTCCGAACTCGGTTTCGATCGGCCACCATGCCCAAAACCGGTCGGATTATCACTATTATTGTTATCTGCCCCTTAATTTATTTAATGAACGAGTAGCAAAGTCAATCTATTTCTCGTTAGATTTAGGACGATCTCCCAAAAAGTCATTATAGCGGGAAGGCGGAAAGAATTCCTAAAATATTTCACAAATGAGGCAGACGCCTCCATTCTTCTACTTAATAACACTCTTATCTTAAACCGAAAGTGCCCGACGAAGATCACGCTTCTTGCATATTTTCGGGACGTAAAACGCCCTGTAATTAATGCTGATGTTTATTAGAAAATATAATTTCTTACCGTCCCCGGCCATTCTAGGCACGTAATACAATTATACGACAATAGACTTTAAATTACTTTCATCGCGCACGAGCCAAGATGTATCTCGTTGTGTGAATATTAAAAAATTCTTAAGTGGCTCCGCGAAATTGGCACGTACTCAATGAGGGTTAGGGTCGAATTTCGCGAGTGCGAAGTGACAATATTAAATAGTTCCTTTATAAAGTGGAACATGTGAGTTTTAAAGAATGTGGGTGCACAAACTCTTGTTGGGAGTGTTTTAAATGACACCGATTTGATAAAGTGTAATGGGATTTTCAGTTGAGGTGTTCACGATAAAGGATCTTTAGTTAGGGATACTCGTGTAATCTTGCAGGTCTAAACAGGTTTTAACTTGGAAGTTTATTTTTATGCCGTGTAGTGGTTGTTTCCCGAAGAAGAACAATTTACCTTAAGTAGTACCATCAAATCATGCTATTTATTTCGTGATAAATAACATTTTCGTTTACGTAACTATATCAAAACAAATTATTGTGAACATAGTACGAGTATATAAATTATCTAATGGATTGTCGACTAGCTCCTAAATAATATTTACCCGTAATTCAATATTTATTAGTAATCCTAACTGATCAATTTGTTAAATGGATTCAGCATTTCATTGCGCAGTTATTTAGCGAAAGCACAAACAGCGATCAATTAGCGCAATAGAATATTCCGCTTTGCCCCAATTATTATTCATTTCAATCAGAAACCGCATTCGCAAACTCGCTTATACAACTAAATGTTTCGCTAAAATACCGTCGAAACCAGCCGCAAAACTGCTGTATTACTATGCAACGACGAAGCGTTTAATTTCCAGGCCGCTTGCTCTCAGAACGACAAGCCAGCAAGTTATCAAGTGTGAAATTAATATAAGACTGTGAAACTTAAGAGCAACTTTGTCAGCACAATATCGACTTGTCTGAGCGAGTTAGCAATAACTTGCAGTGATCAAAGGAGTATGGGAGGTGTTGTGTCGGGCGCATTCGCGGGGTCCAAGTGGAGTGCAACTATGCATTTTGGGGAAAAATGTTTTCTTTAGAAATTTCTCCCGTTTCCTACTTATATAATAATATAATAATAATAATAATATAATAATATTACACAACATCACATACATTGATCTGATCCCGTGGTAAGTAGCTTAAGCACTTGTGTTACGGAAATCAGGATCAACAGTGGATACACAAATAAACTTAAATATATTTAATAATACACCCAGACACGGAACAAACACCGATGTTCGTCACACAAATATTTGTCCCGAGTGGGAATCGAACCCACGACTCTTGGAACCGTTGGTTTTTGAACCTGAGTCACTAACCACTGTTCCACCGAGCCAGTCAAAAAAAAATTATGTCATCAGACGGGAAGTAGGATAGGAACAGATGTTTATTTTTTGATTAATGCCAACTGCATCCAGACCCCAGACAGGGTACATCCGCGAAATTATTTGTCGAGCAAAACCTATATATTCCTTTATAGCAAAATCGGTTATCTATATACCAAATTTCATTTAGAACAGATCAGTAGCATTGGCGTAACAACAAGGCTTACAATAACGACTGTACCAGCAAAGAAAGTAAGAGTAGAGCTCATCAGGTTAGGCTATCATTAGTAATTTCTAATAGACAAAGTAGGAAGTTACTAATTATGCTTTAGTAGGTCGCCTATGGAAATAATGAATGGCCTTTTTATTTTATCTTGTTTTTCTATATTTTTTTATAAAAGCTTTTAGGATGACCTCAGTCTACCGGATGGTAGGCGGTGAGGTTCACATATAAGGAGGTACAGTAAACTCTATTCAGCTTCAACCTCATCTTTGAAGGTAGCTTCTGTGTTACCGCAGCGTCTGCCTAACGCAGCGTTGGCCTTCAGACTAAATTATTAAGCTCATATTACTATCAGACCTGCAATGTTCGCAATAAATACATTGACTTTAACATTTCTCAGCCAAAAACCGAAATCAAACCAAATCCACACACTCCAAGTCTCAAAGTTACAGAACAAACAAACATCAAGCGAATCATAAAACATTTCCCGCTCCTGACTAATTCACGGTTCAAAATGGGCTGTATTACCGTTGCAAATAATTAACGGCTACCCTCTTTCTCAGGAAGAACAAGAGATAAGCAAATAAAAAGTTTTTTTTTACCTGCTCACCCGTTTAACAGGGAGTTGGGCGATAAATTAACTTTTTATCCCTTCATAACGTTTGCAGAACAGCAATTATAATAAAAACCTTCGGCCTTTATTAGGGGATGCCTCAAACACCTGGATTCTTCGTGCTGAGGGCTTTAGGTGGCATTATGCGATAAGGAGCCATTTTAGGATTTAAATAATAAAGTTCTAGTCAACACTTTTAACAGTGTAGTTTCGAAAATGGGAGGTAATACCTAAACGTAGGTTATAATCATAAATATTAAAGGGATGAATTGTAAGTTTTTATATATGTCTGTTCTTATATTTATCTGTTCTGTCCCACTGCTGGGCAAAGCCCTTAACTCACTCCAAAGCTGTCGTTTTTCAGCCAAGGCCCACCAGTTCCTCTCATGGGCATCTAGGTCATCTCGCCATCTTTTCGGCCTTTTATAATATACATTTTATAAAGTTCTTATAGCTCGACGGACAAACGTAAAGAGTAACTTTTTCATTCATAATATTAGCAAGAAAGAGAGTACAGTAAAGACTAAGTGATAGGTTATCTTTGTGTAAAATCAAATTAATTTCATTATTTTATATTTTTACCTATGAGCGAACTGTTTCACTAATGTCTTATATCGTTCACAATTTTCCACTGTAACAGTTTTATTTCGCGAATAATAACAAAGACCATTGTAGTACCTAATTAAGCGAGGGGGTTGGAGTGTTAATTTTTACGAAGGTTGTATTTTTAATGACAAAAAAAGGAAAACTTTGAATGTAAATTCGTAATGGTCTACAACCGTTCTGACGACGGAAACATCGGGTAAAAGGCTTGTTGTTTCATTTGTTAATGGATTCACTTGATTAGAAGACATGTTTTCAAACTGAATCTATGAAAATCATGATATAAAATGATCTGGATAAAATTGGTTATAGTTAGAAAGTAAGTCCTAAGGATTGGATGTTGTAGCCGGGCAACATCTTCACTGCATTCAATTATGTGGTATATACTAATTAGCTTACTAATTACCTATAAATATAGCCTCGGCTCCGACCCATTTCGGTTATAACAGCCTATCTCAATTGAGATCAGTCAACTACATTATAGTGCACAAGTATGCGCGCAAACACAAGTGCATTATCTGTTCCCTTGCTCTTATAGTTCGGTGAAACGGCAAACTGATATAACCGTTGAGAGATCGGGCGCAGAACCACTGACTTTGCTTTTCAAGGCACGGACGAGTAACCACCACCTTCCTGACTCCGGGCTGCGTAATTTACTCGTATTTACAGAAAATCTCACACACATTTTGCCTGACCCCGGACTCGAACCGGGGGACCTTTCGGCCCTTACGCAGCGCTTGCTATCAACAGACTAACGAAGCAGTTGACCTAACCTTACCTAACTATTTATTATATGCCGAAGCATTTCTCTCTGCCGCTCTTTCACTCCAAAACTACAGAAACAATTTAAATGAAATTTAGCTCACATATAATCTAGCTGGAGCCTGAAAAAGGTCTGAGACTACTTTTTAACCGACTTTGCTATAAAGTAATACCAAACTATCCGGTCTGTCGCAATTTTTCCAACTCAATATAAAAGCACTTTACTTTAATGAGAGAAAACACATGTGGTATCTCATAAATCAGATGTTACACACGCTTCTACAGGATTATAGCTCAAATTTTAATACAGTAGCGCTACCATGAGTTAGATATCGAAAACTTACGTACGTTAAAAACCTATCGAATTGTTTTTTTCATACAACCGATTTTAGTTCCTAGCGTAGCTGGGGGCGCTGTACAAGTTTTTCATAGACATATTTACAAAGGCGATATCGAGTCTGTCACTTTTAAACTCATGGTAGCGGTACTGAACTTGAGTGATTTTTTTTTTAATTTATTTAAACCTACATCTTATAAGAATGTTTACAAAACCTCGTACCACGTAGACCACTTCTTAAAGTCCTTGTCTATGTGTGATATTTCTTTGTTTGAGTTTTGTATCTTTTATGTATAAGTATCATTGTAACACTTCGTGTCTATGTTCTGGTCAATAAACATTTTTCATTCATTCTTTTCATTCTAATCGGCTTAGTATTTAAGCGCAACAGGCGGACTGAGATACTTTCACATTTATAATACATACTGACCCGACAGACTTCGTCCTGTCAAAAAAAATGTGAAAAAGAAAAGAGCTGTTTTTAGGGTTTTCCCGGCAATTATTCGATTTTCTCCCGCCGTAAGAACCGTACTTGGACTTCAGCGAACATTTAAAAAAAAATTGGCCAAATTGGTTCAGGCGTTGTTGAGTTATGCGCTTACCAACACATTTTGCGATTCATTTTTATATTATAGATTAGTAACCTAAGGATTTATTTTAACTACATGAACATTCACGGCCGGATACTTAAAAGATAATCTATACTATCTATATCTATACTAATATTATAAAGAGGAAAGATTTGTATTTTTGTATGTTTGTTATGAATAAACTCAAAAACTACTGGACCGATTGCAATATTTTTTTCACCATTAGAAAGCTGCATTATTCAGAAATAACATAGGCTATATTATATTCTTAAAAAATTAGGGATCCTTACTAAAACTCCAATAATGTAACCCAAGGTGTAAAAAATAGACCTGAAAAATTCCTTACGTCGCCTGCGCTGCGAAAACTATTGAAGATAGAACAAAACCATTTACTAAGACTTTGCAGAATTCATCATTATCTACAAAAAGTGTCGCGACAGCATATGTCTAAATATTATAGTTATGTCTCAGCAAGCGGTTTTTTATTCTAAAAATTTAATTTATGTGCCACCGCTTGAAAGGGCTCCTTATTTGTACCTTGGTATTAATCCTTAAAAAAATAAGTTACTTTATATTCAAGACGGTTTCAATACCTTTTTATAACTTTTTGAATTATTCAATTCGGACATTTAATTCGGACGAGTTTAAAAATGCAAGTATTAGAAAAAAGTCGCGTGAAAAAGTGGTTGCCGACATCGCGCTCAGCTAGCCAGCATGCGATGTAGGCTCCATGTAAGCGTCACTGGGGTACGGGGGAGTCAATGTAATATGTAATATAATAATAATATTATAAAGAGGAAGGTTTGATTTTTTGTTTGTTTGTTTGTTTCGAATAGGCTCCGAAACTACTGCACTGATTTGAAAAAATCTTTCACTGTTGGAAAGCTACACTATCCCTGAGTGTCATAGGCTTTTTTTAGATAAAAAAAAATAGATTACTCTTACGGGGTTAAAATATATTACATAGAGATAGAGAGAGATCCCCGAAGCGAAGCGAGGGCGGGTCGCTAGCAATTAGATATTTGAACGAAAGCTAGTCAGTTGTTAACCTAATGCAACTTACGTTTTACGTTTAAGTTTACCTTTTATGAATAACTATGTAGAATTTCTTCTCAAAACGTAAACTTTCAATGTTTTGGCAAAAACAGCCGACCGAAGTAGGTAATCGCATTAAAGCTTATTTTGCCTCCATTGTCCTAATTTATAACTTCTTTTATAAATTATTTATGTTCGTCTATTTTTTGGAGCAGATTTTATTTAAAAACAATGCAATCGGAAATAGTAGGTTGTTAAGGAAATAATAGCATCTAAGATTTGATAGTTCATCATATGTCAAAGCAACTTATAAGAGTATATTTATTTAATTAGGTTAGGTTAATATAATTTAGTTCTTTATATAATATGTAAACCTTGTAAATATTTAACCGAAATAATTTTTTATAAGACAAAAGGAACCCAATGAGTGTACTGAGTCGAATTTGACGAAATGTACTTTTTTTTTTATAATGGGCAAACAAGATGATCTCACTTCACCTGATGGTAAGCGATAGTGAGATCCAAATATGAGGTCGACAGGCACAATAGATCATATTGCGCCTGTCGCACTCACCCTGAAGGCCTGCTTAAATGCCGTTTCACGCCCCGCCTGAAGAGCCCGGGATCATAGGAGGGATCGTACTGTGCATAAGTATCGAAGTACTTCCAAGAAACTATCTTCAAATATGGCAAAAGTTAAGAATTTTCGAAGAATCAATTACTCTCGACCCGTTTTTTTATTATTATTAAGGTCTTTAACCTATTTAAAACCATATCCCAACCAATTGTCCTTGAGAAGAATATCAAAAATTAAAATAAAACAACTAAAGTCGCAATCGGATGCACGCGCCCAAATTCAAATTCTGTAATCTCCAAAATAACAAATCTGACAAACCCGGTCATACAATAAAAGCCGATGTTAATAAGCTCCGCTCAGCTTTCGTAAATTTACACCTCTTTACTAATTAAGATAATGTAACGAAACAAAAGTTCGCCGAAACATTTCTTCTGGAATAAAAGGGTTAGAATTTGTGTATTTCAGAATTATTACGGGTCCCTAAGAAGGGCTTACGTTATCAGTGCCGAGGCAAAAGGTATTATAAACAGTTCCATTTTATTGCGTAGAGAGTTTTGTTCTTCGAACAAAATCAAGAAATGTAATATTTGTAAGTATCTATAGTGTACTTACTCGTAACTGTAGTAAAATAACCATTGCTAATGTGTGATCTATGGACAGCAATCTGGGACATAATATATTTTATTTATAAGAATAAATTTATTTAGTAATTTGACTAAGGTTTGGTTAGGTTACTAAATAAATTATTCTTATCAATTTAGGTTAACTTAAATAATATATTCATATTATGTAATACCTTTATCTGAAATAAATATAAACAAAAGTAAAAAAAATATCCTTTAGTTAAATTTGAAAATAGCTGCAATTATTTTCGGTAATAAAATAAAGAATTGCATTGCTTAGTGCTTTAAAGTATTTTTAAAGGCTCAACTAGTAACCTTCAAAATTTACTTGGCAAAAAAAAATAAGATATCATTTTAAAAATTGGTTTACAAACGATGACACTGACGACACGGCTGGTCCACAAGTTAAAAGTCACTCAGCGGGCTATGGAAAGAGCTATGCTCGGTGTTTCTCTGCGGGAACGAATCAGAAATGAGGCGATCCGTCAGAGAACCAAAGTCATCGACATAGCTTATCGCATTAGCAAGTTGAAGTGGCAGTGGGCAGGCCACATCAGCCGTAGAACCGACAACCGCTGGGGTAGACGAGTTCTGGAGTGGATTCCGCGTCTCGGCAAACGTAGTGCAGGACGCCCGCAGGCCAGGTGGTGTGACGATCTGCGCAGGACGGCTGGTAGGAGCTGGATGCGAGTGGCCGAGGATAGAGAGAAGTGGCGTGCATTTGGAGAGGCCTATGTCCAGCAGTGGACAGAAATGGGCTGATAATAGTAAATTAAAATATCAATGTTATTCAATATCTTTTTTTTTATAATCTTTATTTATTTAGAGGCTTTTGTCTTACGACATGTCAGCCCCATCGAACCCTAATCTTAATTTACTTACATTTTTAGTTACTAGTTACTGCGGGGCGAGGGAGTTAATTATACAAAAATATTTCAACTAGTTTTTGAGCAGATCGATTATCGAGGTTGATAGTCCTTATTTATACAAAAAAGCCTGTACAATATCTAGCTTAGCCATAATAAAACGTGTAGATTATAAGGAAAATAACTAAGAAAATTGAGGTCAACGGCAGCTGTGTGAATGTTAAGTGCAAATAATATAGCTATATACAGGGCGCTCTATTTACTTGTTTTAATTCTTCGCGACCAATTGTCGATAAGGCCTTAGTCAACCACACTGGCCAAGTGCGGGTTGGTTGACTACACAACCTAAGAATTTCTCCGTAGGTGTGCAGGTTTCCTCGCGATCTTTTCCTTCACCATCGAAGCGTCGAATAATCGTACATATAAATAAATAAATGTAAATATTTTACAACATCAAAAACATTGATCTGATCCCGTGGTAGGTAAGTAGCTTAAGCACTTGTGTAACGGGTATCAGAATCAACAGTGGATACACAAATATTATAAAAAAATAAATATATTTAATAATACACCCAGACACGGAACAAACACCGATGTTCGTCACACAAATATTGGTCCCGAGTGGGAATCGAACCCACGACTCATGGAATCGTAGGTAGTAAACCTGGGTCACTAACCACTGTTCCACCGATTCAGCCAACATATGAATTTCAAATTTGAAAAACACAGTGGTACGTGGCGGAGTTTGAACTGGCGACCTCTCGCATGGCAAGCAACGACCGTAACCACTCGGCTATAGAAGTCAAAACAGTATCAACATGTATGCAATTGCAAAAAAATCGCAAGGAATGCATTAACCCTGATCTCGTTGATCTTATGACCGAACGTAATGTAGCAACAATGTTATATATTAAGGATAAACACGAGTAGCGAACAAATTGTTACTCTTTGTTTTAAGTAACAAGGAAACGGTTGAAAAAGAATGCTAACTCTATCGGATGTAGTTGTAATCTAGAATCTAGATCTAGATTCTAGATATAGGAAATGTTTATAAGAATTAAAGATAAGTATTTTAGTATTTTATAATGAACTTGAATTTAATTGCAGCCTAAAAAAATACAGATAAGTCCTAAAAAAAATAAAGAGCATCCAATTTTTTGATAATTTAAACTCCTAAAATAATTGATGTGTAAGAATGAGTCCATTAGCACTTTTAGAATCGAATAGAATATAAATGTTTTATTTGTATAAATGTTTTATTTATCACATAAATAGAAAAAAAACAAACAATTCAAACAAACAAAAACAAACAAACAAACAAACCAAACATACAAAAGAGGAGGTTCTCAATTGGTCTAAATTTCTTTTTTCTTTAACACTAACTATTCCACATCCATAATTCATAACTCCTCAAACGGTTATTTTATCTTACTTAGTTAAAAGGGATCTAGGTACCTTTTTATTGATCTGACACACAAACAAAAAATAATAACAAACCAAACGTACAATTATGTATTAACTTATGTGCTAAATAGTGCCCACACAACATTGTGTCGAAATCCTCGAAGGGACTGATTTTTAGTGGTTACCTTATTTTTGAAGAAGTAGAACGATTTCAACCAGCGAACACTCATATTTAGGTAAATAAACATCATAATAAATATCTAAATCAGAATAACATACAAAGGTTTTAAATATACATAAAAAGGACATAATCAATCATATTATTATATTATTATAATCAATTATTATTAATAGACATAAAACAATACATTACACAAATAAAAGTAAAGTGCATACATAATATAAATATAAATCAGGTACACCAAACACAACACAAATATTCTCTTTTTTGTTCCAAAATGTGATTCTTGTATTTAATTTTAAATGTATGTTCTTATTGTATCTATCAGGGGAAGACACTTTGCTCTTGTGTTCATATTAAATGGCACCCACTTCACTTTTTGTCACTCATTTACACTAACTCAAATGGTTTTGTAATTTTGAGTCTTCTCACTGTGTTGGTGTATTGAATTATCGGTATCTACCGGATCTGGTTTCTACTGGTGTCTATATAACCAAAATCCCTAATATCAAATTAGTTTATTGCAGTGGTATTTTAGTTCCAATGTCTCATCACTGTATCCTCTTGGAAACAAGATTCTGAGCTGTAAACACACTACGTTTGCATCATCATCATCATCATCAGCCCACTTTCGTCCACTGCTGGACATAGGCCTCCCCAAATCATCATCATCATCATCAGCCCATATACGTCCCCACTGCTGGGGCACGAGCCTACCCTAAACTAGGGCGATAAGGCCTTAGTCGACCACGCTGGCCAAGTGCGGGTTGGTCGACTACACAACCTAAGAATTTCTTCTTAGGAGTGCAGGTTTCCTCACGATGTTTTCCTTCACCGTAAAAGCGTCAAATGATGGTACATATGAATTTCAAATTTGAAAAACACATTGGTACCTCCCCAAATGATCGCCACTTATTTCTGTTCTCAGCTACGTTCACATAATTATGTGAGATTAGATTGATAGAACTATTTTAACCAAAAGTGGAGGAGGTTCTCAATTCTTCAGAATTTGTGTTTTCTTTTGCCAGAAAAAGTAACTTGCACCCATTCTTACTTTTCCACATCCATGTTATTCCGGTCCAAAATAAACCCAAAACGATATTCTACCCATTCTCAAAATTCCTCAAACGTGTATTTTATATCTTTCTTAGTTTAAAGGGATCTAGGTACCTAATACGTTATTTTAATCTGTCATCTCGTACATCACACGTGTATACTACTTGCAGTATCAATACAATCATATTTGTACAATACCAACGTCCATTTATAACATTGACGCAGATTATAAGATTACAGAACAAATATTTTCCTTGCCATCTGACAAGTTTCTACGTAGATTTCCTAGCACTAGATTATTGTTTGGTACAGAAGGCAATCAAGGTTTAATTATTTCACTGTTTTTATAATGTCACGGACAACATCACAAGGAAACCTGCACACGTTATAAAGAAACTCTAAGATAAAGTTAAGTTGACCTGTAAGTCCATGTTTAAGTTATATAAGCTCGATGTCCGATGACTCTATTAGGGCCTACTTATATAATAGGTAGGTATCCATTAAGGTAACAATGTGTTTTTAAAATTTGAAATTCATATGTACCATCATTCAACGCTTTAACGGTGAAGGAAAACATCGTGAGAAAACCTGCACACCTATGAAGAAATTCTAAGGTTGTGTAGTCGACCAACCCGCACTCGGCCAGCGTGGTCGACTAAGCCCTAACCGCCCTAGTTAAAGGTAGGCCCGTGCCCCAGCAAAGGGGAAGTAAATGAGCTGATAACCAAGCAAAATGAGTTTAGACCTTAGACTGTAATAAAATAAATTTTAGTCTCTCAGTTTGATACTGTTTAATCATTTATTAATCTAAAATCTTTTACTTAATATTGACCGAAATTGGTAGATTAAAACACCATTTAAAGTTAATCCTTCGTTTGGGTCTGATCTTTCAAAACCTTTAGTTGGCAAGACGGGTCGGATTTGCGACTTTGCGAAGTTTTGAATATAGATTTATTTTTATTTTCATGAGAACGTTTTAAGGTCAAAAAAGTGACATTACTTATATTCAAAAATATGATCATAATTAATTTTTATATTTTCATAGTGAAGGGAAGTTAAAGAACACACACTGCTGGGCAAAGGCCTTCCCCAATTTGGAAATCAAAAATGAAAAAAAAAAAAAAAAAAAAAAAAAATGATTATTTTTATACCTCTGTTAGGTATTTAAATATGTAGTGTAACTTTTTAAGATACCATGTAATAATTAGTCGTGGAAACTTTTTTGGCAAGTGTGTTACATTTATGTGTGTTAATATTAAGTGAATTATAAAATTGCTGTTTGTTTTCCTTAAATAAAGAAAATAAAATAAAAAATAAAAATTTACTCCAAATCTGTCGATCTCCGGCCAAGGACGACCAGTTCCGATCATGGTCAAATAATGAATAAGCAAGAATTTTTTATCAATTCAAAAATTGAACCCACGACTCTTAAAGCCAGCCAGGGTAGCCTACCACTGTTCCACCGAGCCAATCGAGATTCTATAAAGCTATTCTCTTTAGTTTTGAAAGCATAAAAATATAAGGCATTAACATCCTTAATGCACGAAGAGGTATAATTTCACTGATCCTATATACGTACGAGATAATAAGAATATATGTCAGTTTTGGTTTAGAAATACTTTAGAAAACATTGATTTGATGGTAAGCAACGTAAACACTTGTGTTACAGAAATAAAATCACTGAATCAAATCAATCACTCTTGCATACACCTAAATATGCAGACATCATAAGTTTGACTGGCTCGTGGACCCAGGTAGTGAACCTGGGTCACTAACCACTGTCCTACCTACGGTTCCAAGAGTCGTGGGTTTGATTCCCACTCGGGTCAAATATTTGTGTGACGAACATCGGTGTTTGTTCCGGGTCTGGGTGTGTTATTAAATATATTTAAGTATATTTGTGTATCCACTGTCGTTTCTGATTTCCGTTACAGAAGTGCTGTAATTGTAAGTATTAAAGCCACAAACAAATAACACCAGTTTAAGTTATAAGTTAAAATACACTATGCCATTTGTTCCTTCTGTAACTTAGCCTACTCTATGCAGGTTTCCGCTTGACATAACAGCATTGAGTGACGAGTTGCAACTAGTTCGCAAAGAAGTAGGTTCAGTGCTGGTGTGAGGTCGTGTGGTCACTGTGTAATATAATAAATTCAATTGTAAGTAACCAAATACGCACCTTTATTTATTTTTTAATAAAAAAAAAAATTATAATAACTAAATATGGCACATCACATACATTGATCTCATCCCGTGGTAAGTAAGCACTTTAAGGATATCAAAATTGACAGTGGATACACAAAATGATTAAAATAACATACCGATGTTCGTCACACATATACTCGTATTTGTCCCGGGTGGGAATCGAACATCACCAGCCACTGTTCCACCAAGCCAGACAAGTTCAGGAAGTTGTGACTGATTTGGTATGGAACAACCCCGAATAAGTGACGTCTTCTACTTATCATTCCAAAACAAACATTAAAATCACGCCTTTTTCCCAGAGGGGTAGGCAAAGATCACTTCCCGCCATGTGCTACTATCCTGGCACACCACTTTTGCTTCTTTCACATCAATCAATCATGTCCAAAACGGTATTTTAAATTTCTTGTGGAGTAAACCTTATCGATCGAGTGATCGATCTGCTAGGTTATGCATAAATCTTCGTCTACAATTACTTTATTTATTAAAAAACCGTATTGAAATCTGTTGCGCAGTTTTAAAGATACATAGGGACAGACACACAGCAGGAACGACTTGTTATATAATAAGTTGTGATTAAATGTGCTTTTGTGTTATACTTTTTAGTGCAAGATATTGCACAGTGTTTCAGTGCAACATTGTCTTTTATTTGCGCTAACACTACACATTTGAAATAAAACCTCCGGAAAGAAAAAAGAGTTCGAAACGATGATTCTCTAAATAATATGTTTAGAATAACAATACACGCGAGATTAATCAGTAAAATTAGTTTTATTCCAAATGTATTTTACATGTTTTTTTACCACACCCATTGTGCACACTCAGAATTAGGGATCAAGAACAGTGATATCGATATATCGATCAAAGTTAAACTCTACGGTTTCCCGATAAAAAAACATTATTATGATCATTTTGATGTCTGTCAACACGCGTTTTCTCATACCTGGGCGTCAATATTAGTAAGATTTTTGATCAGTCAGCGTCTTACAGCACAAATATTCATCGAAAGCCAATAATATGGACTACACTACATCATGTCTAACTTACAAAACACGTCACCATCACGATACACAGATAATTATGTCAAAGTATGTCCAATGGACATTGTCCATTATTTTCGCAAACACTACTAAAAAGGTATACCAACAGTATACTCGTACCCACCTTAAAACAAATACGCATTATACAGGAAAATCAAAGTCCCTTCTGAATTCTAACAGCTGTTATCCAGTAACTATAAATTTGAAGCATGTTTTAAATTCAAATCATCAACGATGTGTGTGCTTAGAATTAATCTAATTTAAAGTACCACTTTAACTTCAAAGAATTTGTTAGCGGTATGTAACTATTTGAGTATATTATTATTTCCCATTGTATTTGTTTTAGTCAAATCTCTACCTATATTGTCAATTTTGTTTAAAATGGCGAAGCTGTTTTGTTTACCAAATAGATAGTATGACACAAAATAGCTTTCTGTGTCCCTGTACGCTTAATCTTTAAAATTACGCAGCGGATTTAGATACGTTTTTTTAATAGAAAGAGGGATTCAAGAGGAAGTATTTTATAAAAAAATCACCCGAAGCGAAGCGAGGGCGGGTCACTAGTATTATATACTAGGTGTGCCAGCGACTTCGTCTGCCTGGAAAAGAGACTTTAGCCAGCATTTTTTAATATTCCCCCGCCTACAAAATGCCCGGCAAGTGGCGCGTGGTCTGCCTGGCCCCGTCTTTTCTCCCCATTTTAACACATTTTCCACTGTTTCTTCCCACTGCACGCAGCGTGATGTAATGTAGCCTAAAGCCTTATTCGATTAATGTTCTATCCATCACAAAATATTTTTTCAATTCGAACCAGTAGTTCCTGAGATTAGCGCGTTCAAAGAAACTCTTCAGATTTATATTATTAAATAGATTTTTGAATAGGTAAAAATAATAACTTATTTTAAATTAGGTACGAGTGAGAGTATTATAAACGTAAACAAATACTATCAGAATGCTCTGAACTGCTTAGCTATCAGGAGTTACACGTGTTATTGTGAGTCAACTATAAAAGAAACTTATTAGTAGTAGTAACTTATTAGTCTTTATGGGTTACACCAATGGGTATATAGTACACTGGGTTACACCAATCGTGGTCGGTCGCGACAGTCGAAACGTTGGGCAATAAGTAGCTATGTAATTTGCTACTCCTAATAACGCGTGTAGACCCATAAAGACTAATATTTAGTGCAATGGAACGCGAAAGTCTAAAATCTTAAATGAGTAACTTCTCCCGTTTTCACAACATTTACCTTCACTACTACTACTACTACTCTGCTCCTATTGATTGTAGCGTAAGGTATACGATGATTTTTTGATATACTTTTGTATACTATGACCTGCCTAGGAGTATGAAAAATAATTGTGCCAAGTTTCGTCAAAATCCTTCGAGTAGTTTTACACAGACGGACTGACAAACAGACAAATTTTACTGATTGCATTTTTGGCATCAGTATCGATCTCTTATCACCCCCTGATAGTTATTTTGAAAATATATTTCATGTACAGTATTTGACCTCTCTACAGATTAGATAGAAAATAGGAAAACAATTAAACAAATCTATACACTATCTTACTTATAAAAATGTTGAAATTTTGGTAATTTAAAAGTTTCTAAGTGAAGAAAGATACAAAGTATTATGAAGTCACTTCATTCCATTTGATTTGACCACTTCATCATCCTTTTTTATTCTAATTCAAGAAGAAAGTATAAAATAGGTTGCATACCTATAATAATACGGTTCATAGCTTCTGATTGTGAGTTTGGCAATTTATACCAGAGCCGCTCTAAGTTGGCCGATTTGCTACATGTCAGACTGACTGCACTAGTCTTTGAGTATAAAGCCACTGGAGATGCCTTACACGGGCGACCCCCTCCGGCAAAGTACATTGGTCAACTGTTCAAACACGTTTAATAAAACTACTTGTCGCTGCACCACCGCCATTTTGCATTGATCCCTGTCGCGTGACGTTACTCTTGAAAAATAGTTAGTTGTGCAGTATTCTCATGTAAAAGGCGATCGAGAGCTCAAATTCGCAACAAGAGCGCGTTTAGTATCATATCTAAGTGTTTTTATTAACTTTTAAACGTGTATTTAAGAAGAATTGCCATTTAAATAAAAAGTCGTTGCGATACGTAAACGACAGAAATAAACAAGAATACAGTGGTACGGGGGCTAGTGATGTCACAAAGTCAAAAAAGCGACTCGACATTTGAATGAATCATTCACTCCCTGCAGTTAGATGTATAATCCGTTTTTTACTTTAATTTTGAATTAAATAAAAGGTCTAAACATATGTTATATTTAAATCTTGTAAGATGAATTAGAAAAATTACTTTTCTTTCCTCTGGTCATACGATATTGAAATTTAGTCTGAAAATGAAAAGAAATTCTGTGACTCCCTTAGAGATATTTTTAAAGACATAGATATTTTAACCGTATCCTCTCAGTACATTTTGGACTGTATCTTATATGTTTACAAGAACATACAATCATTTAATATCGGATCCTCACCATTTTAACACCAGTAATAAACATAAGTTTGCCGTTTCAAGGCTCAGGCTTCAAAAGACTGGAAAGTCGTTCTTGGGTTTAAGCACAAAATTGTTTAATAAGATCCCACAAAATGTTATTGAATTACAATAATCAGTACAAGATAGTTCAGTTCATTCACCAAACTGATTTTATTTTATTCTTTGTGTCATCACTATTTTTTTCGTATGTGTGTTGCGTAGTTACGTGAAAAACTTTGTTTGTGTGCGTGTATTGTTTGAAGTGTTGAACATTTTTGTAGTGTGCGTTTATCGTTACAGCAAAATTTGTGTCTGTTGAGTTATTAATTTTTTGGTGGTGTGCTGTACGTGTTTACCTCGCCCCCGCTAAAAGTGGCGAAAAAATTTGTTAGAAGCGTTGACGTTATGGCATCTCCAGTGGCTTTATACTCAAAGGCACTAGTGAGGGACAACGGTAAAATTGCCGAAGTATATAAGTAACAGTTATTTCCACTTTATAACCAAGCAAGGTCTACTTATAACAAATTTTTATTAAAAACATTAATTCACATCCAAAAGATTGAATTTAAGTTCCTTATTTATAAATATATTTATTTTTAAAATACAATACTTATTAAATCCTTCATCCTATTTTTAAAAATACCTGGTGAGTATTACCCACTACGTCACTATGAAAACGTGTCAAACGGCGTAACCTTGTAAAAGCATAATACAGAGTGGAAATTTTACGTTTTCTTTTTATAATTCAATTATTTTAGGTAATAAAAGACAAATAACTAGATAATTATACCGGAGCCGTTCTTAGAAGACTGATTTGACACTTTTTATCTTATATTTTGCATTTATCCTTGTTAAGAGGAACATATTTACGCGAATCATAAAGAACAACTTTTAAAAATAATACGTTATTTCAAAATTTCAAATGCACATAATTATCTAATTATTTGTCTTTTATTACCTAAAATAATTTAATTATAAAAAGAAAACGTAAAATTTCCACTCTGTATTACGCTTTTACAAGGTTACGCCGTTTGACACGTTTTCATAGTGACGTAGTGGGTAATACTCACCAGGTATTTTTTTAAAATAGGATGAAGGATTTAATAAGTATTGTATTTTAAAAATAAATATATTTATAAATAACTTTAACTTAACTTAAATTCAATCTTTTGGATGTGAATTAATGTTTTTAATAAAAATTTGTTATAATTAGACCTTGCTTGGTTATAAAGTGGAAATAACTGTTACTTATATACTTCGGCAATTTTACCGTTGTCCCTCACTAGTGCAGTCAGTCTGACATGTAGCAAATCGGCCAACTTAGAGCGGCTCTGGTATAATACTGTGTTTACAGAACAACTTAATATGCTAAATATGGTAACGAAGATTTTTGGTACTGGTTTAAATAATTGACCCAATTATGTAACACTAAAGTAACATTAATTTTAAAGTAAGTTTGATTCGTAAAAGTAGTTTGACTTTACAAAGTCAGATTTAATGTTTCGAGTACTTTTCTGCAAAAAAACAGGTCCAAGTATGATGACGTCACTTGACATTGGACAGGCCGTATTGTGGACACTTGTAAACTTCTTGAATACGTGTGTGTGATGGTTCATGGTACATCGTTTTGTGTGCTATGGTGTTTGCATATATCTTTATGACTCTATGCTTTGTATAATGTTTAGCATTTGTTACTTATGAAGGCTAGAGATGTGCTTGTTTTTTTTTTATATAGATAGAGGTTTTTATATAGTTTCTTGAATAGGTAGGTAGTTGGTTCAAGTGATTTTTTTTTGTTTTTTTATATAGGTAGAGATTTTTATACAGTTTCTTGGATAGGTAGGTAGTTGGTTCAAGTGTTTTTTTTTATTTAGACGAAAAACCAATACTTTTTTTCGATGATGGTTTCGAGAGTATGTTTGTTACCTCTTCTCGTTTTAGCTACTCAATAAATCTTCTTGAAATTTGGCATACATACAGTTGAGGTGGAGAAGAACATAAGTTAACTTTCATCCCAAAAATCTTTTGACTGTACATTCCCATTCTCCTATGATCCCGGGCTCTTTAGGCGGTTCGTGAAACGGCATTTAAGCAGGCCTTCAGGGTGAGTGCGACAGGCTCAATATGATGTATTGTGGTATTGTGCCTGTCGACCTCATATTTGGATCTCACTACCGCTTACCATCAGGTGGAGTGAGGTCATCTTGTTTGCCAATAATAAAAAAAAATCAGTACAGTTAAAAGTTCTCAATACTAGATGGCGATAGTCCAGAAGTCACAGTAGCTCTAGAAGTCACGGGCAGAAGTTTAGTAATGCCTTTGTGTGAACGAAAACATGTCATCGTGTTCCTTCACTCTCATAGTTGGTTGAGACTGCAATTTGACATGATGCTCAGGTGTGTGACTCCGACAGGCTTAACGTGCTTTCCGAGGCACCTACAAGGGGTGTAACAGTGCCAGTTTCCATATTCCGACTAGTCTTTTAGGGGTGAGTGCCATCCGCTTCCGCGCTAGTCCGGTGATGATGACAAGGTTACACCAAGTCATCATAGTAGAACAGGAAAAAGAAACTGACCTTTTCTGTAGTTTGTCTCTATGTATGCTTAAATCTTCAAAACCAAGCAACAGATTTTAAATAGTACGATTTAACCAGAACGTTTATGTGCCCTTGCAAAGTCACGTATGATTTTAAAAGCTTTCGCGTTCCATTACACTACCTATATATTATATTTGGTTGCAAGGTTGCAAGGTCAATTGTAAAAATACTCCTTTTAAATATTTGTTACTTTAAGGTCATGATTATGTCGGATTGCCGTCTCACCGAATTATGAGAGTAAGGGAATAGAGAGTGCACTTGTGTTTGCGCGTACACTTGTGCACTATAATATGTCCTGCGCACTTGGCTGATCTCAATTGAGATCGGCCGCCATGGCTGAAATCGGTCGGACGCCTTATTACTTTAAGGTATTATGAAGGACCTTCTTATCTATTGGGTACCTATGTACATGTACCTTAATTGAAGGTTCATGTATAGGTACCTAAGTATCAACGGTAACCTTAAAATTGTCCACTCTCGTCATCTTTTGTTTGGTTACTTGTTAGCAGTTCTTGTGTACCAAGCAAATGTTAGGCCAACCACCTTGAATGAAGCATACTCGACTTGTCTTAAAAGAGTATTTACTCAACTTGCCATCGACATTTGTTTAGTTCGTGGGACAAGGATCAATTATGTTTTTAACCTTTTGGTACAAAATAATTAAAAATATAATGGATGGACAGCAGCGGACAAGTTTGAAGGAGACGTTTGCCCAGCAGTGGGATGATAAAGGTTTTTTTTAATATTAATATCATACATCGACTGGCTCAGTGGAACAGTGGTTAATGATTCAGATTCATAATCTACGGCTCCAAGAGTCGTGGGTTCGATTTTGTAGTTAACTTTAATAAAATAAATGATACCTTTGTGAGAGAGTCTAAACTTATTACCTAAATGATGGATCACCAGGCCCTTTCGTAAAAATCTATTGAACGATACCTTAACGAAAGTAAGTCGTCACTTTATTCGTGTTTAGTTTACCTATATAGGTAATTATAGTTACAAATATCAAGCTACTTATTTTGTTTCTAAACATATTATTAAATGTACCAAGCTAACCTACCTGGTAGTTAAGCCAATTATGATTGCTTTTCAGATAAAAAAGAACAAGCTTGATTGTTTACACATTTAATAATGTCGTTTAATGTCTTTTGACATGACACTAGATTACTTTATATTTTCCACGTAAATTGTCTCATTACAGGTTAACTAAAAGTCAAGGTTCATTTGTTAAGTCGGTTTCATAATAGTTATGAATTTCATAAGTTTTTTTCGGAGCAAACTATTTGGCATGCATCCCTAGATAATATTCAATTAAACGATAGAAAAAGTAATGGAATTTTTTATTTTTTTAGAAATCCAGTAGCTCTTACATTTAGTTATATACTTTACTATGTAACATGTCTAATTAAAATACTGTGATACAATGCAAAAGGTTTTCTTGTTGACCCTTTAACTGTTATTTTTCTTTACTATATATTATATACTGTTTTTATATTTAATGAAACTTATAAAGGAAAAAAAAAAACCAGTGAAAGTCCCCCCCTCCTTCCTTTGCTTAAAATTAAATATGGCAGCAATTTGTCTATTTTTTTTTAAGGTTAAAAAATACTTTTGAAATTTTGACAACAGCTCCTCACTGAAGATTAGTGCTAACTAAACAATTCCTTAAATCTCTTTCCAGTTCGACCATGGAGATTATACCAAGTCATCCAGTCATAAAACTGACAGCTGATGAAGTGGAGAAAACAAGAGAATTCCATAACGTAAATGATTTGAAGAGAATCAATGAAGCACTGGACGTAATAGAAGAATGGCTGAAAAAGCAGGACCATCTTTTGGAAGGCAGTAAATACTTAGGTAAGATCTTTTTGGTAGTTTTAAACTTCCTTTTTTGATGATTTTTGGTTTTTAATGCATTTTTAAAAAAAAACTTAATTCCTTTATTGATATTGTTTTGCTTTATTATGGAAAATTCAATGAACAGTGTAGGGATCAGTCTCACACAAAAATATCATGTAAACTACGCCTGCTGTATCTTTACTATTGTATTATTGTTTTTTTTTTGTGTTGAAAAATAAAACCTTCATTCATTCATTCAGTATACATCGAAAAGCGTCAATGGCCGAGTGTTTAAGGTCGTTCCTTGCCATTCCAGAGGTCGCCAGTTCAAACCCCTCCACGTACCACTGATTTCAAATTTGAAATTCATATTTACAATTATTATTCTACGTTTTAACGAAACCTACAAAGGAATTATAAGGTTGTCTAGTCTACCAATCCGCACTTAGCTATGGCCTTACCACCCTAGTTTAAGGTAGGCCTGTGCTCCAGCAGTGGGAACTTATATGGGCTGAGGACGAATGAGTATAGAATACAATAATTTACTAGATATATACCTTTTTTTCGGCAGTCGGGTAACACCTTTGCATGTTTTATTATATTTAGAGTACATAGTTATAAATTAAAAATAGCTAGGCATTAGCCATTTATTGTTGTTTAAGGATCTGACACAGAAGTACTATATGCAATTATATGCCACAAATGTATTATTATGTATTGTGACTTGCAAATATAAATAAACGGACTTTAATGTCTCACCTAGTAATTTTTTTTTTGTTACAGACAGAAGTTACCTGGAAAGAATATACATACTAGCACGGGGATCCGTAGAAGGCACCAAAACAAAAATTGACAAATTGTTCACTTCAAGAACTTTGATGCCAGAACTGTGTCTCCATACATCGTTCAAGGAGTTCGAACGGTTTCTTGAAAATGTGTAAGTTATAGAGGAAGATCCCAGAGCTGCCAGACGTCACTTATTTTCTGATGGACAAAATATATACGAGTGAGTAGAGTTTTCTGATGGACAAAATAAATACTCACTCGTATATTTGGTCCATCAGAAAATAAGTGACGTCTGGCAGCTCTAGGATCTTGGTCCATTAATTCGGTTCCTTAACGACGATGATACTGTCTCTCTCTATGCTGTCAGTCTCCGGAAACAAAGCACGATTTTAAACTTAATCGACTTCAGGAACTTTAGACCTGGTTTATATAACTCTATTTTCATCGATAAAAAACCGAACTTCAAAACATTTTTTTTCGTAAACTTATTAATATGTACCGAATTACAATGTTGATTTATAGCTCAATATCGTGATGTTGATACATCTATGTATTTCTAGTACCGTGGACATATTTACAGGTAAAATGTCATTATTAAAATTGGACTACATTTAAATTAAAAGAACATATTTCAAATTAAAAATGATCATCGGAATCGGTTCACCCATTCGTGAGTACCGGGGGAACAAATTTAAAAAAAAACAGGAACATGAGAACTTCCTTTGAATAAAACTAATTTTAAGGATTAAACTCGCGTGTATTGTTATAATAAACATAATATTATTTAGAGACTCGACGTTCTGACCTCTTTACAGCGCTAGTGGTCAAGGGCAAGACTGCTCTGTCTGACCTGTCTGACTGATATGACTCATTTAATATTTAAACACGCGAGTTAAAATTAGTTTTATTTCAAACTAGTGGTCCCGGCGAATTTCATACCGCCAATACTATAAACCCCCCCTGGACTATCACGAACATTTTAAAACCAAAATTACCTAAATCAGTCCAGGCGTTCTCGAGTTTTAGTCAGACTAACGAACGGCAATTCATTTTTATTTATCATATAGAAAGAAGAAGAAGATATAAGAAGAAGAAGAAGACTAGTGGTCCCGGCGGATTTCATACCGCCAATTCTGGTTCTTTTTCTATATTTTCTCATTGAAAGAAGAAGAAGATGTGTAGTGTTTGCGCAAATAATAAACAATACTATGGGAACTTCCTCCTTATATTGAAGTCGTATATAAATTGTATGAAACTTTCATCATAAAATTAATTTTAATTAAATAAATATCTGGGACATTTCCACACACGGTCATCTGACCCCAAACTAAGCAGAGCTTGTACTATTGGCGTTAGAGACTGATATACATACATATAATATTTAAAAATACATACTTAAATACATAATCACACCCAGACACGGAACAAACACCGATGATGTTCGGGTAATCACACAAATATTGTGGGAATCGAACCCACGACTCTTGGAACCGCCAGACACGGTCACTAACCACTGTTCCACCGAGCCAGTCATTTAGTAAAAAAAATATTGTATTTATTTACAGAACGTACGTTGCTCTTCCCAAACTTTGCCCAACCGATCTTTCGAGAGTGATGGTAACACAGTTTTTGACTGACAAAATTGATGATTTCTCTCTTCTAATGTACTTCAGATATTGTTTTATGGTGAGTTATTATTTATTATTACTATTGTTAAATGTTTACATAAACATTTCAAGTGTTATAAATCTCGTGGACATTTACGTCGCTGTCAGTTTGCCATTGTCTAGGAAATACTCGTAAGTATAGACCTGTACCTACGGCTTTAATACAACAGTATTTTTTGTGTTATTTTCTTAATTACATAGTGATACCAGTTATGTGGGTAAATACACACGTCAAACAATTACCGGTCAGTTTTAAATACTACTTCTATAGTTCGCGACCATGACTTGCTGATGCGATCATGATACGTTTCAGAGAAGTTTTAATTAATCCCGATCTGTAGCGCTACCATGAGTTTAAAAGTTACGGACTCGATATCGCCTACGTAAATGTCTATGAAAAATTTGTACAGCGCCCCTGGTCGTTACGCGAAGAACTAAAATCGGGCGTATGAAAAAAAACAACTCGATAGGTTTTTAACGTACGTAAGTTTTCGATAGCCAACTCATGGTACCGCTACTGGTGTCAAAGAATTTTGACTAAAATTTCGCCCATCGTAGAAATAAAGAACGAAACTTTTATATGGTCACAACAATGAGCAAACACATAATGGAGAATATCATCTACTAACAATATAATTTTAGATGTAATTAATTGACTTTGTTTTTCAGTTTGGAGAATACAGGCTTCACTATGATTATAGTCTGTCTGAAAGGTACATTTTGGATCTAACAAATCTTCATCAACTGTCGTTTATTACAAAATTGAATCCGATATTATTGAAGAAAGCTGAAATACTTTGCTCGGTACGTTTATTTTCATAATTCAAGATGGCCTCACTCCAAAGGATGTTCGGCGGCCGTATGATCCACATATGTATAAAGTCAGCACAATAGACCCTATTAAGAAGGCCGCCTTCATAGTCCAGTCATTAAAGCTTAAATTAGGTAAGAATCTCGAAATTCGAGATACCCAGCTGTAACTTTGTAAATACTTGGATATTGACACCCTAAAAGTGGTCTCAAAACCTACATATGGTAGGGTGTACGCAACTATAAAATTTTCACGGTCAAATGTCACAAATATCAGTTTTATGAACTTTTGAGCGAAACGGGAAGTTTTATCATAAAAGTGTGTAGGAGAAAATTACTTATCATCTAATTATCTATAAAAATTGTCTGTACGTTTTATTCCTAAGATTCACCATTTCAGAAATACAGCGATGCAAATAGTTGAAAAAGTTGTATTTTCAAAAGCTTCCAGACCCCCGTGCGATTGTGCTAGATAGTTAAAATTTTATCGACTAATGTATTTCAGTAGCCTCTATAACATCTGATACTAGAAAAAGCTTAAAACCAATGTTTAAGTGGGTTCTCATACAAAAACTATGTTTTTTTTTTCTCACACTTGGCCGGTTTTTAACGTGGTTACCCCAGTAAAACTATTCCAGGCTTCACTTATAAAAGGTGTCGCCTGGAATAGGTTTACTGGGGTAACCACGTTAAAAACCAGCCAAGTGTGAGAAAAAAAAAACCATAGTTTTTGTATTAGAACCCACTTAAACATTGGTTTTAAGCTTTTTCTAGTATTAGATGTTATAGAGGCTACTGAAATACATCAGTGGTGAAAATTTTAACTGTCTAGCACAATTGCACATGGACCTGGAAGCTTTTGAAAATACAACTTTTTCAACTATTTGCATCGCTGTATCTCTGAAATGGTGAATCTTAGGAATAAAACGTACAAACAATTTTTATAGATAAATAGAAGATAAATAATTTTCTCCTACACACTTTTATGATAAAACTTCCCGTTTCGCTCAAAAGTTCATAAAACTGATATTTGTGACATTTGACCTTGAAAATTTAATAGTTGCGTACACCCTACAATATGTAGGTTTCGAGACAACTTTTAGGACGTCAATATACAAGTATTTACAGACTTACAGCTGGGTATCTCGAATTCCGAGATTTTTACCTAATTTGACTGGACTATCACGCTGTAGATTTGCATAGATGCCATTTTCGAAATTTTACATTGAATAAATTAACTTATACTATGTATTTTGATAAAACGGAAAATTGAATTACCCTACTGTGAATCCAGGATTTGAACACCCGTCCTTTCGGGATCGGGATCGGATCGGGCCTAAACGTACGAGCCATTACAACAACTAACAACTATTAAAGCCTTCGATTTTTTTCCGCATATTACTTGTTAGCCATATGATAAGTGGCGCACGTCCGGGCGCGATTCCCGGAAGGATGGGTGTACAAAATATTAAAACAGCTAGTGAAGGCTTTAGCACTTAAAAATATTAAATTAATGAACTTATAATACTTTGTATTTCTACTAATATTATGTATTTCTATATTGTAAATTTATATTTTTTAGGAAGGATACGGAACCAAAATCAAAGGTATACATATCCTTAACGCCCCGTCTTTCGTAGACAAAATAGTTTCTATTTTAAAACAAGGCTTGAAGGAGAAAGTGGCCAGTCGTCTGTTTGTACACAACTCCTACGAGGACCTTCAAAAGCACGTGCCGAAGTCGATCCTGCCTGCAGACTATGGTGGTGATGAAGCATCGTGTGCCAAATTAAGTGGTAAGTAATTAGAAACAAAATTATAATAATAAACTATAACAAAAAAAATGGTAAGTATTCCGGACATTTTCCGTTTTCTAACTCCTTTTTAAAATTTACATTGATGATAAAGGGGTTATATCAGTCTGTATGATTACACACCCATAAAGCACAACTAAGTATACAGAAACACGAAGTTAGTCGATGCCCATTCTTTAACTGACTGGAAAAAAGAGATGGTAAAATTTCCTTTCGATTCCTTTGCCACTGCGGCACCAATATAAACGGCCTTGGATAGCTACGAATGTGAAATAAAATTATTTATCTTTAACTGCCACACAGACGTCGCGAAGGCAAAGAAAATACTCATTAGTATAAATCATGATTGCAAGACAATGCTCAATGAATAATTATTATGCTTGTAAAATTGGAAAACTATAGTTGCCGCCTGCAACTCCGTCCACTTGAAGTCATTTATCGCGTGGTACACATAATAATGTGGTTTTACGAACCGGTTGCAAAGTATGTATTGTGTTATATTATAACATAATTATGTAGTTTTATCTAGTTGTATAAATAGGGAAAAGGCTCTTGACCAGGGGACGGTAAGTAGTCTTAGGTAAAGGTCCGTGTACTGTAAGATAATCAATCGAGGTTCACTTGCTTTTCCCCTCGTAGATAGAAGTACTATGCTACATCCTTGTTATTGTAATTAATCATCTTTATTGAAATTTGTTACAATACCGAGATTCGACTCTTTACGGTCCGAGATTTAACTTTACGTGGTCGGAAACAGGCAGATAGTACACAGTAGTATACGAATGTGTACATCATTTGAACTGGTTTCATTCATTACATTAATATAATTATAATAAGGCGTCCGACCGATTTCAGCCATGGCGGCCGATCTCAAGTGCAGTCTCTGTTCCCTTACTCTCATAATTCGGTGAGACGGCAATCCGACATTACCGATGAGAAATCGGGCGCAGGACCACCGGCTTAACGTTTCCGAGGCACGGGTGTTCAACCGCACACCTTCCTAACGCCGGGCTGAGTAATTTCATTACAGAAAAACTCACACATATTTTGCCCGACCCCGGACTCGAACCGGGGACCTCTTGGTCCTTACGCAGCGCTTGCTACCAATAGACCAACGACATACATTACATTACTTTGAACGTGAAGACAGAGAGACAAATGTGATTTCTTATTTATAATATTAGTAAAGATTTTTCCGCTATGCTCACCAGGTGTCTGTTAAGCTGAATACTATTATGTTAATTATGTATTGAGGTAGTAACAAGTAAATAAGTAACATAACAATTATTATGACAGGATCTCTCAATCCACCACGTAAACACTTGTGGTTACGGCGATTTCTTAATGAGTGACTGTCGGTATTCTATTTTTATGTAATAATAAACATTCTAATTTTGTTTGCTGCCTCGTTGGTCTATCAGAAGCAAGCGCTTACGTAAGGACCGAGAACTCAATATTTCGGGTCCGAGGTGTGGGCAAAATTTGTATGAAATTTTCTGTAAAGAAATTACTCAGCCCGTAGTTAGGAAGTTGGCGATTGCACGCCTGTGCCTCGGAAACCACGTTAAGCCGGTGGCCTTGCGCCCGGTCGCTTATCGGTCATTTCGAATTGCCGTCTCACCGAACTATGAGAGTAAGGAAACAGAGAGTGCACTTGTGTTTGCGCGCACACTTGTGCACTATAATATGTCCTGCGGGCTTGGATGATCTAAATTGAGATCAGCCGTCATGGCTGAAATCGGTCGGCCTTATTGATTTATTTATTTCAAACAAACTAATTTGTATATTTCCTGTTACAGAGCAATGGAAAAACGTTTTGAAAACGGAAGAGGCCGCAAAACTCATAGCACAAACTGACAAGCTAGTTAGCGACGAGTCCAAAAGGCGATCTTCTACTTTCAACCAGGAATATTTGGGGATGCCGGGGTCTTTTAGAAAACTAAATGTAGATTAGTTATTGTGATATGGTGCTCTGTGTAAAAGGGAACAGGTTATATCTAGGCCTATTTTAGGTTAAAGCTATGAAGCTTTTAAAAATCTGTTCCATGATTTTCTTAATTTATTCCTACAAGCGATTGACCATGCGACACTTGCTAGCGCCACGCGCAAAAATGGGGGTGTTCTGGGTAATTGTGTCTGTAAATATCATAGACACACATAATATTTCTATGTGTATAGAATATAAATGATTATAAACATACATACATTAAATAACGGCTTCTTCCCAGAGAAGGGTAGGCAGAGATAACTTCCTACGCTACGGTCCTGGCACACCACTTTAGCTTTTTCCACATCCATCAATCTCTTAATTATTATATGTGTATAATATTTATAACCTTGGGTGCGTTTAGCCGACAGACAGACTGGTCAGAATCTGAGAGTGCTGAACAGCATTCGACAATTCTGACTACAGTATCGGCCGGAACCATGCTGAGTGGAAATGAGAGAAGTGAAGTTAGCTGTTAACGTTTGAATATTCCGCATTATGACGAATCAATCAATCAATCTGAATATCACCACATAGCATTCCTCAGCCGCGTCAGCCTATGCTACTCAGCAATCGCCCTTTTTCTTTCTGTGCTGCCAAGATTGTGTGTCGGCTAAACGCACCCATTGTACCTCCTTTACCGATGTACCTTTACTTGTAAGAGTTTTCTACTTCATAAATGTTTATATGTAGTACAATCTACGCAAATGGTTCCAAGAAATATATTTTTTCGAACGGTCCTTGCGCCACAGTTTTTATAAACTATTGCAGTTGTTATCAAACATCCTATTGAATTATGTAAATTGTAATAAATTATGTCTAATTTAACTTTTGGGGTTAAAAAGGAAATAATAATTGTATTTATTATACTGGTTTTCTTTTTAAGAAGTCTAAGAAATAAAACTTTATGTTAAGTCACCATATTTAGTTTTCATTTTCTACCTTTATAATTATCAGAAAAATAGTAATAGGTAAGTATATTTAGGATGTTATGAATTTAGAAATATTTTCATAAACAAAATATCTACGTACATTTTATTTACTAATAATATTTATGAATGGAATAACCATCATTCATAGTGTGAACTTAAACGAGAAATTAAATATGATAATTAACCGGTAAACAATACAAGAAGATACGTTGTTTTATCTATAAATTGATAAGTTGCTTAGAAACAAATTATGTTACTCAAAGATACATAGAACAAGTTAACGACGTTGTATAAAAAAATAAAATTAAAAGTTTAGGAACCGTTTGTATTTGTACCCTTTTAAAATACTTTAGCATATAGTATTACCTATCTATTATTTGCGCAAACATTTAACATACACTACTTTAGCATAAATTGTGATCAAAAGGCCTTCAAAAGAGATAGTAATCTATACTATAATAAAAACGTAGAGGTAAAAATTCTTGTACTTTTTTGAAAAACGCAAAAAAAAACAAGTCAGGGATATGTTTTGAGAGTAGTACAACACATCCCCATACTTAAAAAAAATTGTGTCTCTGTCTGTTTGTTTGTTTGTTTCGACTGACCTCCTAAACGGCTGAACCAATTTAAATGAAAGTTTACACGAAGGTATTTTAAATTCCGGAAAAATGCATAGGATACTTGAAATCACGGACAGTTAACTGGTTCCCGAGGGATATTCAAAAAACCTAAATAAATGACTGATCTCTGAAACTATTACACCGATTTAAATGAAATTTTGCATGGTGGTACCATACATTCCCGGTCAAGATCTTAAATACTTTTAGTCACAGAAATTCCTGTAGGATAGTTAAAAATCTAACCTTATTAGATCACATACAAAAATGGTAAAAATATATCTGTTACGGCTAATACCCGAAGTGCGGCTACACCTAGGTTTAGCCGGCTAAAACTAGGTGTAGCCACTTACTCTTGGCTAAACCTAGGTGTAGCCGATTGTTTTCGGCTAAAACTAGGTCTAGCCTTCATCATGCCGGCTACAACTAGGTCCAGCCATTCCATGTCGGCTAATACTAGGTTCAGAGAATCCCTGTTGGATAAAACTTAGATGCGAGTCCCGCCAAGCCTTCCGTCCTTCCCCGCGTCACACTCAGGACTCACAGCATCTGCAGCAGCAGCGCGGGGTAGAGGGCGTAGCGAGACACGCGCCTCTGCAGGTTGTGAGCACCAAGTGCTGCTGATCTACTGCAGGTCTACTAGCGAGTGTGACTCATAGCGTCTGTACATAGTTGTAACTGCCTCGTTGGTCTATTGGCAGCAAGCGCTGCGTAAGGACCGAGAGGTCCCCGGTTCGAGTCTGCGGTCGGTGAAAATTTGTGTGAGTTTTTCTGTAATGAAATTACTTAGCCCGGAGTTAGGAAGTTGGCGGTTGAACGCCCGTGCCTCGGAAAGCACGTTAAGCCGGTGGTCCAGCGCCCGTTCTCTCATCGGTCATGTCGGATTTCCGACTCACCAAATTATGAGAGTAGGGGAAAAGAGAGTGCACTTGTGTTTGCGCGCACACTTGTGCACTATAATATGACCTACGCACTTGGCTGATCTTAATTGAGATCGGCTGCCATGGTTGAAATCGGTCGGACGCCTTATCATACATACTTAGTTATAGCCGGCATGCTTTCGGCAGAGCTTTTTTAGATATTACAAAAACATCCAATAATTAGAAACCAAGGTAGTTTTTCATTCTTTTAAATCAAATTGTAATAAATAACACATATTATTTAGAGTAAATTGTTAAGTACAATAGGAACAATCAGGAACATTTTTTTTAACAACAGACAATAGTTGCATATTATAATTTTAAAGAATATAATTATAAATCACAGGTTTATAAAGTAACATAAACTATTTAGAACAATCTATACTTGAGTGACATTTTGAGTTGCACATAATACCAACAGTTTTGCAGAGGCACTTTATGTTTTTTTTTTTTTTTTTATAAAGAGGCTAACAAGATGACCTCACCTCACCTGATGGTAAGCGGTAGTGAGATCCAAATATGAGGTCGACAAGCACAATAGACCATATTGAGCCTGTCGCACTCACCCTGAAAGCCGTGAAAAAGGAGACCACAGCTGCGGCAACAACGAGACAAGGCGTGGAGTCTCGCATTGGTATTGAGCTGTGCGGGTCGGAGTTGGCCAGTCCGCCGGACGGAAGGGCCCCCGTTTCTACGTGTCTCCCTGGCCGGCGGGCTGACCCGCTCCGCCCGCACAATACCGCCGCTAAGACTCCACTGGTCCGGCGTTTGCCGCAACAATGGTCCCCCCTGGCTCCGGTTCGTACAGTGCTGATCCCGGAACGCGACCTGACCAAGAGAGGTCAGAGTCACTTGGCGGGTTTTACACAACTGTATGGTGGTAACAGCAACCGGTCGACAAAATGTCTCCCACCTGAATTAATTAGAAAACATGCAACTACAAAACCAAATGTTGCCACATTTGGTTTTGTAGTTGCATGTTTTCTAATTAATGGATGTTTTTGTAATATCTAAAAAAGCTCTGTCAGATAGCATGCCGGCTATAACTATGTAAGATAAGGCGTCCGACCGATTTCAGCCATGGCAGCCGATCTCAATTGAAATCAGCCAAGTGCGCAGGACATATTATAGTGCACAAGTGTGCGCGCAAACACAAGTGCACTCTCTTTTCCCCTACTCTCATAATTTGGTGAGTCGGCAATCCGACATGACCGATGAGAGATCGGGCGCAGGACCACCGGCTTAACGTGCTTTCCGAGGCACGGGCGTTCAACCGCCAACTTCCTAACTCCGGGCTAAGTAATTTCATTACAGAAAAACTCACACAAATTTTCACCAACCGCAGACTCGAACCGGGGACCTCTCGGTCCTTACGCAGCGCTTGCTGCCAATAGACCAACGAGGCAGTTACAACTATGTACAGACGCTATGAGTCACACTCGCTAGTAGACCTGCAGTAGATCAGCAGCACTTGGTGCTCACAACCTGCAGAGGCGCGTGTCTCGCTACGCCCTCTACCCCGCGCTGCTGCTGCAGATGCTGTGAGTCCTGAGTGTGACGCGGGGAAGGACGGAAGGCTTGGCGGGACTCGCATCTAAGTTTTATCCAACAGGGATTCTCTGAACCTAGTATTAGCCGACATGGAATGGCTGGACCTAGTTGTAGCCGGCATGATGAAGGCTAGACCTAGTTTTAGCCGAAAACAATCGGCTACACCTAGGTTTAGCCAAGAGTAAGTGGCTACACCTAGTTTTAGCCGGCTAAACCTAGGTGTAGCCGCACTTCGGGTATTAGCCGTAACATATCGACCAAAATGAACCTTCTGACTAGGACTATACGGACTATTTTATTGAGAAAAACGTCATAGTAGGGGAGGTAAATAGCTAGATTTGCAGTTACTCGAACAACATGGAATCAGAATAGAAAGATTACGCTAAATAAGAAAAAAGTTTATTACACTTTCTTTATAAGTGGGGGGGGGGGCGATTAATATAGGAGGGCTACCTGGTAACAAGCTGTTGAAAGAAAAAAGTTATTTGACCGTGTCAGTCATTCAAAGTGCATGTTAAATAATCCCTAAAAAGTGTTATTGTAACGATTTGGACCACAAAGTTATAATTAATCTTTGTGTCTGTTGAAAAACACATAATCTTGAGATACTTCAGCGTGTTACATTTTTATGCAAGAGGTTCAAGTTGATATCGAAGTCCTGCTGTATAATAATCTGTGATTCTTTTTTCTTAACCTGTATCACCTCACTGCTGGGCAAAGTATCCTTCAAACTCATCTTCTGCTCTCTGTCCAATGCTAGGACTTACCAGTTCTTTGATACATGGACCAGATCGTATACCACCTTTTCTTGGGTCTTCTTCGGCGAAAATCGTCTTCAGGCACGCGATGTGTAACAATTCTGGTCCATCTATTGTTCTTTATCCTCGCCCATCGCTACATCAGTTTTGACCAACAACAATCTGGTATTGTTGGCTGGTACGGGAGTGGATGGTGGTTTATTTTATTTTTTCTTTTAACTTAATATCTATGATACTCCGCTTCATAGCTTTTTGAAAAACCTTCAGTTTGGACTTCTGATTTTCGGTGGGGGACCAAGATTGTGCCCCATGTGTTAGGAGAGGCAGTATGAAAACTTCGATTAGTTTGCGGTTCAATGATATAAGAAGATCACCCTTCATATACCCATTTTTGGACCTGAAGCTTTTCCAGGCGTTGTCTGCTCTACGGATTATTTCTTTGTCCTGCCTGTTTTCGAAGGAAACTGCCTAGCCCAAGTATATACTCCTCTACATATTGCTTTACCTGCCTGTTGACTGCAATCCACCAAATCAGTGGTGCTGTTGGTCATGATCTTGGTTTTGGATCTATTCATCGTCAGTCTAACGTCAACGCTTTCTGCGCTCAGTTGTTCGAGCATCAACTCAAGTTCTGTCGATGTATACGTATTTCGACTAGGAAAATTACATCTGCAAAGCGAAAGTTTATCAGTCGCCTATCCTCTACACCAACTCCTTTTGTTGCCTAAGAATATCATAGTGACCTGAAGACTTCTTGGAGCGTGCTACTGAAAGCTTTGGTGTCACCCTGTTTAACACTTTTTTGTATTTTGAATGTCAGGCCTTCAGTGTGCAGTTTGATATCGGCTGTGCTTTGTTGGTAAATTATTTGGAGAAGTTTTATATAATGTGGGTTCGACGTTTTGCTGAAGAAGAGAAAGTTAAATGGGTTGATGTGGCTGATAACGTCGAAGGCCTTTGAATAATCCATAAAGGCCAGGTTCAAAGGTTTATTAAATTCGCTACATTTCTCTATTACCTGGTTTTCGGTATGGAGGTGGTCAGTTTGCTTGCTGACTTACGTTGGTGGTTTGTGTTGTTCCAACTGATAGACCGTTCGATATTATCTGAATGTTTATATAGAGGGATATCGCTATTCTAAGCAAATAAAGGGATAAATATTCACGTAAAAATTCTGGACATTATAAAATTAAAGAAAGTTATCGTACATAAGATCATTACAAATAAAATCACATAGATCATTAGAAAACTGGTCAAGTGCACCTTGGATATTTGTTGTGTCAAAGGTTTTAGTAATTGTTGTTATAGGCGCGATTCTACGGTCATCGCCCCATGGAAAACGTCAGAGATTATTAGTTCTTTATAAACCTGCCCAATTCTTTTAACAGTGCCTTTGTAATTAGCATTAGCAACAATCCTATTTAAGATCACGTACCTCCTCCCTCCCGTATGAAGTGTACATACACGGCAGAGGTACATGAAAGGGTGCAAGGAGTCTCCCATTTGAAAATTATAAGGCAGAGTCTGAGTCTGATCAAGACTGCAAAAAACCCCGTTGGGCTCCCCAACTATCACGTTTTCAACTGGCAAGTCATGTCAAATGCTGTCAGATTTGGTATGACATGAGTGTTTAGTTCTTGGTTACTTCAAGAGATGTCACTGTGCTCTATTACTTCGCAATATTGCTTCAAACACTAAAAGTAATTCATAAGTTATATTTTATTAAACTTGCGCTTTATTCATTACGGTTGTTTCATTACGAGTACAATACAATCTACGAGAAATATACAAAAACAATGCGCAAACGTAGCAAAGCAAATACTGATCAATTCGTCACATGGCGACACACATCCTTTATAGATATTTTGAGACAGTGGATCGGTCGGAGTTTGTATTTTTTACCTTTTGAAGTTATCCTGATATCAAACATCAATTTTGTGTACTAACTACATAGGTACAGTATGCTGTTTGCAACCATTGAAACCTGTCCCTGTCAAATAAATTAAAGTTTATATCGTGGTTTTAGTACTAAAATGTGAAAAATAATTTTGTGAGTCCTAGCTACCACTCTCCTCTCAGGCTAGATCATTGCTTAGACAAAAGACATATTGTGCGAGTGAGTTATCTTTTAGTTGGCCGATTTGTAATGAACAATGTGATATGTTATTTACCACCTATTAATCTGTAAACAATTTCAGGTTCTTTAATGGATATTCATCAAATCAATTACTAAGTTTAATTTTATTTTATTTTGTAATAGTTTTTTTTTATTTTTGGAGCTTTGTTTACTTTTCCTGTAATTTCTTAAAAAAATGCTTCCTGAAATTAAAAATGCAGGCAAAAGTAACTATTCTACGCAGACGAAGTTGCGGGCACAGCTAGTAAAGTAATACAAATCAAAGGAAACGATAGGCGCTTACACCTTTCATGAAAGACACGACCTTCAGAAATGAAGAAATCGACTAAGAAGAAGAAGAAGACTGTGAATGACAAATATTGTAGTTTTCGACTAACCTTGACAAGATCCAAATAGGGTAATTCACTACGTTTAGTTTTATACTATTACTATTTCGAAGTTAGCAGTAAGATTTGGAGGTTAAGGAAAATCAACAAGTAATATTCATCATCATCTCCCCACTGCTTGGACGCGGGCCTACTTTAAACTAGAGCAACTAGGGCGATCAGACCTTAGATAACCACGCCAGCCAATAGTGGGTTCGTAGACTGCACACCTATATAGAAAGTATGAATGACAAAGTTGATTACCTCCACAGATCAGAGAAACTCCTCAGCAGCATTATATTTATCTCTTATAAATAAGCTGCGCTATTGAAATTATAATAAAGAGGCAAGTTCTTGAGTTATTAACTCAAAAACTAGTAGAAATAGTAACTCTTTTAACAGATCCTTTGTAGGGTCAAAATAAAAATACAAGTAAAAAATAATCAAGTACCACAATATAAAGTGTAAAGAAAAAAAGCAGTTGAACCTTCGAACTCTCCTGTCTTATCAGATTTCTCTCTTGAAAGTATCTTATATTTTTTGACACATTAGTAAAATAATTTGTAAATTTTTATATTTTTGTAAAAATATGTATCATAATATTATATTGATAATAAGTCTGAGTTTTCTGGTTTGTTCCACGTCTAGATATTATGTTATTAATGTAGGTATTTGATTGATATTTCTGCCATACATAATACTGTTAACTTACATTGGCAACAGAATAACCTACGTGCTGTTGTGTGCTATTTATAGAAAGTGTGTAAATAGCTTTACGTATTGTGCTTTTAAACTTATTCCGAGGCATTTTTGTTTACTTTTAATAGAATAAACGTTTGTTTGTACTAATTACTAAAAATATACATACATTTTAAACGTCTATGACGACAAGGCTTTATTAAGAATCTATGATGGCCGTTGCGTTGCTAATGACGCAACTTCATACGTTTTGACAACTTATCATAGAGTTAAAATTATTTGACATAATGAATTATTCAATTTTTACTTGTCACTTTTTCGAGTTCCTTTTTATTTACGCACCCCATTTGTCTATGAATTTTCCTCTAAATGTTCTTCATCACAGATGGCGCCTCTGGTGGTCTAATTTCTGAACATCAGTCCGAAAAAAAAATTTTTGTTGAGATGTAATAAACCAACTGCGTTTAAAGCTGAATTAAGCTTAAAGAACAGAAACTTATGTTTTAAGGAAACATAATTTAGGCTATGTCCACAAAGATAACAAAATAATGGGGAATGCTCTGAAGAGCTCAACTAGTCCCTCCCTCCTCTTTCCATTCGCGAACGACACGCGCTGGACAGAGGTGCCATCCACATACAATGCAGGCGCTGGTGGCTCGGACCAAGAGGTTCAGCTCCTCTTTTCTGCCCAGTGTCATCAAGGCGTGTAATGCCTTTCCAGCACATGTTTTCCCTCTCTCCTGTAATCCCGAGCTCTTAAGGCAGGGCGTAAAATGGCATTTAAGCCGGCCTCCAGGGTGAGTGCGACAGGCTCAATATGGTCTATTGTGTTGGTCTATTATATTGTGCCTGTCGACCTCATGTGGATCTCACCACCGCTCAGTAAAAAAACTAGCATTCGATTAAAAAGTATTTATTTCATGCCACAAGCAAAAAATAAACGCCTTATAACGTCTAATCTAAGCCTCCAAACTCAAAACGATCAATTTACAAAAACAGAAAACTATACGGAACCAATACGTCTGCGGGCATGAGCCGCAAATTGATAATTATTTACACCTTATATGACAGGGGTCACATTCAGGGCCTTAGAATCATCTACTGATGATACAAACACAATAACTTCGATGTGAACAGTGAACAACACATCAGAACAATATGGAAGTGCTGAAAGAAACTCCGCTGATAAGTTTCCATCCTGATACGCTGAAAACTGTTAGGAGTATTTACAATCTGGATAAAGAGCTTATTGAGCAATCCATAGACATATTTCAAGAATGGATCAGGCAACAGCCCTATTTTCTGAAGAAGGATTTCAGTAAGTACCTGCAAAAAAAATACAGCTGATTGATTAAGCGTCGATGGGCGAGTAGTTAACGTCGTTGCTTGCCATGCGAGAGGTCGCCAGTTCAAACCCCGCTGCGTACTAATGTGTTTTTAAATTTGAAATTTAATATGTACGTTTATTCGCTTTAATGGTAAAGGAAAAAATCGTGAGGAAACCTGCACGCCTACGAAGAATAGAATTTCTTCGGGTAATAGTTAGGTTGTGTAGTCGACCAACCCGCACTTGGCCAGCGTGGTCGACTAAGGCCTTATCGCTCTTTCTGAGTTAGTCGACTGACCAACTCGCACTTGGCCAGTGTGGTTGTCTAAGCACCATAGTTCAGGGTAGGCCTGTGCCCCAGCAGTGGGGACATGTATGGGCCGATGATAATGATGTTGATCATCATCAGCCCATATACGTCCCCACTGCGGGGGCACGGGCCTACCCTAAACTCGGGCAAATGATAATGATTTGAAAAAATCGTTTAGGTAGAGACAGTTCCATAAGGCATTTCCACTGCTACTTCAGACTGTACTGGATCGATAGTGTAAAGGATAGTGTCCCTTTCTCTCGTGCTAAAGGTTGTGGGTTCGATTCCCACATCAATTTGGAACAGCTTTCTGTACATGGATAATAAAAAAATATTATATACAGTACCTAGTACAGTCAGCCAAAAATGTCGTCTACCACCTTAAGGTTGAGAGAGGTTGAGATTCGTTTAAACGTCATGAAACAACAAAGTCAATTTTCCCTGGCAATAAGATTATGTCAGTGACTATTGTCAACCTTAGCGATCGTTACATCTCGCAGAAACGTTTGTCAAATGTGGTAGACCACTTTCTTGGCTGACTGTACCTAAAACAATAATTTTTGGAATCACTGTATGTTTGTCTGTGCGTTTGTGCACGCTAAATTCAGAAATGGCTTATCTTATCCAGATGTGGTTGTCAGTAATATATTGTGTGTAGTGCCCAACTTTACATTTAGTGTTAGAATCATGTTTAATCGGTTGAAAAAGTATTGCTAATTTATAGAGTAACGTCGAAATTCCTGGGCATTTGTAGGCGTTTATTAAAAAATGCTGCAGGCGAAGACCCTGGCACAGCTATCAAGTGATTATTATCCTTCATTTAAACTAAGTACGCATGCATCACTTGGGCCCATTAACAGCTAATGAATGCGTCTAGAAAATAATTGGAGCAATGTCACAATTACAAGTGTCTGTCAGAATTGCCATAAAAAAAAGCTTAGGCACTATATAAAACTACTTCCTGTAGGTGAATTAATTACCTACACTATGTAAATTATATACTTCATAATTGTATTGTACATTAATATTTATTGTTATCTAACAAACACTAGAATGTACTTTTTGTTTTATCGGAGTACCTACTAACTTTTGACGACAACGCCATTGCATTGACAAATTACAATTATATTTAAACTTTTTTTCAGGTCGGGATTATTTGGAAAGACTCATTATCAGCAACAAAGGATCAGTGGAGAGAGCTAAAAATAGATTGGAAACATTGTGTGCCTGTAGAGTGTTGGCGCCAAAATATTTCGAAGTGACCAGATCTGAAGATTTGATTCTACCCCAAGCGTGTGTATCTCAATATCAAATCAGATCAATAAAAGTACTAGACAACATTAGTAACCATTATAATATGTGAAAATTTTTTTTAAACCAAGTAAATAAATATAAATATCCAAGAACGTTGGGGTAACGGAACGTAGGGACGCCCTCAGGCAAGGTGGAGTGACGATCTGCGCAGGACGGCTGGTAGGAGCTGGATGCGAGTAGCCGAGAATAGGCGGGAGTGGCTAAGACGAGGGGAGGCCTTTGTCCAGCAGTGGACTACCGTATGGTTGCTTGTATAGGCTGACGATGATGATGATGATTGATCCAAGAAAGATTTTCTAGATTAATAATGTTCAGAAAGTTATTGAACGATTACAATAAGTAAAGTACATTCATCTTTAAGACTTGTAAATTTTTAAATTCGAACGCTTTAATGTTGTGTTAAATGTTTTTAAAATATTTTTAATATTTCAGAATGGGCGCCATGATGCCGACACTAACGAAAGATCATTGTCGAGTATTTATCATCAAATACATAGAGAAAGAGCATATATCGCAACATGATGCCGAAATATTTCTACGAAAATTGGTTAATGTAAGTATACGTAGCTAACAGGGGCTTAGAGATAGAAACTATAACGAAGTTCACCACAAGTTCAAGTTCATTCAACGAAAAGAACTAAATGTATGGAATTGACCACGTGATTTATCGCGTCTAATGTCAATCTCATACATTTTATTCTTTTCGAACTTCGTAATCGTTTCGATATTGTTACTTTGTCTACGGCCGGTAGCTAAGCTTGGAACCATGACGCCGCTAACGCGATGAGGTACGCCATGGAGTTTAGTAAGTACACCCCTGGGCATTGCTTCTTAGCCCAGGGGCAGCTGCAGGTTTTCCATCTTAGCATTAGCAGCCAGGAGTCCCACACACCACCTTGGATAAACTCCTGCCCAAGGTGACAGTGCATCAAGCATTCTCACTTTCTCAGTATTAAAAAAAAGATCCGCCTTCAAAACCCGACACATTAAAAATAATATAATACGAACATTTACAATTATTTGGGTAGAATTCCTACCCATTTTTGACATGCTTTTGATGGCGGTTCCAAACAAAATTTTTAGAACAACGAAACACACTGTGCTTGTCTGCATGACATACGAACGAAGTCGCTGGCACAGCTAGTTAACAATAAATTAATATTTGAACCATCTCCATGCACGGCCCCACATTAAATACATACATATGCACACCCAGACACGGAACCAACGCAAATGATCATCACATTAATATTTGTTGAGACCGAACCTCCCCTCCCCTACTAAGATCCCGAGCTCTTCAGTAGCGCTACCATGAGTTTAAAAGTTACGGACTTGATATCGCCTACGTAAATATGTCTATGAAAACTTGTACAGCGCCTCTGGTGGTCACGCTAAGAACTAAAATCGGTCGTATGAAAAAAACAACTCGATAGGTTTTTAACGTACGTAAGTTTTCGATAGCCAACTCATGGTACCGCTACAGGCGGGGCATGAAACGGCAGCAGGCGTTCAGGGTGAGTGCAACAGGCTCAACATGGTCTATTGTGCCTGTCGATCTCATGTGGATCTCACTACCGCTTACCATCAGATGGAGAGAGGTCATCTTGTTAGCCTTTTATTTAAAAAAATCTTACAACTCATTTCTTTTGGCTTACAGACGATCGAATATTGGATGGCTAATGACTACTGTAAGAGTACGGTGGCAATATTAGATGGATGGGACTTAGATCCTATTGAATTTGTGAGAGCTGTCTGCCATCCAGATAACTTAAAGTATAGTAAAATGATATTGGTAAGTTGAATATTTTAGTGGTTGTTTTCCCGTAGCAGAACGATTTACCTTTAGTAGTACTATCAAAAGTATATTACAAGTTCTATCTATAAGAGAGTTTAGAGTTTTTATAAAAGATATTTTGAAAATAATATTTTCCATTTTAATTATTACAGGAATCATTCGTGGCCCGGGTACAAGTGATGCATTGTTTGACTCCAAAATTGTTAGTTTTAGACGCCCTGAAATTATCTATAAAATATGTCTACTCTGATAAAATATACAAGCGATTCTCTTTCCATCACAATTTGGATACGTTGCATGAAATGATCGACAAAGATATTCTACCAGTGGAGTATGGTGGCAAGGAAAAGTCATTAGTGGAACTTCACAGTAATTTTAATTGTTTTTTTTTATGAAGTTTTTTTGACTGATTTCGTGGTGTTCCTGCCCTTCACGCCAGGATTTGTGACAGGATCTCCTAGTCGAAAAAATATTTAGTTAAAGAACAAAGTAAAAGTGTTCATAGCAAACTAAAATTTCATTCTATTTGATTAGTCAATCAAATAGTTGATAAGGCCTGAGGACCTTATCGCCTTAGTTTAGGATTGCAGCAATGGGGACGTATGATGATGATAAAATGTTCATAATGTCTCATCTCTTCTTTCCCTTTTACAGGCAGTGCACTATGATAGCATGGAAATTAATATCAAAAAATATATTTTATGGTCTTAATAAGCAACAAAATGCTCTAGTTTACCATCATTTATATATGTACTTTATTGACATCAATTATGCCCCCTGAGTCCTATGACATCCCCCCCCCCTCCCCCAGGACAGTCCCATGAGTCCCTAAACATTTAGTTATATAGTAGGAATATGGTAACACAAATTATTTTAGAAAATACTAAAAATCAGAACAATACTGTTGATGTTTTAAAATAAATATATTTTCTTTACAGATAGATCAACGGAAGTTCTAAGCACAGACGAATTTCTGGAATTCAGAAGAGAAATGAATAAAGCGACTATTGACACTTCAATCAAATCGATCGATGATTATGATAAGAAGTATAACCACGACTTGGGAGCGGGAACATTCAGACAACTGAACGTAGATTAATATAAATGATAGCAATGAAAAAATATACCTACTTACAAGTATATTGAAGGATAACAATCAATCTTTGTTAACTTGGCAAGATTTATTATGTTTTGGGAATAAAACAATATTTTTGCATATTAATTTACCTTCCTAAATATTTTTTAATTAACATAAATTACCTACCATCTTCTAAATGAAGTACTTAAGTTATATTATAACATAATATTATAGTAATTATTAAGTACTATACATTTGAAATAAAACTAATTGAATAAATTTACAGATTAAACTCTTTTACCCTAAATCCATACAGAATTATTTAGAGACCTGAAGTTTCGTGCTCTTAATTCTGTAAACCTACCATATTTCCGTGACTGTTCATTATAAGACTAAAAATTTTGAATTGAAAAAAGTGTCTAAATAAGTTTATTCACAATCGTAATTTATTTAACCTCCACTTTGTATGACCTGCTTTATTTGGTATGGTACTTTACCGAGCCAATATAAGAGTTTTGCATAGCTAAACTTCCACTAGAAAAACATACATACATACATAAAATCACGCCTTTTTCCCAGAGGGGTAGGCAGAGATCACTTCCAGCGATCCACTTTTCACCTGTGTGGGAAACGTGACGTGACGGGTTGTGGACCACGTCGCCGCCATTCTGCCTTGTGCATTGTTTTAACAAGGTCATTGTGTTCCCACGAGTACTAGAAAAACTATTAAACAAAAGTGTAATGAAATCAAAATTTACATCGAAAATTGCTTCAAATGTAATTTTTTTTGGACTTGATAATTATGTCTGATTTTATGTAATACTTTTGACCGTTCTAGAATCCCTCTGACAAAGAAAGTTTGAGTTTGAATATTTCACTAAATCACACACATTGATCTAATCCCGTGATAGGTAGCTTAAGCACTTGGGTTACAGATATTTGAATAAACAGTGGATACGCAAATAAACTTAAATATATTTAATAACACACCCAGACACGGAACAACGGACGCCGATGTTCGTCTCACAAATATTTGTCCCGGGTGGGAATCGAACCTACGATTCTTGAAACCATAGGTAATGATTCTGGATCTCAAAACATTAAGCCGGTCTAGAGTCACAGCAGGGGCGTAGCTACCGCCGTATCCGCCGTATCAATTATACGGGGCCCCCGGGCCACGGGGGCCCCTAAAGTGTGTAATGAAAAAAAAAACTTTAACATGTATTTTATTTAGCAACAAAATTCTATAAAGCAAATTTTACCTCCATGTGAGGGCCTCCAAACATTTTTTATATGGGGCCCCGACAAGGCACGCTACGCCACTGAGTCACAGTATGTAACTACAATTACCTTACAATGTTGCAACAATACAATGGTAGGTTCCGTCCACGCAATCTTCTGATGCAAGTAAATGATCAAATTAGCCATCCTTTGCAATTAACAGGTAATAGAAATCAGCACCTACGAGTAGAAGATGACATAACGTAATATAATTGATCATTTCAAATTTGAGTTATGAGTCAAATATATAGGTATTGAAATGAAGTTAAAGGATTTACCTTAATAATTAAAATATAGCAGAACTGTTTGAGCTCTGATTTACCTAACTAAGTTAGTTTCCAAAAAGTCCCTTGTCTCTCTTTTTCTCGTGAACGTGAAACAGCCTATTTTTTGTATTTTATTTATTGTTGTAAATTAAATTACCTACAACTTTTTTAAAAATCGTATCGTAATCATACGTAAGATACAAAAAATTCAAGTGTCCCATTTTTCTGTATAACTTTTTAAGAATCATTATACGAAACAATTATATCGGTTTTTTTATCGTGTTTAAGAAACAACTTTTATTTGCGTACAATTTCAATGCATTGGAAGTTCAAAACCGAAAATCAATTATCGTTGATACTTATCCGACCTTGGTGCACTGCAAGAAACTGGTAATTGAGTATGTAATGCATATAGAGCGAGGGTACAAAACTACCTGCTCTCCAAGATTCGGTTTTGCTTCAATCTTGTAATGTGATTTCGTTATTTTTTTATTTTCAATATTGTTTTGCTTTTTTTTGGGTGCGATTTTTAATCCTCGAAATATTATATCTCGGTATTTTGACGAATAACTCACGGGCCATCCAGATTATATTTATGGTATTTTTTTATTATTAATGATTATTTTGGTCAAAGATAAGCAAATAAACTTGTCATTGTTTTAATCGTAACCCGCCATACATAGTTATTAACATTGTTGCTTCATCAAAGTAACTTTCATAAAAAGTTAAAAACTAAAACCCAACTACGACAAAAAACGACGCTGAAAAAGTATAAAACAAGACTTTTAGAACACTGAACTGAACAAAGTTGCTTATGCCGCAGTCACACGTTGTCAAAGTGCTACGGTAGGTAGGTACTTGTGTATGGAACGTGTGACTGCGGTTTTCCAAACATGAAAACCTATCTCTACATAGTGAATATTGCATACTTCAAAATAGTATTGTATGACATTATTGTCAATTTTCAACATAAGCATTTTGGTAGAGTCTACTGTGTCCATTTACTTGGAACTACATAAGCAACTTTGTTCAGTTCAGTGTTCTAAAAGTCTTGTTTTATACTTTTTCAGCGTCGTTTTTTGTCGTAGTTGGGTTTTAGTTTTTAACTTTTTATTATTTGTACTATTTTGGTGTTAAAGTGTATTTGTGGCGCATAATATTATCATAAGTAGTAAAGAAGCTATGAACGAAAAGATGTGAACTATATGCAATCAGTCCATGAATATACGTAAAGTCACATGCAAATGCTAGTAATATATATATATATATTTAAAATGTACAAGTAAAGCGCTTTCCAATGATACCAAACACAGCGTATTTATCTTAACTTTATTTTTTTACTCTGTATGTTTTGTCCGCTAGTGGGCGCCACATTAGATTTTGTGAAACCCTATATAGCCTATAACCAGCGGACAATTAAGACGCTTCTAATGATATGTCATTTGTCGAATTCTGACAAGCAATTTAGAAGTTATGTGGAAACAGATGAACATACATACATACATACAAACATACATACATACATACATACATACATACATACATAGCCTGTCAAAATCATAACCCTCCTTTTGCTTTGCCGTAGTCGGGTAACAAAAAGAAAAGGTTTTCATCTGATTATGTTAATTAGTATTATTAAATCTTTTTAATACCAAATGCATTTTATACGTTTTATCATGACGCATACTGATGAATTTAATTATAACTAATACCAGCCATCTTTAATGTTAAGCATAACTGGATTATATCCAGAGTGTCTTGAAAAAAACAATCATAATAAATAAATACACAATTTTAACAGTTTAATTAAAACATTTTATTGGGGTCGTACTATAGGTATCAGGGACAGATAAACAGACAAAGATATGATATTTATATTAAGTACATATGCACACCCAGACACGGTACAGACATCAAACCAACGGGTCTTGGAACCGTACCTAGGGTCACTAAGGACTGTTCCACCGAGGCAGTCAAGCTCTTTCTTATCTACTTAATAAAATAAACGTTTCTTGAAAATTGGTCATTTTGTACGTATTACATTGTGACAGGCTCAATACGGTCTATTGTACCTATCGACTCATATGTGGATCTCAATACCGCTGACCATCAGTAGCGCTACTATGAGTTTAAAAGTGACAGACTCGATATCGCCTTATGTAAATATGTCTATGAAAAACTTGTACAACGCCTCTAGCGGTAACGCTAAGAACTAAAATCGGTAGTATGAAAAAAACAATTCGATAGGTTTTTCACGCACGTAAGTTTTCGATAGCTAACTCATGGTAGCGTTACAGGTGGAGTGAGGTCATCTTGTTGACGTCCTAGTATATTGTTTCATCTAATAAACCAGGATCATCATCATCATCTTGGCGTTTTCCCGGTTGCATCCTTGCGGAGCCCGGGGTCCGCTTTCCTACTCCTAACTCTCCACTTCGCACGGTCTTCGGCATCCTTTACGGAGAGTTTGTTGGCCTGTTGACCTAAGAAACCAGGATCTTATATCATAAAAAAAAAGAAATACCTATTATTAAATTGAACACCCTGTATATCCACCTTACGAAAATGGCAAGTACACAGGTTCCACTTAGTGCAGTGTTGAACGTCGATTCTTTCGAAAAGGACTCAGCGTTAAATATACAGCAAAATGTTGACTCTAAATAATAACTTTTTTGTTGAGCATCACCCAAATACTTTAGAGTATGTACGAAAAGCATACAATTTACATAAACCGGGTCAAATAGACCAGGCAATAGACCGTTTGGACGAATGGATAAAGATGCAACCACATTTTTTGAAGAAGGATTTCGGTAAGTTGATTTTTTTTTGCATTTTTTAAAGAGAGTGTATGAGTAATGAGGCAACCATGTAGGTCATAAAAGTTATAAGGTGTACATTGTTGATAAGGTATTTCTTATATTGTGCAATTGTTTTTTTGAGGTTTCAATTGATAGTATGTGATACAGATACAACGAAACTTTCCAATAAATAAATTAATATTTTTTTAAAATTTTAATCGATTTTACTTATTTCGATTAATTTAAATCGTGTGATACATTATAGGAAATTTCATTTAAAATGTAAGAATAACAAGTGATTTTTATGACCCATTCACAGCAAAGACGATCAAAGAAAAAAAAATTGTTTCACTAACCATCATTTTAATATTAAGTTTCAGTATTTGTTACCTCAAATTTATCTGTTCTATTTTTTTATGTATAATATTTTGTTAATCTTCCTTTATAGGTAGAGATTATTTGGAGATCCTTATAATCACAAACAAAGGATCTGTTGAGAGAGCTAAAAACAACTTGAACAAGTTATGTACTGTGAAAACATATGGGAAGGAGCTATTTACAACTCGCGTTAGACCAATAGATATGGATTGCTTAGAAGACTCGTAAGTTGACACTTAGTGGCTTTGCAAACACGACTTTTGGCTCGGGTAAAATGATCCTTGAGTGGAGACCGCGTATAGGAAAGTGCAGTGTAGGACGGCCACCTACCAGATAGACCGGTTGCACCGGAAAGATATGGGAGAGGTTGAACAGTGGACACTGGACAGGAATAGGCTGAGCTAATAATGATACAAATATCTTATCTTATTCAAAAATGTTTGCACTAATTCCTACCCACTTGTATATTATTAATTGCCTTGTTGGTCTATTGGTAGCAAGCGCTGCATAAGGACCAGATCCCCAGTTCGAGACCGGGGTCAAAAAAAAATTATGTGAGTTTTTCTGTTAAGAAACTCACCTGTAGTCAGGAAGTTGGCGGATGCACGCCCGTGCCTCGGAAAGCACGTTGGTGGTCCTGCGCCCGATCTCTCATCGTTCATATAGGATTGCAGTCTCACCGAACTATGAGAGTACACTTGTGTTTGCGCGCACACCTGTTCACTATAATAATATGTCCTGCGCACTTGGCTGATCCCAATTGAGATCGGCTACCTTGGCCGAAATCGGTCGGACGTCTTATTATTATATTATTCAAAGATATATGCTCCTTAATTCTATTTATACATTAAAATATATGCATTTTAAATACAACCAGAATAAAATAAGTTTACAATAAAGTGGTTATTTAAGTACAACAATACCAATAATTATAAGTTTTACGTTTGTTTTGGTAAAATTGAATTTTGACAATAAACTCAAATAACGACAATTAACATTATGATGTACGCTTGACACTTTAACATTGACACAAACTATGACATCTTTATTTCAAAGAAAAAAATGTATTCTTTTAAAATGTAAGTATATATCAGTGATATTTTAAAACAACGAAAATAATTTTGACTGGCTCGGTGGAACATTGGTTAGTGACCCTGGCTGGCGGTTCCAAGAGTCGTGGGTTCGATTCCCTCTCGGGACAAATATTTGTGTGATGAACATCGGTGTTTGTTCCGTGTCTGGGTGTGATTATGTATTTAAGTATGTATTTATAAATATATATGTATGTATATCAGTCTCTGACGCCCATAGTACAAGCTCTGCTTAGTTTGGGGTCAGATGACCGTGTGTGGAAATGTCCCAGATATTAATAAAGCCTTGTTATAAGTCTAACTATTGCATTATGAACCCTTTTTTCCCTAACTTACATACGATGATGGCTTGGAGTATCGTCATGATCAACGAATTTGTTGAGCGGATGGTTTCACCGCTAAAAAATTTAAACGACGTTTGCCTAAGAGTGTCCCCTAATGGGGCTCGGACCTCAGGTCAGGGCGTCACTGGAGGGCCTAAAAACGTACGTTTGGGGGAATAATGGCTCGGAATGTATCAATATCGTATGGTAAGGAGAGACGCGGAAGCTAAGGGACATGATTGCGGCGTTTTAGAACCCTGCCGGCGGGGTCGAAATAACAGAAAATATAGCTAATAGCTGTGGCACAGCTAGTAACACTATGTCCAGGGATGGTTTAAATTGTGAAAAAAGATAGAAAACATAAGTACTTATAGGCGGTATGAAATTCGCCGGGACCACTAGTATGAAATAAAACTAATTTTACGGATGAAACTCGTATTGGTATTCTAAACATTATTTAGAGATCCGACGTTTCGAGCTGTTTACAGCGCTCGTGGTCACGGTTAAGACTGAAGTTGACAGGTGTCTAAGAATAATATTGTGTGGGTATATTTTTTTGCAGGCACTTTGCTCCTCTTTCAAGACTTACGAAGGATCATGACAGAGTCTGCATACTTCGAAACAATGTTAAAATCTACGGTCCCGATGTCATGCCCTTCTATTGTATACAAAGTGTTATTGTAAGTAACTTAAAGTTAATTTTTTTTATTAATTTCCATCCTATATTTTAGTTATCTAAATGTATGTTATATATTTTTTTTAATTTTTACATCACTTACATTCTTCTGGTCTCGAAGTAAGTTGCTTGAGCACTCGTGATACGCATATAAAAAACAACAGTGGTATAATATTAAACTATATTTTGTTAGATAGTGTTCATAGATAATCCGTCATACAATGTCGACGATGTCCACATTTCAAAATTAAATGTTGTTAGTAGTTTCTTAGTGAATTTGCTTGAATTAACCGTTAAGGCGCACACGAACTATTTTCATATAGATGTCTATACCGAACTATTAATCTATTCGATCCAATATAGGTGTGTTTTATAAGATGCGCTTAATATGGGTGCAAAGAATATCACTAAATAACTGGTAAATGATAACTATAATGATTGAGTAATCCGGAAATAATTAGGAATGGGTCCTTATGGCCCCTAGATAATGTAAATTTACAACGGAATTGTAGCATAACCCGCCTTTAACCTATAAGCTTAAGGTAGTAGCTGTAAACTGTAGTAGCCTAAACTGTTTCGATATTTTCAATGCTTTTGAAACTTATCATAATTGAGTATATAAATATATAAAGATAAACTATGTTACCATTGTGACCATCATCATCATCAGCCCATATACGTCCCGACTGCTGGGGCATGGGCCTACTGTAAACTAGGGCGATAAGGCTTCGTTAACCACACTGGCCAAGTGCGGGTTGGTTGACTACACCTCGCAATGTTTTCCTTCACCTTTAAAGTAGAATTTATCGTACATATGAATATCAAAGTTGAAAACACAGTGGTAAGTGTCGAGGATTGAACTGACGACCTTTCGCAAGCATGCAATGACCGTAACCACTCGGCCATCGACGCTTTTGCCATTGTGACCATTACCGTTTAAAGAGTTAAGTCATGGTCACCATGAAACAAATTATAACACTTTGTTCAGTGACTATTATTTACACACCGTGAAATTTTAGTGGTGGTTTTCCCGCAGTAAAATGATTCTATCTTAGTAGTACAAAAGATGTGTGCAGTTCTTTTTTGGTAAAATCAATAAATGCCGGTTTTACGAAAGGTTTAACCGTAACTCGAAAGCACGTTCGAACCGCTTTATGCCTTAGGGTGTAGAGCTTCTCTAGCTTTAAGCATCGATTTCATGCGGCAAGCAGTACCTGAATACGTCACATCTTCAAAAACAACGATAGCTTCTCTCGTTTTCGAGTTGGAAAATTATTATTCTGAAAAATGGAAAATTTTTTTTTTCTTTTCGAGGAATAATTTGCATGATTCGATAGTACTACTAAAGGCAAATCGTTCTGCCACGGGAAAAAAACCACTAAAATTTCACGGTGTATAATGTTATTGATATAAAAAGCGTCATTGGCCGAGTGGTTAAGGTCGTTGCTTGCCATGCGAGAGGTCGCCAGTTCAAACCCCGCCAGGTACCAATGTGTTTTTCAAATTTGAAATTCATATGAATTACTACTTATATAACCAAGTTATAAATTATAATAATTATTATTTATTATTATTTATAACTTGGTTATATAAGTAGGTTGGTAAGCATTTAAGTTTATAACCGCTTTATATAAATATTTGTGACGCAAGGCCAGTCCTGACCTAATCGTAATGAATTATTCAATTCATCCATACTTTTGTAAATTTACGAAAGAATTAAATGAGTTTAACAGTATATAAATATATACCATTCTAGTATGTTTGTTCCTTTCTAAAGCGTCATTCCCAATCAAGTTATTTTGCATATAGTCCACTAGCTTTCCGCCCGCGACTTCGTCCGCGTAGAGACGTTTAACGGGTAAAACATTACTTCTTTATAGCGCAGTCGGTTAAAAAGTAGCCTAGTAGCCAGAGCCTAGGAAAGGATTCGTAGGCTCTGGACTATATCTGTACCAAATTTCGTTTAAATCGGTTCAGTACTCTATGACAGACAGACAGAGTTACTTTCGCATTTATAATATTAGTAAGGAAGTAAGGATAGGAAAAATGTTAGTGACGTCGATTATCAGCTAAATGCGCAAGACAAAAAATTATATGTACTAACTTTCTGCCCGTTACTCTGTCTTCGGAAAGTATTTCATCACGTATAAAAACACTGCCTTATAAAGCCGCCTGTTAAAAAGTACCCATGTATTCTTAGGCCCAAGACTATCTTTGTACCAATTACATTTTGAACCGGTTAAGTAATCATGGCATGAACGCGCGACAGGTAGACCGACAGACAGAGTTTCTTTCATATTTATGATATAAGAAGGATTAATTAAGTATATTTATGTATCCACTGTTGGTTTTTATGGGTCTACACGCGATATTAGGAGAAGCAAATTACATTGCTACTTACTGCCCGACGTATCGACTGGGTTACACCAATCGTGGTCGCGAGCGAACTGTAACCCATAAAGACTAATTTTAGTGGAATGGAACGCGAAAGTCTAAAATCTTACATTATCCACTGTTGATTCTGATACCCGTAACACAAGTGCTTAAGCTACTTACCACGGGATCAGATCAATGTATGTGATGTTGTGAAATATTTATTGCACATTTACATTGGTATGTGCAAGCACAATTTTTCCAATATTTGCAATGAACCTATTTGACATTTAATTCTGATTGATATATTTTTTTTCATTTCAGATGCTCGAATTCATGTTAAAGTACAACTATTCTATGGGAATGATATTTATTTTGGATTATAGAGAAGCGGAATTGGCGAAACTAGTGACAAGTCTTGCCGGGATACGGAGCAATATAATGTTAATACTTGTGAGTATTTGAACTTAGTGAACTTTCAAAATTTTCATCTAACATAAACTTTAATCTATTTTAAAAATAGTATACTTACTTATTAATTCTGCCTTCGTAGTTACATAACTAATATTTAAAACCAAAAAATCTTTTAAAATTTTTATTTGTTAAAATTTTTTTTGCCCCTTCTTTCACGGCTTTATTTTTTTTTAATTTAAAAAAGCAGGTGTAAGCCAGAGAGGGTTATATGTACGATAACTTTAATGTATATTTTCAGAAAGGTTACCAGCTAAGGATAAAGACTTTACACATAATATCCACTTCAAAACTAGTAGAAGGTGTGGTAGCCATCGTGAAATCTGTGGTTAAACAGAAAGTATTGGAACGCATACACCTACATTCGGATTTGGAGTCTTTGTACCAACATGTAGATAAGGATATGCTCCCCTCAGATTATGGTGGAAAGGAGAAACCATTGAAGGAATTGTCAGGTAACTTGTGTACATATATAACATAAATATAATATAAATATATCTACGGGAAGGTCCTCTTTAAAATTGGCAGAAGATTCTGTCAAAACCTGGCCGCAAATGAAAATATAACATTAAATTTATATTACACAACAAAACATACAATGATCTGCAGTAACATCACGCTGCGACCAATAGGAGCAATGTGAAAATACATTAAAGAAAAAAATGGAAAATGTGTGTAAAACGGGGGAAGCGCGGATAAAGTCACTGGCACAGCCAGTTGAATATAATATTGTTTATGCAATAGCATAAAAAGCGTCGATGGCCAAGTGGTTTAGATTGTTGCTTGCCATGCGAGAGGTCATATTTGAAATTCATATGAAATAAGTCAAATTTGAAATTAAAATGTACCATTATTTGACGCTTTAACGGTGAAGGAAAACATCGTGAGGAAACCCGCACACCTACGAAGAAATTCTTAGATTGTTTAGTCAACCAATCCGCACTTGGCCAGCGTGGTTGACTAAGGCCTTATAGCCCTAGTTTAGGGTAGGCCCGTGCCCAGCAGTGGAGACGTATATGGGCTAATGATGGTGATGAATGTAAAAGGTATATTAATATTGTAATTTGGTTTCAGACGAAATGAAAGTGCTTTGTAGTACAGACAAAAACATCAAGTACATAGATGAAATGTTCCAGGCAACGATTGACCCATCGAAAATAACGAAAGAAGTATTCAATGAATCCTACTTGGGAATGCCAGGCACTTTCAGGACACTACACATTGACTAATTAATACACATTGGCAATAAACAAAAGTCATTTGTTTAAAAAAGAATAAAATGCATAATGGAATAACCTCTTTTGTTATTTTTTAACCGACTTCAAAAAAAGGAGGAGGTTCTCAATTCGTCTGTATGTATAATATTTTTTTTTTTTTTTTTTTATGTATGTTCACCGATATCTTCGTCAACTATAGACGGATTTCAAAAATTTTTTTATGGTTGGATAGAGTTCACTTCCGAGGTGGTCCCATTTTCACCAGTCTCGGATCTGATGATGGGATCCTGGAGAAATCGAGGGCAACCTTCAAATTTTATAGGGACATGTACCGCGTTTTGCATATTATCTGAAGTCATTTTGGCATTTGCTTCTGGCTATCATAATCTTATGATGCTGAGCTGATGATGGAAGGTCAACTCCTTAATAGTTATGAGTAAAAGAATAATTATTTCAATACTGTATACATATTAAGACTACTAGTTATAATATGAGCTAAACTATTAGGTTGACCAGTCTAGGATCTGATGATGGGATCCAGGAGAAATCGAGGGCAACCCTCAAATTTTATAGGCACATGTACCGCGTTTTATATATTTTCTGAAGTTATATTGGCATTTGCTTCTGGCAATCATAATGTTATGATGCTGAGCTGATGATGGAAGGTCAACTCCTTAATAGTTGGGAGTAAAGGGATAATTTTTTCAAATCTGTGTACATATTGATACTACTAGTTATAATATCAGTAGAATTATAGGTGAGCTAAACTAATAGGGTGTAAAAAAATGTAACACTAAAAAGGATGAAAAAAATTGTAAACAAAAAAAAAACCGCCTTCAAAAACCCGACTCACTAAAAATTACAAAATAATATAATACGAACATTAATCTGGGTATGAATTTGATATGTTGTTGAAGGCGGTGCCAATTAAATTTTTGAGGAAAACTGCATGAAATATAAACGGCACCGCCTTCAACAACATATCAAATTCATACACCCAGATTAATGTTCGTATTTTTAACCGACTTCAAAAAAAGGAGGAGGTTCTCAATTCGTCTGTATGTATAATATTTTTTTTTTTTTTTTATGTATGTTCACCGATATCTTCGTCAACTATAGACGGATTTCAAAAATTTTTTTATGGTTGGATAGAGTTCACTTCCGAGGTGGTCCCATTTTCACCAGTCTCGGATCTGATGATGGGATCCTGGAGAAATCGAGGGCAACCTTCAAATTTTATAGGGACATGTACCGCGTTTTGCATATTATCTGAAGTCATTTTGGCATTTGCTTCTGGCTATCATAATCTTATGATGCTGAGCTGATGATGGAAGGTCAACTCCTTAATAGTTATGAGTAAAAGAATAATTATTTCAATACTGTATACATATTAAGACTACTAGTTATAATATGAGCTAAACTATTAGGTTGACCAGTCTAGGATCTGATGATGGGATCCAGGAGAAATCGAGGGCAACCCTCAAATTTTATAGGCACATGTACCGCGTTTTATATATTTTCTGAAGTTATATTGGCATTTGCTTCTGGCAATCATAATGTTATGATGCTGAGCTGATGATGGAAGGTCAACTCCTTAATAGTTGGGAGTAAAGGGATAATTTTTTCAAATCTGTGTACATATTGATACTACTAGTTATAATATCAGTAGAATTATAGGTGAGCTAAACTAATAGGGTGTAAAAAAATGTAACACTAAAAAGGATGAAAAAAAATTGTAAACAAAAAAAAAACCGCCTTCAAAAACCCGACTCACTAAAAATTACAAAATAATATAATACGAACATTAATCTGGGTATGAATTTGATATGTTGTTGAAGGCGGTGCCAATTAAATTTTTGAGGAAAACTGCATGAAATATAAACGGCACCGCCTTCAACAACATATCAAATTCATACACCCAGATTAATGTTCGTATTATATTATTTTGTAATTTTTAGTGAGTCGGGTTTTTGAAGGCGGTTTTTTTTTTGTTTACAATTTTTTATTCAAATAAAAGTTGTTGGAAACGAATTGAATGCAGCATTTCATTATTCTTCCTGTTTGTTCGTTTATCATTATACATATATTCAAGGAACTCAGTTTATTTTTATACGCATTATATTGTTGTAAAAATCATTACATAGTATAAAGCAAAGTCGCTTCCCGCGTCTGTCTGTCCCTATGTATGCTTAAATCTTTAAAACTTCACAGCGGATTTTGATGCGGTTTTTTTTAATAGATATAGGGATTTAAAAGGAAATATACCCGAAGCAAAGCGAGGACGAGTCACTTGTTAAACATAAAATAGGTTAACTTAATAAAAATTAAAATATAATACAAAATTATTAAGTTTACATACATAAAATCTCGCTGATATTAAATTACAAGAAAGCTCTTGTTTATTCCAGCCAGATAAATAATTTTAACCTCCTATCAGCGAATAAAATCAAGTGGATCCTTGATGAACCATTATGAAATTATGTACTTATTTTAATTAAAGAAAGAAAGAAATAAAAACATTTATTGACCACGACATAGACACGAAAAGTAACAATGACCCATAAATAAGTCGGGTCTTTAAAGAATATGTTTAAGCTAACATCACACGAGTTTCGTAAAATTATTTGTTTTCTTTCAAACGTGTAGTGTTCGCGCCAATAATTGACAATTCTATATAAGCAATGCTGTTTTTTATATTAAAATTTATTGCCATGCTTGATAAGTATCATCAACGATCATCGTAAACATCCGTTAGCATTTAAATTCGCCAATTTTACATAGATATATCTGCAGCTACCTGTTTGGTCGGTCTGCATCTACCAAAATGTTATTAATAGAACCACAAAAATTAATACAAAATTATGCATAGTATGCTTCCGTAAACTGTCGAGTTAGCAAAAATAATACTGATCTATCAGTTGTGTTAAAACTCACGCTTGATATAAGACGTACCTACTTATAAGACAAAAATTAAAGTAAATCAAACTTGGTAACAGTTGATTCTACCTATTAAAGTTTTGCTAAACAGTATTTAAACTTAATTCTGTTTAGTAAGCAAGTTACAATGAAAGATACTAAGCAGTGTAGTCTTTTAGTACATCATCTAGATACAGTGGAGGTTATACGGAAAGCCTATGATCTAGATAAACCAGGACTCCTAGATGAGTCTATTGACCGTCTTCATGATTGGATCCAAGCCCAACCGCATTTTAATAAGAAAGATTTTGGTAAGTATTTTAAATTTTCTAAATTTTTCTTATGTAATTTCCGCCTCAATAGCTTAAAAACTGGTCATTTAAAAACAGATACCGACGAATTGTGAACCTCCACCTTTTTGTCGGTTACAAAGAAACAAACTGATAATAACGGACTTTGCACGGGACATTTTTATTAATAGATTTTATGGGATGAACAGACGAAAATATAAATTAGGTACTGCCGAAGAAAGAAGGAGTAGGCGAATATGAATGAATGTAGGTATGAGCGTCTGCAACTTGACATTTTTTTTCCTAACTGCCTTACGATGATGACTTGGAGTAGCCATGCCATCATCACTAGACATGCGAGGGAGCGGATGGTTCACCCCTAACCAATTTGACGGTGTAAGATGTCATTAATAATATTAAATAATAATAATAATAAATATTACACAACATGACATACATTGATCTGATCCCTGGTAAGTAGCTTAAGCACTTGTGTTACGGAAATCAGGATCAACAGTGGATACACAAATAAACTTAAATATATTTAATAATACACCCAGACACGGAACAAACACCGATGTTCGTCACACAAAAATTTGTCCCGAGTGGGAAGCGAACCCACGACTCTTGGAACCGTTGTCAGTGAACCTGGGTCAATAACCACTGTTCTACCGAGCCAGTCATTTGATTCATAGTGATTTTTAATCCTACGGTACATTCCTACTAGTCCTACTACGCATTTATTTTGCAAGACATTTAGTCGGTCTAAATGTATGCGTAAAAAGCGTCGATGGACGAGTGGTTAAGGTCGTTGCTTGCCATGCGAGAGGTCGCCGGTTCAAACCCCGCCAGGTACCAATGTGTTTTTCAAATTTGAAATTCATATGTACCATCATTCGACGCTTTAACGGTGAAGGAAAACATCGTGAGGAAACCTACACTCCTAAGAAGAAATTCTTAGGTTGTGTAGTCGACCAACCCGCACTTGGCCAGCGTGGTCGACTAAGGCCTTATCGCCCTAGTTTAGGGTAGGCTCGTGCCCCAGCAGTGGGGACGTATATGGGCTGATGATGATGATGATGCAGTAGTTCCCTTGCCATACATTGACTGGCTTGGTGGAACAGTGGTTAGTGACCCTGCCTGGCGGTTCCAAGAGTCTTGGGTTCCATCCGACATTGGTATTTGTTCCGTTCAAGATCCTATTCGTCTGCGAAATGAGATAAATTTACGATTACTGGAACCCGTGCCGTCTTAACCCTAAATGTGAGAGAAATTATATGAGGGCGTTTATAATATTTGACGTCATGTCGGCACGGGTTCCAACAATCACAGATTAATTTCATATCGCATACGAATATACTTTAATATTGACAACAAATTAAGAAAGTATGCATTATTATATTTGAAAAAAAAAAATTTTTTTATTAGAATCTCAGATACAACGGAAAATTTTCAGAATATAAGGGACACCTTAATATTGACCTACTGTCGTTTCTGATAACCGTAAAACAAGTGCTTATGCTACTTACCATGGGATCAGATCAATGTATGCGATGTTTTTTGATATTTATTATTATAATATACATTTAGTCCGTCTAAATGCACTGCAAAATAACTGAGTAGTAGAACTATTGGGAATGAACGCAAATAACACCATCTTGTGAGGTGTTTTAACTATTAAAGTCTAAAGTTATTAACTGACGTAATAATTTGGAAAAAACCAAGTCATTATAGCATTTATTGCTCATGAATAAAAGAAGAATGAATATGGTTATTTATTTTATGGCTCACAGTGTACATTAGACGGTCATTTTACAGTTTATTGATTTACATTAAGATAGTAGAAGTATATAGGAATTATAATTATATAATCTAAGTATTGTATGTACCATATAAATGTATAGCCTGTTTGTTTGTATGTTTGAGGGTGAACCGAAAGATTCTTAACAAAAATGGACTATACTCTAATTATTACACTAAATACTTAATCTTAAATCATAGAAAAAATTATGTACTTTGAAAATAGTATCGTTTCTCTGATCTACTATCGTTTCGGACAAGAAAAAGAAATCTAATACAGCCTAATGTTGTAACTATAATGGAATTTTATGATCTATTTTTCACAGATAGAGGTATACTAGAAATGATTTTAATAAACAATAAAGGATCAGTTGAAAAGGCGAAGCAGAAAATAGAGAAACACTGTGCCATCAAAACATTTGGGAAAAGGTTTTTTAATGCGAACGTTCGACCGATTGATTTGGAGGACTTGGAAAACTTGTAAGTATTTTCTTGAAACAAGTTAATTTCCATTTAATATTGGTCACACGCAAGGTCATCATCATCTCCGCGTTTTCCCGGTTGCATCCTTGCGGAGCCCGGGGTCCGCTTTCCTACTCTTACCTCTCCACTTCGCACGGTCTTCGGCATCCTTCACGGAGAGTTTGTTGGCACGCATGTCATCTACTACGACGTCAACGCCTTCTTGGGCCTTCCCCTTCTGCCGGGACCCGGCGGTAGCGACATAGACACTTGTTCCCTACGTAGTTTGCCGGTTACCGTAAAACATAACCGTACCAACGTAGGCGGCTCTTTTTGGTCATACGCAAGGTATTATTTGTTATCACTACATAGTTCAGAGCATAGTCGGTCGCTTCCCTCGTCTGTCTGTATAATTGTAAGCTTAAATCTTTAAAACCACGCATCGGATTTTGATGGTTTTTTTTTTTCAAAAAAGGGGAAATTTTCAGATTCAAGTTCTATTCAATGCTAAAATTAGTCTTTATGGGTCTACACGCGATATTAGGAGTAGCAAATTACATACTTATTTTTTCGACTTTTCGACTGGGTTACACCAATCGTGGTCGCGAGCAAACTAAGTAGCTATGTAATATTTGCTACTCCTAATATCGCGTGTAGACCCATAAAGACTAACTTTAGTGTAATGGAACGCGAAAGTCTAAAAAGGTTTTTATGTATACTTATCATATACCCGAAGCGCAGCGACAGCGGGTAAGAGTATGAAAATGAGTAATCAATACAAATCACGATAAAACAGAGTTAATACATAGGATAGTGTTGTATATAAATTTTAATTTTTCACTTTTTGAACGCCATGACTGACTGACTCTCTCTTACGCCAATATTCGGGGATTCGATTCCCAATCCGGATCTGTGTGATGAACATCCATATTTGTGCCGTGACTGGGTGTGTTATTAATATATAATTATATATCATTTAACACAAGCTCTTAAGCAAATTACTTTGGAATTGAAACAATATTTTGGATGTTGTGTAATAAAACTTATCAATGTAATATTTTAAGGCGTCATTGAATTAGTATTCCTTTTCAGATACTTAGCAGTGCTACCGAAATTGACAAAAGATAATTACAGAATATACATCGCTCGAAACACTATGACCTACTATGGACCTAAAACAACTAATAGTTTTGGTGCACACACTATTTTTGTAAGTATATTTACACTATGTTTCCATTATTGCCTCGTGGTTTTAGAATAGCTTATATTTAGCCCTTATATCTATATATATAAAAGGAAGTCGTGTTAGTTACACCACTTATAACTCGAGATCGGCAGAACAGATTTGGCTGAAAATTGGTAGGGAGGTAGCTTAGAGCCAGGAGAAGGACATAGGATACTTTTTATCCCGTTTTACAGAGTTCCCGTGGGACTTGACATGAAACGTCAGTCATTATGTCAAACATATATATAGTCCTTTTCAGCTAAGATGATGCCTGTGACACATCGATTTTGACAATTGTAGTGATTGATGTCCTGCAATGAAATAATTTCGATTATTTCTGGTAATCGATTATATTTTATATGAAAAAATGAAATCGATTTTATTAAACTACGAAATTTTAAAGTATGATTTGTCTTTATGTATTATAGTGAAAGCTTATTGTACATATATGTATGTATGCTTTACATAGCGCTATTCGGTAAAGTAAAATAATAAGAAGTGAGTAAATGTTTTCATTCAGTATTTGAAAAATCACTGTCAGAAGAATCGCTTGATGAGTCACCATCCCCGACATTTATTATAAGTTGGTCTTTCCAGTCCTCTAATATTATGGTACTTTTTGTCTTTTCGACTTTCGTCCAATCTTCACGAGTGACTGAAGCGATTTTCAAGTGATCGCCATATTGCACCCGATTATGTTAGTCCCAGCTCTATGCTCTTACTACGTTCGGTTCTACGTATAAGAACTGCATAGATATTTTTTTTAATTTTCTATTTCATTAAATTAAACTAAACGATACTGTTTCTCTTTTAAAAGTATAAAATTATTTATTTTAATATTTTTCCTAATGACGCCACCAATAAATAAATGAAAAAAGTGTGTAATACGATATTATTTTATTATTTTCGTTTTCAAACGTAAATGCGTAATTCAGAACACAATGTCACAGGGATCAACTTAGCTGAAAAAGACTATAGTTGTCCAATCCTGTCAAATACTGTAACGACTGTTCATGTGTGCGTTCAGAAATTAATTTTTGTAAAATGTTTAGGTATATTTGTTTGTTTTAGACATTAATTTGTGTAAGATATTTATTCGATTTTTAATTTCCGAAAATTATACCTCATATTATTAGAAGTGTTTTGAATCTACAACATGCATCTATATTCAATTATTGTCTATTCCAGAGATTTTCATTTAGCAAAATAGTGACATCTAATTGACATGTTCGTTTATTGACAAATATTTCAATATCTATAGTGACCAAATTAAAGAAGGTTCTTTGTCAAACATTTTACAATCATCACGTTTTGGTTTAGAAGAAAAGACGAGCTGATCGCACTACAATAAATACGGTTCATACCTGTATCAAACGGATGAGTAGATATTAAATCTCCAAAACAAGAAATTTTTGCAAATATATTTTATGGGCAATTCAGCAAAAGAAGTTGATCAGCGTTTGCACAACAATTTGGTGAAGATCTATTGTGGAACATCATCTACATTTTTCCATCGACACAATAAGGTAATTTACTAAGTCAAATTTTACACGCGATTTCACAATTAATAGTAAGATACGATAAGATAGAATTAATGTTAATAGTAGGTAAATAAATAACATTAGTTAAATTTAAATCAAAATTTCTAACGAAATGAGACAATAATAGACATTAAGTTGGGTCGGTAAGTCCATTTCAAAACTGCGAAAATTCTTCAAAAATGCTTTGCCATCGTATTAAATACAAAATTAGTATTAACTTTCACTATGAAAATAAATTCGTAAACGGTACATTTGATATAGCTGCCGAACAAAGTTCTTACGATATGCATACAGTATTACACGTTGTGACGTCATAGTGTGCTGCGACATTTGTATGAAGCGTTTTGAGCTCACCCATATGATGTGCTATTGAAACTGTAATATTTCGGGAGTTTTCCAAATATCAAACCATTCTTTAAACAGTATAAATACCTACTTTATCCAGCTATATCAAAATTGTAATATTGGGTAGAAGAGTTACCAAAAATCAAAAAAAAATAATTTAAGTAACTAATAAAATTATTGTTGGCGCGGTTAAATGAACACAGATCACTAAATAAGCTATGCGAAGTTTGTATATGCGTTCTGAAATTTAACTTATAGTATTTGCCATTATTCTTATTTACCTTGAAAGTAGGCCAAAAACTGTCTCTAATAAATTTTGTTGCGCCAAATGAAGTCATTTGAAAGCAATTATTGTATTGCTGGATATGAGTAAAAAATATGAGATTAGTAAAGTTCTTCTCAGCTATGACGAGACCAGCGAAAGGAAATAAGGATTAAATTTTATATGAAGGATATTCCAGTTCAAATTGAATAGGTACTTACTTATACCTTATATGGGACAACTGTCAGCTATAAAAGCATACATACGGTCGAATTGAGAGACCCCCTCCTTTTTTTGAAGTCGGTTGACAAAATTAAGTAGTGCATCAAAGCTACGTTAAGGCGGTACGAAGTTCGCCGGGTCAGCTAGTTTTGAATATATCCTAACAGACCCTCTTACATTTTTGTCAAAATGATAGCCTCATATGCGATATTTGCTACTTGAATTATTTATTTATTATTTGAAGGCCTGCTTAGATGCAGTTTCTTCCTTAACCTTAACTTTGAAAGCAATCTCACTATAAGCGCCTTTGCTGTCTTCTAACTTAACGCAAAACAACACACAAATATTAATAAACTAGCTGACCCGGCGAACTTCGTACCGCCTTAACGTAGCTTTGATGCACTACTTAATTTTGTCAACCGACTTCAAAAAAAGGAGGGGGTCTCTCAATTCGACCGTATGTATGCTTTTATAGCTGACAGTTGTCCCATATAAGGTATAAGTAAGTACCTATTCAATTTGAACTGGAATATCCTTCATATAAAATTTAATCCTTATTTCCTTTCGCTGGTCTCGTCATAGCTGAGAAGAACTTTACTAATCTCATATTTTTTACTCATATCCAGCAATACAATAATTGCTTTCAAATGACTTCATTTGGCGCAACAAAATTTATTAGAGACAGTTTTTGGCCTACTTTCAAGGTAAATAAGAATAATGGCAAATACTATAAGTTAAATTTCAGAACGCATATACAAACTTCGCATAGCTTATTTAGTGATCTGTGTTCATTTAACCGCGCCAACAATAATTTTATTAGTTACTTAAATTATTTTTTTTTGATTTTTGGTAACTCTTCTACCCAATATTACAATTTTGATATAGCTGGATAAAGTAGGTATTTATACTGTTTAAAGAATGGTTTGATATTTGGAAAACTCCCCGAGATATTACAGTTTCAATAGCACATCATATGGGTGAGCTCAAAACGCTTCATACAAATGTCGCAGCACACTATGACGTCACAACGTGTAATACTGTATGCATATCGTAAGAACTTTGTTCGGCAGCTATATCAAATGTACCGTTTACGAATTTATTTTCATAGTGAAAGTTAATACTAATTTTGTATTTAATACGATGGCAAAGCATTTTTGAAGAATTTTCGCAGTTTTGAAATGGACTTACCGACCCAACTTAATGTCTATTATTGTCTCATTTCGTTAGAAATTTTGATTTAAATTTAACTAATGTTATTTATTTACCTACTATTAACATTAATTCTATCTTATCGTATCTTACTATTAATTGTGAAATCGCGTGTAAAATTTGACTTAGTAAATTACCTTATTGTGTCGATGGAAAAATGTAGATGATGTTCCACAATAGATCTTCACCAAATTGTTGTGCAAACGCTGATCAACTTCTTTTGCTGAATTGCCCATAAAATATATTTGCAAAAATTTCTTGTTTTGGAGATTTAATATCTACTCATCCGTTTGATACAGGTATGAACCGTATTTATTGTAGTGCGATCAGCTCGTCTTTTCTTCTAAACCAAAAACGTGATGATTGTAAAATGTTTGACAAAGAACCTTCTTTAATTTGGTCACTATAGATATTGAAATATTTGTCAATAAACGAACATGTCAATTAGATGTCACTATTTTGCTAAATGAAAATCTCTGGAATAGACAATAATTGAATATAGATGCATGTTGTAGATTCAAAACACTTCTAATAATATGAGGTATAATTTTCGGAAATTAAAAATCGAATAAATATCTTACACAAATTAATGTCTAAAACAAACAAATATACCTAAACATTTTACAAAAAATTAATTTCTGAACGCACACATGAACAGTCGTTACAGTATTTGACAGGATTGGACAACTATAGTCTTTTTCAGCTAAGATGATCCCTGTGACACTACATTGTGTTCTGAATTACGCATTTACGTTTGAAAAACGAAAATAATAAAATAATATCGTATTACACACTTTTTTCATTTATTTATTGCGGCGTCATTAGGAAAAATATTAAAATAAATAATTTTATACTTTTAAAAGAGAAACAGTATCGTTTAGTTTAATTTAATGAAATAGAAAATTAAAAAAAATATCTATGCAGTTCTTATACGTAGAACCGAACGTAGTAAGAGCATAGAGCTGGGACTAACATAATCGGGTGCAATATGGCGATCACTTGAAAATCGCTTCAGTCACTCGTGAAGATTGGACGAAAGTCGAAAAGACAAAAAGTACCATAATATTAGAGGACTGGAAAGACCAACTTATAATAAATGTCGGGGATGGTGACTCATCAAGCGATTCTTCTGACAGTGATTTTTCAAATACTGAATGAAAACATTTACTCACTTCTTATTATTTTACTTTACCGAATAGCGCTATGTAAAGCATACATACATATATGTACAATAAGCTTTCACTATAATACATAAAGACAAATCATACTTTAAAATTTCGTAGTTTAATAAAATCGATTTCATTTTCATATAAAATATAATCGATTACCAGAAATAATCGAAATTATTTCATTGCAGGACATCAATCACTACAATTGTCAAAATCGATGTGTCACAGGCATCATCTTAGCTGAAAAGGACTATATATATGTTTGACATAATGACTGACGTTTCATGTCAAGTCCCACGGGAACTCTGTAAAACGGGATAAAAAGTATCCTATGTCCTTCTCCTGGCTCTAAGCTACCTCCCTACCAATTTTCAGCCAAATCTGTTCTGCCGATCTCGAGTTATAAGTGGTGTAACTAACACGACTTCCTTTTATATATATAGATTAACAGCAAATATTAATAAATTTTCTCTACTTACTTGGTTCAACATTTATGTTCTCCGTTTAGGTTTTTCTATTTATTTATTTATCACTAGTGTTCCCGGCGAATTTAATACCGCCAATACTGATTATTTTTCTATATTTTCTCATTGAAACCTTCCCTGGACTACGACGAACATTTTAAAACCAAAATTACCCAAATCGATCCGGGCGTTCTCGAGTTTTTGTCAGACTAACGAACAGCAATTCATTTTTATTTATAAGAAAGAAGATAAGAAGAAGATTCTTCAATATCTTTCATCAATGATTACACGAAGCGTCTTGTATGATATGGATCTTATCGCCATAGTTTAAGCAACTCGAAGAAGGTCGTATTATGAGCTAAGAAATATTAAAATATTTTTAAATTTTTCAGATACTAGAGACGTTGCTGAAATACAACTACAGTTTCGGTATGGAAATGATATTCGATTGGAGGAAAACAGATTTAAAGAAACTCTTGCCTCTTGTATTGTATGAAGATATGCACCATTTGTTAGAGATATTTCTTGTAAGTATTACTTATGATTGAAATGGGCTGGTGATGATGATTACTTATATAAAGGTAGTTCTGGAGTGGATACCGCAAAGCTCAGCAAATATACCATGGCCCTGTAAATATATATAACATTTTTATCGTCATCATCACCATCATACAAATTATTTAGTCCTCTTCTGGACATAGGCCTCCTTCTTTTTCCAACTGACATACGATGATGGCTTGGAGTGGCCTCGTCATTATCACCGGACTTGCGGAAGTGCGGATGGCTCTCAAACCTAGGCCTCCACAAATGCTCGCCACTCCCGCTTACTTTCGGTATCCAACTCTTTCATGTAATATATTCTACTCTCATCCAACTCCCACCAGCCGTCCTGCGCATATCGGCCCTCCAAGTGGTCAAAAGCATCCACACAGATCATTCCCACTAGATAACTATGCAGTTCAACTGCCATATAATTAGTCGGTCTAAATTTACTGCAGTATAACTAAGTAGTAAAACTAATAATAATAATTTATTTATACCTACATACATACATACATAAAATCACGCCTTTTTCCCAGAGGGGTAGGTAGAGAACACTTTCAGCGATCCACTTTTCACCTCTGTGGGAAACGTGACGAGACGGGTTGTGGTCACGTCGCCGCCATTCTGCCTTGTGCATTGTTTTAACAGGGTCATTGCGTTCCTACGAGTAGCAAGGATATATGACGGGGGAAGGAAAAGGGGAGGAAGGGTACTATCGCCTCTGATGATTTGGACTGAGTCGATAGTAGCTCGAGGAGCCGGGGTCGCTTACCCGAATACCGTTCACCAACCACCGGACAGATAGTTGTGACTGGTATCCCCTGACCTTGAGACCTTAAAACTAATACACAAAGATTATCATACGGTCCCCACACAAAGCATTGGCTTGTCTTGCATCGACCACCAAATTGTGTTCGTCACGGCAATAAATGACCGTCCATACTACGAATACTGAGACGCGGAAACGTAATTTTAAATAGTTTTTAATTAACAAATATTTTTTTTTCCAGAAAGGATACCAGATGAGAATAAAAAATGTTCACATATTAACTACATCGAAGTTAATAGGAAGCCTTATAGGTGCAGTGAAATCAGTTGTATCGCCGAAAGTGTTGAATCGAGTGGTAATACATAAGAACCTGGAATCGCTTTATAAACTAGTGGAGAAAGACTTGTTGCCTTCAGATTATGGCGGCAAAGAAAAGACACTCATAGAGCTAGCTGGTAAGTTTTTTCTACGGCGTAATGTCTCTTGACTGGCTCGGTGGAACAGTGGTTAGTAACCGTGCTGACGGTTCCATGAATCGTGGGTTCGATTCCCACTTTAGACAAATATTTTTGTGATGAACATCGGTGTATGTTCCGTGTCTAGGTGTGGTTATATATTTAAGTATATCTGCTACTCTTCTTTGTTGTGGGTCAGATGACCGTGTGCGGAAATTTCCCAGATATATATTTATTTATTATGTCTAAAAGCCTGTCGTCGTTTTTGAGAAGCCTTCGTAAAGAACAACTATTTAACTAAATAAGTAAATTAAATAAGTATCTGAAAATACTTATTTAATTTAAGCATTGTTTTTTATGATTGAACATCCTTACTAATATTATAAATCCGAATGTATTTTTTATTGGCTGTCTGTTACGCTTTCACGCAAAGATTACTGGACCGATTTAAATGAAATTTGGTACAGATGTAGTCCAGAGCCTAGAAAAGGTTATCATAGGCTACTTTTTAACCGACTGCGCTATAAGGAAGTAATGTTTTACCGTTAAACGTCTCTACGCGGACGAAGTCGCGGGCGGAAAGCTAGTATTTTATAAATAAACAATGTACTTCGTGATACCAAATGAAATTAATATTATTTTAAAAACTTCAAGGGACCATTGACATCATATTTCAATTTGATATCTTATAACATTTTTAAGAAAAAGGTTGACTTTGACGTTTGTCAATCTCGGGTCTTGCCTGTCTGTCTGTCTGTCTAGACAGGTGGGTAACAATGGTTCCCTTATTTTTATTTAAAGAGGGAATTTAAAAATTATGTACATAAATACCTTTTCAGATATTAACTTTTTTTTATTAGTGACCCAGGCTACTACGGTTCCAAGAGACGTGGGTTTGATTCCCACCCGGGACAAATATTTGTGTGACGAACATCGGTGTTTGTTCCGTATCTGGGTGTGTTATTATATATAATTTAAGTATACTTGTGTATCCACTGTTGATTCTGATATCCGTAACACAAGTGCTTAAACTACTTACCACGGGATCAGATCGATGTATTTGATGTTGTATGATATTGACTTATTTCTTTACTTTATTTATTTTATACCTTTTATTTTCAGGGGATTGGAATAAATATTTAAGCTATGATGACACCGTGGCATACATTTCTGAAACGTTTGAAGCCACTATAGACACCACGAAGAAACCAAAGGCCGAATTCAATGATATTTTCTTCGGAATGGCGGGGACTTTTAGGACCTTACAAATTGATTAATTGACAAAAATATGTATATTGTAATTGTGTAAAGTGCTACTTATCTTTACTTAATTTACTAAAGCTGAAGACATTGTTTGTTTATTTGCACGCACTATCTTTATCTACTTATCTCAGGAACTACTGGTTATTTATTGAAAAAATATTTTTGTGTTAGACAGACTATTTATCGAGGAAGGCTTTAGGCTATATAACATCACGCACACCAATAGGAGCAAAAAAATAAAAAGGAAAATATGAATAAGATATTTGCTGATATTTGTAGTGTATTCAATTTTTTAATTCTAAAATAAAAAAATATTTTATTCTAGCTAGTATAATTAATTATATTAAAATTACCTACAAATTGTTTTTTTTATTTGTTCCCTATTACTTATCGTAACTGAATAAGATGACGACTTGGAGTAGCCTTGTCATCGTCACTGGACTTGCGGGGGAGCGGATGTCTATCTCTAAGTATTAAAGCGACGAGATTAGGCTAGGACTCGAGGCGTTTGAACCCTAGGAAATATCTATATCATCTTCATTATCATCATCATCATCATTATCATTAGTCCATATACGTCCCCCGTGACCTTGTTAAAATAATGCACAAGGCAGTATGGCGGCGACGTGGTCCACAACCCGTCACGTCACGTTTCCCTCAGAGGTGAAATGGATCGCTGGAAGTGATCTCTGCCTACCCCTCTGGGAAAAAGGCGTGATTTTATGTATGTATGCATATACGTCCCCACTACTGGGGCACGGGCCTACTCTAAACTAATTACTCAGCCCGGTGTTAGGAAGTTGGCGGTTGAACGCCCTTGCTTCGTAAGGCACGTTAAGCCGGTGGTCCTGCGTCCGATCTCTCATCGGTCATGTCGGATTGCCGTCTCACCGAATTATGAGAGTAAGGGAATAGAAAGTGCACTTGTGTTTACGCGCATACTTGTGCACTATAATAATATGTCCTGCTCACTTAGCTGATCTCAATTGATATCGGCCGCCATGGCCGAAATCGGTCGGCCGCCTTAGAGAGTTAGAATTGAATAATCTGAGGGCACGGCAGTTCCCCCGCCAAGTCGAGCAAAAAAGCGCCACGGCCGTACCATCCTTTTCTCTAAGCAGTTCAGGCCATTTTCGACACCCTGTAACTTCGTTGTGAATGAAACTAGAAGATTGAATTTTCAGTAACTATGCAGGCATTGTAAGGACATGGTTTATTTCAAATTTCATTCAATTGAACCAGTAGTTTAAGAATTATTACAGGTCAAATTTCTAAATTTTATCACTCACTGACTGACTCACCGATCATCAAAATTCTAAGACACTTCTAGCAGACCTAGAAGCTTCAAATTTGGAATAAAGTAGAGTTTAGTGTATGAATTAAAAATTAAGGAAAAATAAAAATATTTGGGAGCACGGTATTGAAACCGCTAAGTCTAGCAATTTTTCTCAATTTTCGTCCGGTTTTAGTTAACTTTTTACTTAAATAACTTTGTAATACCATATAAATATAGGCGCACGGTAGTGCCCCTGCCAAATTGAGCAAATCGAAAAGGAAATAAAGTAGACTGTCCACAAAATACAAAAAGGAATGAGAACCCATAAAAACAAAACTTGTCAAAAAAACCAAGTCTCGCAACTCGTTGTTCTACGGTAAAATGTTGTGAGATCCATGTAATACCAAGTCAGTTATTAATTAACTTGGCCATTGCCCTAATTAACTTTTTACCGTAGAACAACGAGTTTCGAGACTTGGTTTTTTTGACAAGTTTTGTTTTTGATGGGATACAATTTTACACTCAAGAAACAAAAGGTGTTGTTATGAATTAATACAGCTTTACACCTTATTTTACGTTTCACATATCTGGGAGTACCTATGTTTTTTTTTCTAACTGATATACTCGTACGATGATGGCTTGGTGAAGCCTCGTCATCATCACCGGATTTGCGGGGGAGCGGATGGTCCTCACCCCTTACGGTACAAGATTTAAACCCTTCAGAGCACCGATACAACTTGCATTCGATTGGTGTTTATTTATTACCTAACTAATTACCAGTAAACTATGTAATTGGTATGTTAGATATTTTTATTGTTGTGAGAACAATGAGCAGTCTTTGATGTTAAACTCATTATCACAATATATAATTTAGTTTTAGTAGGCATTGTTTGAACTCAGGCATGAGCCGGTTTTATTATATAAAATTATATATTTTCCACTGGTTAGGAGATGAACCTAATTGTTGTTTACAAACATGTTCATGTTCACCATATTGGATTTTTTTTAAATTCTTTACTTCCTATACCTGTATAATGACCGTGAAGATCACACTTACTCACTAAGTCACTGACTCACTGACTTGACCCATTATCATAGCGTTGGAACATTACGAACATTACGAAGGAGGAGAAGGACCTCGTTATAATAAAACAACATAGTTCTAATGTATGTAACCATGACAGTTTAATGTTGAATCTTTGGTCCTCAACCTCTTTGATCGGTCATAATAGATTAACTGGTGGGAATAGTACTTGCGTAATGCGTATGCGCATAAACATAGTCCATATCAATATGACAACCTCCCATACATTGTTCCGACTCAAAAGTAAGTAGCTTGAGCACTTGTGATACAGATATCAGAAAAGACATTTCAGTGGTGACCTGGACGTGATGATGATAAGGCTACTCCAAGCCATAATCATAGTAATTAAGGAAAAGAATAAAAGCAGTCGTTCGGAAAAAAATATACCTAGCAACTTAAATGGACTATACTTCCCCAGACATTTAACAAGTACCGACATTCTTCACACAAATAGTTGTTTCGATAGGGAACAGAACCCATGACTCCCGGTGGAAGTGATAGGTTTACTACAAAATAATTATATAATTCCTTATAATCATTATTTGGCCAAGTAATTCATCACAAAAAAGCATATACAGTATACACCGTGGAAAAGTTTCACGGTGGTTGTTTTACCGCAGTAAAATGATTCTATCTTATTAGCACAATAGATTTGTGCAGTTATTTTATATTAAAATCAATAAACGCCGGTTTTACGAAAGGTATAAACGAAACTCGAAAGTACAGTCGAACCCCTTTATTACTTAGGGCGTAGAGCTTCTTTAGCTTTAAGCATCAATTTCATGCGGCAAGCAGTACCTTATTACGTCACATCTTATAAAAGAACGATAGCTTCTCTCGTTTTCGAGTTGGAAAATTATTATTTTAAAAATTTTTTTTTCACCGAATTATTTGCATGATTCGATAGTATTACTAAAGACAAATCGTTCTGCCACGGGATAACAACTACTAAAATTTCACGGTGTATACGATCGGATCGAGAAACCTCTTCCTTTGAAGTCGGTTAAACATAAAACCATAACAACAACAACAATATTGTTTATTAGTCAAGTCAAAAACCGGGCGGCCTTAGAAACTTGATTTTAAATTTATCATCAAAAATAATCTTAACTTACACAAAAGTACAGTAACTACACGCTGCCACATCTATCAGCTTGTTTACCAAAAGTTTTTTTTAAAATTAAATAAATAAATAATTGAACCGATTCCGAAATAAGTTGCCGTAAGCACTTGTGTTACGGATTTCAGAATAAATCGCAATGCAAACTGTCAAGCAATGTAGTGTGTTGCCACACAATGAAGATACTGTCCAAGTTGTGAGAAAAGCTTACAATCTAGACCAACCAGGGCGCCTGGACGAGTCTATAGATAGACTTCAGGAGTGGATCAAAGCACAGCCGCATTTTAATAAGAAAAACTTTGGTGAGTGCCTATTGCAAGATGTATCTATCTAGTCTACTATAGTCTAGTTATATCCCAGCAAAACATAAATATAAAAACGGAGAGCCAAGTTCCCTACAAATTCTTGTTGGGGTTTCGCCAGTAGTTCGGGTACACTTGGCGTTGGCTAGCTAGTTTCTTTGCTTGAACTTGGCTTTGACACGCTGCCGCGATCTAGACGATTAAAATCAATTACTGTTCCTTAGTTTTGCTAAAACTCAAGAACGACTGGGCTGGACTCATTTTGGTTTTGAAGTGTTCTCCTTAGGTTAACCAGGCAAGGATTCGGTGAGAAAATATAAAAAATTACGAGATAAAGATGATAAAAAAAATAATTTCATTTTCGCTTACAAACTGTTCCTCCTTCTCTTCTTCCAAAAAATGCTGTCAATGTATTGACATATTTTATTATGTGGGTCGCTATTTTTTTTATTATACCACGTTCGAATTGATGTTTAAGAAGTAGGTACATTCAAAAGTACATCAAGGTTATAACAATTTAGACTTTGTACCGTCCTTAATTTGTGGACATAAGTATTAATATCGAACTAGACTGACTTGGTGGAACAGTGGTTAGTGACTCAGGTTCAAAACCTACGGTTCCAAGAGTCGTAAGTAACTGTATTAATAAAGCACGATATTACTGGGACCAAATAAATGCGGGACCAAATATAGTCAGGGGATACTAGTCACAACTATCTGTCCGGTAGTTGGTGAACGGTATACGGGTAAGCGACCCCGGATCCTCGAGCTACTATCGACTCAGTCCAAATCATCCGAGGCGATAGTATCCTTCCTCCCCTTTTCCTTCCCCCGTCATATATCTTTGGTACTCGTGGGAACGCAATGACCTTGTTAAAACAATGCACAAGGCAGAATGGCGGCGACGTGGTCAAATATTTGTGTGACGAACATCGGTATTTGTTCCGTGTCTGGGTGTATTATTAAATATATTTAAGTTTATTTGTGTATCCACTGTTGATCCTGATTTCCGTAACACAAGAGCTTAAGCTACTTACCACGGGATCAGATCTATGTATGTGATGTTGTGTAATATTTAATTTATTTTTAAACTGTCAGTGTAACGCCTGACATGCTATTGATATATTATATGAACTACAGAATGATATGCAAATAATATAAGAAATCATTTCCAATTGAACAAAAAGAAATATCACAATGTAAGCAAGTTTATGATTTACTAGTGACCTGTCCTCGCTTCGCTTAGAGTATATCCTTACTTCCTTACTTAATATTATAAATGCGAAAGTAACTCTGTCTGTCAGTTACGCTTTCCCGCATAGAGTACTGAACCGATTCAAATGAAATTTGGTACAGATATAGGTCAGAGCCTGAGAAAGGACATAGGCTACTTTTTAACCGACTGCGCTGTAAAGTAATAATGTTTTACCCGTTAAACATATCTACGTGGACGAAGTCGCGGGCGGAAAGCTACTTATAGATAAAAACCTTCCTCTTGAATCCCTCTATCTATTAAAAGTAAACCCCATCAATATACGTTGCTTAGTTTTAAAGCTGTAAACATACATACATACAGTCAGACGCGGGAAGCGACTTTGCTTTGTACTATTTGTAGTTATAATATCTGGCGCAGTGGAACAGTGGTTAGTGACCCTGGCTGGCGGTTCCAAGTCTTGTTTGATTCCCACTCGGTACAAATATTTATGTGATGAACATTGATTTTGTTCCGTGTCTGGGTGTGATTCTATATTTAAGTATGGTATTTATAAATATCTATGTATGTATATTATCAGTCTCTGAGGCTCATACTACAAGCTCTCCTTGTTTGGGATCAGATGACCGCGTGTGAATATAAATAAATAAATATCTGGGACATTCCGCACACGGTCATCTCACTTCAAACTAAGCAGAGCTTGTACTATAGGCGTCAGAGACTGATATACATACAATTATATTTTTAGTGATTATGTCCCAGATACATAATATAAGTATTTTTAAGCTATTGCATAGCTTTTATCGCGGGCTTTGAGCGCGGCGACCGAACCAAGATATTCCGTAACGAAAAAAACCTCACAATTGTCTAACGTCGTTTCAGTTCGGTAGACTTCGGCACGGTGTTTGTGTGCGTGCGGTTAGACGTATTGTACGACTCTACGAAACTCGCACGAATCGAGGCGAGCTGCTCCGAAATCGGACGATGCTATGCAATAGCTATACCGCGGCAGTCCCCGAGTGCCACACGTCTTTTATTTTATTAACTTTAAGCAAAAGTGTTTAATTTATTCTTCTTTATGTTCATTCCAATTAGACGAGTTTTGTATAAACCTGTTTGACCGGTCATAACCTACCTCTACGTCTTTAGCCACCAGTAGTAGGTATTACTTAAAGGAAAATAAAAAAATAAACATGACTTCGCCAACGATAATAATCCTTGAACTTCATAATTTAATATTATGAAGTTCTAAGAAACTAACTAAGATGACTGACTGTGGTTGTTAGTGACCCTGGCTGCTGTTCCAAGAGTCGTGGGTTCGATTCCCGCCTGAGACATATATTTGAGTGACGAATATTGGAGATTGTTCCGTGTTTGAGTGTGTATATGAATACATATTTGGTTTTATTTGTGTATACCACTGTGTTTCTGCCCGCAGAATAAATGCTTCAGTAACCACTAGGAATAGGCATTTTTGGCAGCAATGATCTATTAAGATAGCCTATAATATACCTAGTAAAATAAGCAATTTATAAGTGAAAGGCCCGGTGAAATGTTCGTCGTTTCGGAGATAAGCGAGAACAAAAAGACAGACGGACGGACAGATAAAAAAACTGGCGACCTCTCGCATGGCAAGCAACGACCTTAACCACTCGGCCATCGACGCTTTTAAGTAGATGCATAATAATCATCTTCATTTGATTTACAGATAGAGATATACTGGAAATGATAATAATAAACAACAAAGGCTCGGTAGAGAAAGCGAAACAAAAAGTGGAAAAACACTGCGCAATCAAAACTTTTGGAAAAAAGTTTTTCAATACGGACATTCGAGCGGTTGAATTGAAAGATTTGGATAATATGTAAGTTGGTAAATGAATATAATTCAGTTTGACTCGGCCAAATGTTGGAACAGATGAGTAGTTAAATTTCTTTTGGAGTCTTAGCGGTACTGTGCGGGCGGAGCGGGTCAGCCCGCCGGCCAGGGAGACCCGTAGAAACGGGAGCCCTTCCGTCCGGCGGACTGGCCAACTCCGACCCGCACAGCTCAATACCAATGCGAGACTCCACGCCTTGTCTCGTTGTTGCCGCAGCAGTGGTCTCCTCTTTAAGCGGGCTTTCAGGGTGAGTGCGACAGGCTCAATATGGTCTATTGTGCCTTAAGACCTCATATTTGGATCTCACTACCGCTTACCATCAGGTGGAGTGAGGTCATCTTGTTAGCTTAGTATAAAAAAAATTCAAATACGAGTATGTGTTTATTATCTACTACAAGGAGCTAGAATCGTCGGGTCTCTAAATAATATGTTTGGAATAACAATACACGCGACTTTAATTCCTAAAATTTTATTTAAATCATGTCTATTGTTATTTATATTGTGTAATAGTGCAATATTTCGTTGTTTAAGTGCTATTTTTTGACGAAGAAGATAACTCATTAAACCATTTTGTAAATGTTTTCAGACATATAGCCGTGCTACCGAAACTAACAAAGGACAATTACAGGATATACATGCTCCGTAATACTGTGGATAACTACGGACCTAATATAATAAAGAGTTATTGTTCATTGAGTATTTTTGTAAGTATATACATTTTACGACGACGTAATCCAGCGACTTCATCCGCGTGAAGACCTTCAAATATTACTACCAGCTACGCGGTTGACTAAGGTCTTATCGCCTTAATTTAGGTTAGAAAGCGTCGATGGCCGAGTGGTTAAGGTCGTTGCTTGCCATGCGAGAGGTCGCCAGTTCAAACCCCGCCAGGTACCAATGTGTTTTTCAAATTTGAAATTCATATGTACCATCATTCGACGCTTTAACGGTGAAGGAAAACATCGTGAGGAAACCAGCACGCCTGAGAGATTTTTCTACGGTGTGTGAAGCCATGTCAGAGGCCTACGGGCGGCTTAAAAACTCTGACACCAGGTTGTTCATCAACCACACGATAAGAAGAAGAAGAATTTAGGTTAGGCCCGTGCCCCAGCATTAAGGACGTTACAGGCTGATGATGACGATTTTAAACTGTCATGGTTACACACATTAGAAAACTGAAAGTGTCCGGGATATTTACCAATCCAAATTACCAAATTTACCTTGTTGTTTTGTTTTAATGAGCTCCCGATATTTCGGCACTGTTGCGAGCGCCATGATCACGGGAGCTCATTAAAACATAACAACATAGTAAATATTCCGGACACTTTCAGTTTTCTAATGATGATGATAACTGCCAGAGAAGTCGGTTAAAAGTAGGTTTTGTTTTTCCTCAGTGTCTAAATTATATGGGTACAAATTTTTATTTCAATTGATTTTTCTTCTTTTTTTCATAACTGTCATACGATGATTGCTTAGAGTAGCAGCGTCATCATCACTGGACTTAAGGGGGAGCGGATGTCTCGCTTGAGGAGGCCTATGTCCAGCAGTGGACAAGACTGATGATGATGATGATGATATCATCAGCGTCTTCGCACATTTGTCTGTCCCTATGTATGCTTTAATCTTTAAAACTACACAACGGATTTCAAAGCGGTTTTTTTTTAATAGATAGAGGGATTTAAGAGGATGTTCCTATGATCTCGGGCTCTTCAGGCGGAGCGTGAAACGGTATTTAAGCAGGCCTTCAGGGTGAGTGCGACAGGCTCAATACGATCTATTGTGCCTGTCGACCTCATATTTGGATCTCACTATCGCTTACCATCTGGTGGAGTGAGGTCATCTTGTTAGCCTTTCATAAAAAAAAATGATTTATGGTATAATATATACCCGAAGCGCGGGTCAATAGTAATTACTATATTTAATTTACAGATGCTCGAAACACTACTGAAATACAACTACAGTTTGGGTCTAGAACTGATATTCGACTGGAGAAAAACAGATTTAATGAAATTGGTTCCGATAATGTTACATGAAGACGCCCTTTTTGGTCTAGAAATATTTCTTGTAAGTAATTAATTAGAGGACTGGTATTAATTACCAATATAGAATAGACAAAATGGTTATTATTATAATACAGTACTACAGATGTCATCTTCAAGTCTTGCTCGTAATCACGAGCGCTATTAAGGTCTCTAAATAATATGTTTAGAATAACAATACTTACACTCGAGTTTAATTCGTAATATTAGTTTTATTTCAAACTAGTGGTCCCGGCGAATTTCATACCGCCAATACTGATTCTTATTGAAACCTTCCCTGGACTACGACGAACATTTTAAAACCAAAATTACCTAAATCGGTCCGGGCGTTAGAGTTTTAGTCAGACTTACGAACGGCAATTCATTTTTATTTATAAGAAAGAGAAGATAGTAATGATATGCTCTCGTTTTTTTATTCTTTTTGTATTTATTACAATTTTCAACTGAATCGATATCGCATTTTCCTTGGCATCATAGATTGCGCCAAGAGTCGAGGGTTCGATTACTACTCGGCACACATAGTTCTGTGTTAAATATCGATTTCTGTTCCATGTATAGATAGTATTTGTGAGGTCCGTAACACAATTTTCTCAAACAACTTAACCACATCAAAAAATGTGAAAAATTGAAAAAAAAATAATATTCATGTTATATTTTTGATAATATTTTTTTCCGGTTTCATTTCAGAAATGCTACCAGATGAGAATTTTAAAAGTACACATAATATCAACATCCAAGTTTATACAAACCATACTGACTGCCGTGAAAGCGGTAGTTTCGCCAAAAGTACTAAACCGGGTGATTATACATAAGAATTTGGAGTCACTCTACAAACATGTTGATAAGGACTTGCTACCCTCCGATTTTGGAGGCAAGGAGAAACCGCTGGCTGAATTAGCGAGTAAGCCTTTTTATAATACCTTTCTGTGATATATATAAGAAAGTAAGATTTGCCTGCTTATCTTCGCATTAACACATCGCACCAGCTTGAAATTTTAAAGGTTGTTTTCCGGAAGAAAAATATTAAGAAAAATTTTATTCACAAAAATAAATTCATTCAACTCGAAAGCGTGGGAAGCAATAGTTCTTTTACGAGATGTGACGGTGTATTTATGTTGTTTTCTTAAAAAAAATAATTTAAAAATGTATTTTTAGCTGATTGGAGAAAATATATGAGCACGGACGAGATCACAGCACATTTCGCCGAGTCTTTTAAAGCCACCATTGACATAGACAAGAAACCAAAGGCAGATTTTAATGATCGTTTCCTCGGGATGGCGGGGACTTTTAGAACGATGCAGATTGATTGATTTACTATTATCTCATCATCATCATCAGCCCACTTTCGTCCACTGCTGGACATCCTCTCCAAATGCTTGCCACTTATTTCTGTCCTCGGCTACTCGCATCCAGCTCGTACCAGCTGTCCCGCGCAGATCGTCACTCCATCTGGCCTGAGGGCGTCCTACACTACGTTTGCCGAGACGCGGTCTCTACTCTAGAACTCGTCTACCCCCTTACTATTATGTATGATATAATATCTGTATATTCACAATTTTTACTAAAATTTTTAGTAGAAATCGCAAACACCCGTATTTGCGACCAAACATTTTGGTCCGATAGGTGACACAAAATAATTTCGGGTACACCTGGATATCAGATATCCAAAAAAAATATGTTGGTGTGTGACTCTCGAGCCATCCTGTATAATTTGGTAGCTTTAAAGCTAGTCACTCCTTCTTTGTATGACTTTTTTAAGACCGTAGATGGTAAAGCTTTATTTTTAATGTAAAACAATGTTTCTGTTTAATTTATTACAAAACTGTTATTTTGTTAATTTTATTGTACTGTGGTGGAATAAATTTATAAATAATCTTAATGCCTATTTTTTTTTTCAACACTACAAGTGTTTTATTGTAGGGCACATCGTCGAGATCATTTGATTACTACTGAATGAATTATTATTGATGAAAATTAAGGCTTGATACTGGTTCTGTACCCTTGTTCCCTTCAACGGCCAAGTCACGCAACACTAACTGTAATAATGAAGAAATCGCGATAAGGAACCTTAGGCTTGGCACGATTTTGTCTAGATTTCATTTCTTTTTAGAGATGAGCAAGCTGCTCCATCGAGACTTGGCTAGTTTTTTTACTGAATGTTTTTGGTGGGATTTATAATTATCTGGGCAGGAATTCGATATGTTTTTGAAGGCGATGCCGTTTGTATTTCCTGCAGATAAGCACAGTGTTGTGGTTGTTTGTTTTCTTTGGCACTGCCTTCAAAAACATATCAAATCCCTACCCAAAAAAAAATACAGACGAATTGAGAACCTCTTTTTTTGAAGTCGGTTAAAAAGAAGTATGCGCTCGTTTTGCTATCATCGTTTATCTCAACGATAATGACCTGATTCCACAACGAGCTGTGTACAAAGAAGCTTGAGTAAGTATAACCCTGAAACAGCTAAAGACTGTGTTTCCGATATTATTCTATCATGTTTATGCAATACCTACAGAGAGCAAATTAACGGCGACGATAAAAACGCACTATAAAATTTAATAGATTTTCTGCAACATGTATCAAAACTTTTTTAAATATGCCCCATGCACCATTTAGCTGGAAAATTCTCCTAGAATTCTGGGCTTAGGGGAGACATGAAACGGCATCATTGCTGGCCTTCAGGATGAGGGTGACAGGCTCGGTTGTCTATTGTGGCTGTCAACTTCATAATATGAGGTTTATGGAGACCCCATGGCCGTCTTCCATGAGGTGGAATGAGGTCATCTTCATGTAATTTTAAAAAGAGTAAAAATAACAATCAATTGCACATGCCATGTAGTACTTAGTGTGTAATTTAAACGTACGTAATTATTTCATTGTAAGAGCTATGTCTTAAAAACGAATAATAACCTACTTTCGCAATTATAAAAAAAATTGTCACGTAGATACATACTCGCCTATTGTCCGAGCAAGGCATTTTATAAACCCAATCAGAACCTATTGGAAAATTTATATCGATGTCTTGGGCCCTGAGGAATTATAAGAAGCCCCGTATGCCTTCGGGGTCTAGGTTACAGTCCAAAAATACCTTAGGTACAACAAGTGGCACCTATCTAGACTTCACAGGTATTGTGCGCTCAGCACTAACAGACAGCCTAGATAACCTAGAATATAGACCTACGAAACAAGGAAGGAATTTGAGATAAGATACTAACTCTTACTCATTGTTGAGAACCGGTTGTTGTAACCTTTTTTGCTTTGAAATTGATACTACTTCTATTCAACAGTATAAATGTTAGTCTTGTGTTGTGTGTTGCGTTTAGTTGTCTTCCATTTCCTGCATTGTTCACGCAGTTAGTTTTATTTTGTGAAACAATAATATTGAAGTATAAATTGAAACATGGATAGTGTAAACACGAGCGGGTATTTACAATTCAATCCAAATACGTTGGAAAATGTAAGGAAGCTATATGACTTGGATAAGCCCGGTGCAATGGCTGATGCTGTAGATATCCTGGGGGAATGGATGAAGAAGCAAGAGCATTTCGTCAAGAAAGATTTTGGTAAGAATAGATCTTTTTGAATAGATAAAGTGAAAGAGCGCAGACGATGTAAAAAGTTGGTCTCTAATTAGGAGTCACGATTCTCGTTATGATAAATAAAGAAAAGAAAAAAGAAAATAATTTAAAAATAAAGAGATTTTGTTTTTAAATTATTTTCTTTTTATTGTACTGCGATAAAACATTATTTAGGTACAGCCAACAAATACATGTCCTTGTAATGATGTAAATGAGTTTTGGTAACTGTCAGAATACAGAATATTGCTAATTTAGATAATGTCGATTTTTTTTCTTATTAGCATAACATGTGTAATGTAGTTAATTCGTCGTTCCCGATAAATAAATAAAATTATAGAGGTTTCGTAAACTTGATCATATTTAAATAATTGATAATATTTAAAAAAAAAGTAGTAAAAGATTGTTTAAACTCGTATAATTTTAATTATATTTTGAGACTTCAAAAGGTAACTTTCTATTGTGTAAAAACTGGTCATAAGTGCCAAAACTCTCATGTAGACTCTTTAATTCATCATCTGCAAATGAACACAAAAACTGCAAAAGCATACTTAAGAAAGAAAGCTACATTTTTGGTAAACGAATTGATGTGATTTTATTTTACCTTTAACTTGTAGACAGAGATTATTTGGAGAGAACGATCATCCGAGCAAAAGGATCTTTGGAACGAACAAAGCATAGACTTGACAAGTTATGCACGGCAAAAACACACATGGAGACATTTTTTGTGGACACAAATGTCAAGGAGTTTACGCATTTAGACCATGTGTAAGTATTTTCAGTGGTAAAGTCTAAAACGACTGTGAACTGACAGATATTTGGTATACATACTATTTAACCGACAGTCACTCGATCAATGTGACTGGCTCAGTTGAGTGGAAAAGTGGTTAGTGACCCAGGCTCAATACCTACTGTTCCTAGAGTCGTGGGTTCGATTCCCACTCCGAACAAATATTTGTGTGACGAACATCGGTGTTTGTTCCACGTCTGGGCGTATAATTTATATATTTAATTTATTTGTATATCCACAGTCATTTTTGATACCAAGTGCAAATGCTTAAGCTACTTACCATAGGATCAGATCGATATATATATTACGAATATAAAATATAAACATGAACAGCTGACAGTGTTGCTACCCTCAAATCTCGAGAAAACTTGAGTAGATTTCGCTAATTATTTTTGTGGTGTTTCTTATTTTCAGGCGTGGGTTCTTATTACCTCATTTATAAGACAGGTATTTGCCTGTAAATTAATGCTTGATATTATAATTTCAGAGAGGATTTGTTCCTACCAAAGCCCACCGCAGACAACTACAGAATATACTTACTAAGAAATCGCGAAAGTCAATTCGATCCCCTCTTTTTCACAAATTATTACCGACGTGTCGTCCAAGTAAGTACCTTTGTAGGTTTCCGTACTCAAAGAGTAGGACGAAACCCTACTACTAAGACTCTGCTGTCCGCCTGTCTGTCTGTCAACTATACCGGAGCCGCTTTTCGATGACTGATTTGACACATGTCACTGACTGCACACAGACTGACTGCACTAGTGAGGGACAACAGTAAAATTGCCGAAGCATATAAGTAACAGTTATTTCCACTTTATAACCAAGCAAGGTCTAATTATATTTTTTTTTATTAAAAATATTTGTACACATCCAGAAGATTGAATTGAAGTTTCTTATTTTATAACGATTTTTTTTTAAAAATACAATACGTATTAAATCCTTCATCCTATTTTTCAAAAATACCTGGTGAGTATTACCCACTACGTTACTATGAAAACGTCGGCGTACGGCGTAACCTTGTAAGATCGTAATACATAACATTTACGTTTTCTTTGTATAATTCAATTATTTTAGGTATTAAAAGACAAATAATTAGATAATTAGGTGCATTTGACATTTTGAAATAACGTCTTATTTCAAAAGTTGTTCTTTCTGATTCGCTAAATATGTTCCTCTTAACAAGTATAAATGCAAAATATAAAATAAAAAGTGTCAAATCAGTCATCCAATAGCGGCTCCGGTATAGCTCTATCAATTTTTTTCCTTCTGACTACGATGATGGCTTGAAGCAGCCTTGTCATCAACACCGGACTTGTGAGGGAGCGGGCTATCAACCCTAAGTTGAATCTCAAGAACCAGAATAAATAGACAGCGGTTTTTTGTTTGTTGATTTCACAGCACTAATTTTAATTTTAAATTGTAAATTGATGCGCTTTTGCAAGGCGGTATGAACCCAAGGTTTTATTTTCGAGCATAAGTAATTCACGCTAATGTGTTTCTTTAAAAATTTCAATTAAAAAACATAAACAAATTTAGCAAAAATTACAATTTAAGTAAGTTGTTGATCACATCTACTGTATGTGTGTTTGTCAAACAATGTAAATGTATGTCGTCCCCGTCGTGTCAAAATTAAATAACTGACACTTTTACCGAAATTCACTTTTTGTGATTTTTGAATAATAGAAAGTGTACTCTACATTTTGGTATTTATCTTGTTGCAATATGTATGATATTCGCAAAGATATCTTCATTTTAGTGATTCTATTGACCATATATTACAACAAGGTTTGTTCAAGAAATAACGTTGAAAAACGACTTTGTTGAATTCTGCCACAACTGACTCGGAAACATTGTTACAAAATTTGGTTGTGGCAAAATTAAACAAGTGCTCTTTTATTTTAAGTTTTCATTAAAACATTAATTCAAATTATCTTCTTTTATCCAAAAAAAGATCAGTGCTGTCTGTGTGTGTGTCTTATTACACATAATAACTATAAACGCACTATAGATCGGGATGAAGCTTTGGAAAATGAGTACAAAGAACAAATAGATAGAAAAGATAACTTATGGGCTGCATAGCCCATAAGTCAAAAGATATTGATAAAAACAGAGGTCAGAAGATTCATCTTATACACTGTACTACAATGGATCTACAAAGACCTCTGCAAATTCCTTCCACGTCAGAAAGCTTATTATTAGATTAAAACTTTTTCTATATACCAATTTCTTTAGTTAATCGTCTTTCATCCTCTCAACATGACAAAACCATCCAAGCATACCCTTCTCAACCCTAGTCACAGCATCTTCTTTCACACCACAACGTTCTCAAATTGTTTCATTTCTGATTCTATCACTCAGTTTCCCTCCTAGCATACTTCTAAGTGCTCGCATCTCCACTGCGTTTATCCTATTTTCGTGCTTCTTCTGCCATACCCAACTTTCGCTTCCGTACATTAGTGTCGGGACCAACACTCCTGTAAACCGCCAGACGTGTCTTTTTGGACACCTTCTGACTGCTTACAAAGATGGGCAGCGCTCCTTCCACCGTTACCAGCATTCACTGTTCTTTCAAAAGCGCTATCACACCTACTATCTCTTGTGAGCTTGGATCCCAAGACCCAAACATACAAATTCTCTCTTTTGTTCTACTTTTTCAATTCTAATCATGACATCGCAAACAGTCATATTATCACATTTTTCAAAAATCATGACTTTCGTCTAACTGACATTAAAATTTAATTCTTTTTTCTTTGAAATACTCACATCTCCACAGCTGATGACGCAAGAAGAACTTGATCATCAGTTTAAAGGAGACACGGGACAATTGATTCATTCATTATAGTTAAACTAACTCTGATTGTTGAACATGATGTTAGAAGTCAACATTTTTTTAAATGTTGTATAATTTTATACAAAATTAAAGCTCAAGATTGTTTTTATGTTATTTTAATGTATAAGGAATCTAACAGATAAATCTAGTTACGTAATGAACCATTTTTTCTATGTTCTTAATAACTTAAACTTGTGTCAGTTTTTTAAATTATGTGAAAACCATGCCAATTCAATTTTGTTGATTAAATATTTGTTCATTAAGTATATTGTAGTATTATTTGACTGCTATTAATTTTTTTTCACTGAAATTGCATAATAAATTAAAAGTTGATAACAACAAAATTCATGGCAGTGAAACGATGTAAAATTAAACAAGTTATACCAGAGCCGCTCTAAGTTGGCCGATTTGACACTTTTTATTTTATATTTTGCATTTATCCTTGTTAAGAGGAACATATTTAGCGAATCATAAAAAACAACTTTTAAAAATAAGACGTTAATTCAAAATGTCAAATGCACCTAATTATCTAATTATTTGTCTTTTGTTACTTAAAATAATTGAATTATAAAAAGAAAACGAAAAATTTCCAATCTGTATTACGCTTTCACAAGGTTACGCCGTTTGACACGTTTTCATAGTGACGTAATGGGTAATACTCACCAGGTATTTTTTAGAAATAGGATGAAGGATTTAATAAGTATTGTATTTTAAAAATAAATATATTTTTAAATAAGAAACTTCAATTCAATCTTCTGGATGTGAATAAATGTTTTTAATAAAAAAATGTTATAATAGAGTATTTGATTTTTTTTTATTTTGATATAGTTGGATGGACCACTCGAACACAAAGACACTGTTGAAAGTATCACTTTGATATCTGGATAACTCTACGAGATATTACAATTTTAATTGCACATTATTTGGGCGAGCTCAAAAACGCTACATACAAACCGCCCCTGGTGTGTGACGTCACACGTTAGTTTGTTGTATGCAGCGCCTAAGAAGTTTGTTTTCATAATAAAAGATGTGACTTATTCTGTTATTAATAAGATGACAAAGGAATTTTAAATGATTCCATTTTGAAATGGACTTGCCCACCCAACTTTAAATGTCTTTTGTAGTCTCATTTCGCCAAAAATTTCAGTTTCGATTTCATTAATAATATTGATTTACATAAATCTTACTGATTTTCATAAAAATACCCTATTAGACCTTGCTTGGTTATAAAGTGGAAATAACTGTTACTTATATACTTCGGCAATTTTACCGTTGTCCCTCACTAGTGTAGTCAGTCTGACATGTGTCAAATCGGCCAACTTAGAGCTGCTCTGGTATACCTTATTCACTACAAATATTCGTATTATGTACTTCTTGGTTGTGGCAAAACTCGCTAAGTGACATACAAAAACTTGATAATTGCAATTCTGTTGTCAAAAATGGTTGTGGCAAAAGTAAATAATTACTTTTTTATTTTTATTTTTAAAATAATATAAAGTAGCATTGTGTCGGACTATTTAAATTATCGAGTTGAACTGGTTTTACATCATATAAAAATCTCTACAGTAAATTTTCTTCACCTTGAAAATCTATCGCCGTTTTTTAGTAAAAAAAACACAAAAACTCAATTATCTCGGAACTTTGGTTTTGTTAGTTGTTTAATTCTGCCACGACGGGGACGATGTGATCAATAAATGTTTTCTTTCTTTCTACTTATAAAAATAAATTCCTCACTTTTCTTTTTTAGTAATAATAACCCAAGAAAAATACATAAAATACAAATACTACCTACAATAATAAAAATCCGGGTGGTTCAAAATGATTCGTAGAATTCGTCAACATGTCTATAATGCAATGAAAACTTTGTTAAGCCTTTAGTCCAGCGCCTGATATCTGATCCTGTCAGATTGCCCGCTCACCGAGCAACAAAAGGTTATATTTATTATCAGGCGTTTTATGTGTTCGTGCGTTTCGTTTTTTTTTTTCAGTATTTTGAATATATGAACGCAAATGATTACAGCAATGGATTGCAAGTGATATTAGATTATAGAGAGACGAATTTATTAGCAATGGTCACAAGTACTAATATGGTTGAGATGCAAAGCATGGCCAGGCTGACTTTGGTAAGTTTTTTCGATTATGGCAGTTTAATTTAACTTTTTTTTGTGAATTTTACTTTGACATGTATTTATTTTTTTAATTGTGATTTTAGTGCTACACAGAGCACTAATGTAAATTAAAAATTGGAAAAATTCACATTCATGCCTGACTGGACGGGGACTCGAACCCACGATCAACACTATCGGTCCATAAACATTTCATTAGCCACGGTTCGCAATCGGTGGGGGCGCCACCCGTGGCTAACGGGTAAAGTGACGGAAAAATTCACATACATGACGTAACGCCTGGATAGTATTTGGTAGTACGTGGGGCGCGTAATCCCAAGATCGTGGGTTCGAGTCCCCGTCCAGTCAGGCATGAATGTGAATTTTTCCAATTTTTAATGTACATATTTATTTATTTATTTTTAAAGACTCGCCAACAACACTATCTTTATACATTTAAATTATACATACTAGTTATAGATGAAAGATATGTCTATTATAGGCTGTATTAGGTTTATACGGAAGTACCTACACTTAGGTATTTGTTAATCACTACAAAGTATAACTTAAGCTAAGTCGCTTCCCTTGTCCGTCTGTCCCTATGTATGCTTAAATCTTTAAAATTACACAACGGATTTCAATTTGGTTTCTTTTAGTAGAAAGAAGGATTTAAAAGGAAGGCTTTTATCTATACTAATAATAAATCTGTAAGGGTCGGTCATGGAGTAAGTTAGTTTGTTTTCAGAGATATTGTGTTTATAGGCACAATATATACTACACTACACTGATACTAATTTCACGATTTTTAGATTTTTTTTCTGTATGTGTTTATGTATTATGTTCCTCCATAACTCTTAAACCAATTATCCGAATTTAATGAAATTTGGTATAAAAACACATACGACATCTGGAACACAGGATAGGCTATTTAAATTGCACCTAATGCTTCGTAAAAATGGAAATGTACGCGAAGGGAGTCGCGGGCACAGCTAGTTTATAATATAACCGAAGTTAAGTATAAATAGGTGTTAATCAATCTGTTTTATAATTAAATAACTTTGAATAATTCATTAAATTAAAAAACATAATGAGACATGAGATAATTTTGTTTTTACAAAGAACAAAATTGGTTAAAAATAAATTATGAAGTTCTTATTTTTATCCATAATAATTTTTTTATTTCTACAGATAAGTGAGCATTTAAAGTTTTTCTTCGCTTTAAAATTTGTCTTTATGGGTCTACACGCGAGGAGTAGCAAATTACATAGCTTCTTACTGCCCGACGTTTCGACTGGGTTACACCAATCGTGGTCGCGAGCGAACTCGATTGGTGGTCGCTAGTGTAATGGAACGCGAAAGTCTAAAATCTTTTCTTTGCTTTTTTAAATCATAAAACCTACATTATTCCGTGCATTTCAGGAATGCTATGGAGTCAGGATAAAAGGAATACACTTGATTTCGTCTTCAAAAATCATTGAAATGGTGGTGACTATGTTGAAACAAATCTTAAGTGCTAAGTTGAGTAGCCGTATTTATGTTCACAACTCTTTGGATTCGCTATATGAACACTTAGATAAAGATTTGTTACCTGTTGACTATGGCGGCAAGGAGAAACCATTGAGTGAGCTATATGGTGAGTTCTGTCATCCTTTTGGTAATAAATTGTAGAGGTTGAAATAATAATTTCGACTGCTATCAAACTTTTAGTTATTTGGTATACCAAATAAGTGATTACTTTATTCTTAAAATAATTTTGTCTATGAAAAATTTATATAAGAATCAATAAAGCGTCGACTTCAGAGTGGTTAAGGTCGTTGCATGCCATGCGAGTGTTTTTTAAATTTTAAATTCACATGTACGGTTATTCGACGCTTTAACGGTGTAGGAAAACATCGTGAGGGGCCCAAAAAAGACCTTCCATGACTAAATAGGTAAAATTTGAAGAAGGGTCAAAAGTACCTACTCGTAATCGACGAGGATTGAAGGATGTGAAAGGAGCGAAAGTGGTATGCCAGGAGAATCGTAGCACATGGCAGGAAGTGATCTCTGCCTACCACTCTGGAAAAGAAGCGTGATTTTATGTATGTATGTAATATAGTATTTTAACCTATTAACATTCATTACAGAACAATTCCAGAATGAGATAAGTTCGGCGAAGCATGTTGAATACATGAAGATGATGAATGCAGCCCGCACTAACGAGACGTACAGACCGACGGCGACATTCAACGAACAGTGTCTAGGCATGCCTGGGACCTTCAGGGCTCTGAGAGTGGACTGAGAAGAATCTGAGCTTATGGTTATGTTTTAGAACATAACCAAAATTCTTTTCAAGCTTTGCTCGTAATTTTGTTGACATATTCGGTATTTTTTAAATTAAACTAAAACGTATACGTAATTGTGTTTATTTTTTACCAGCTGTTCCCGTGACTTAGTGTGGACTACTAGATATAGAATTGTTTTTTCTGCGACAAGAATTTAGCCTAAATTACTCTTTATTAAATCGGAAAACTGCTTATAAAAGTCTTGTCAAAATCGGTCCAGCCATTACAGACATAAGCCGGAACATTTGTTATGTCATTATGTTATTAGACAGAGAGACAATAATTGTGATAAAATATGTAAATGTATTATAGCTAAAATTTCACGGTGAATACATGCAGTAAATATTGCACGAGATAATATTTCAATATTTTTTATATGTATGTATAGGATTTTCAACAAATTATAATATTATTAAGAACATTTTGAATAGAATTAGAAATACTGGTTCGATAAGGCATTTCATAATAGGTACCTATGATTTCTTTAGTACCTTTTCCTCATGCGCCAGAAACCTATATTGAAATAATGTGTATGAAAGAAAGCAATAATATAAAATTGACAAAATATTCTCAAACAACCTTGAAACATAAAAAACACCAGTAAATTTTATGTTTTAAGAAATATTATTCAAAAAATACACTGCAATAATAACAAAAACTTTAAAAATTATTACTTTTATCAAATTCTTTGATAAAATGCTTAGCATCGCTAATTGCAAGTCTTGATAAATGCAACAAATGCAAAAGTGAACCAATTTATTCGATTATGTTTACACGTAAAATAAAAAGCATTTGAAATTATTTTCAATAATAGATTTAAGCGATATTCAAAACTTAATACTTTTTTACTTAACAACTCTTCCGTATTCTGTACATTAATAATCTACCCATCCATAACTAATATTGAACTTAAATTAGTCTTACATGACGATTATAATGTATTTAAATCGTTGTCAATTTTATTTTAGTACCTAACCTAGCTAACATAAATCTTTAATATACTTATACTTGACTGGCTCGGTGGAATAGTGGTTAGTGACCCAGGTTTACTACCTACGGTTTCAAGAGTCGTGGGTTCGATTCCCACTCGGGACAAATATTTGTGTGACGAACATCGGTATTTGTTCCGTGTCTGGGTGTGTATTAAGTATATTTAAGTATATTTGTGTATCCACTGTTGATTCTGATACTTGTAACACAAGTGCTTAAGCTACTTACCACGGGGGTCAGATCAATGTATGTGATGTTGTGTAATAATTATTTAATATGGACAGTGGATACTTATAGTTGAAACACTGTTCTAGTTTTGCATAAGCCTAACCTTAACAAAAGAATCAAAGTAAATACTGGCAGTTTATACTTCATTTATGAAACAAACAATCGTTTGGTCCAGCCAAGTATTAAAACTCTTTAGTACAAGTTTTTTTTATAATGAACTCATTACCAAAAGATTCTTTACTGGGATTTCATCATGATACTTTGATATTTGTTAGGAAGTTGTACGATTTGGATTTACCAGGGCGAATGGAAGAAGCGGTTAGTATATTACAGGCATGGGTCTTGGAACAACAACATTTCACTAAAAAGGACTTCAGTAAGTAACATAATTACTAATAATTTATAATTTTAAACAATCTTGGTTACTCGTATTAGAAAACAAGAAATCTAAAAGCTCAATACACATATTAACGAAACAACATGGTAAATATCCCGAACACTTTCATTTTTTTACTAATAAATCATTAAAATGACATACATATTACATGCTCAATAATGCTATTTGAAAATTAACAAAAGCGGTTGAGTTAGTTATTTTTAATCTCCGAATCAAATATAGCAAACAAGTACATTGCATACTTAATTTGAAGATTTAGCGTGATACCATTAGAGTTTTAATCAGGCCTATATATAATTCGTAGGCCCAGACTACTTGGAACGAATAATAATTACTATGAAAGGATCGATAGAGCGTTCTAAAGCAAGACTAGACAAATTGTGCACTCTACGCACATTGCTACCTCAATATTTCGGTGAACACAACGTTAAATTGGACTTCACGAATTTGGAAAGCGCGTGAGTACATTTATATATACTATTTAGTACATAAGGACCATCGAAATAGCATAAATTTTTATCAATATGTTAGAAAAACCTAATAATTCAAATTCTGAGATCGATGCCGCGGGTGAACCCAAATTGTATGGTTATTTTTGAAAAGAAATCAGTAAACTCGGAGTCAGAAAATTAATGAGCCATTGGCGATTCCCCAAGTTAATAACTAGCCATGTTGAATTTCCACATAACACAGATAAAGTATAGCTGTTTTCGCTCTATATTTTGCGTAGCAGGCTCTTTGTCAGAATCCTCAAACAGTTATTGGGTCGATGTGCTACTAGATTTGTAGAGGAAAAGATCGTTAAGAAATCCCATGTTATAAGAATCTAAGGTAGAGTCGGTGAACCTGCACTTTGCCAACCCGAAATAAGGCCTTATTGCCTTATTTAGGGTAGGGTAGAGCTTCTCGGTGGGATTGTCCCTTTGTCGTATTATATGTTGAAGATTCAGGTTCCAGAAAACGCGATTTAAGAAAAATACTTCCTTGATAACTACTGATATATTTAATTAGTATGTTAGATAGATAATATGGCGTCTACATGCAATTTTTCTTTCTTGCAGAAAAGACGTCATGTTACCAACACTCACAAGTGATCACTACAGAGTATACATTTATAAGAATGACGGCAAACGCTTCGAATCCACGTTTTTTACCAACTTTTACAAAAGATTGATTGTTGTAAGTTTTTGCATAATTTATCTTGATTTCACTAGTACGTAGTATAAAGCAAAGTAGCTCCCCGCGTCTTTCTGTATGTACTCGTATGTATGCTTAAATCCTTAAAACCACGCAATGGATTTTGATGGTTTTTTTTATAGATAGAGGGGAAGGTTTTTATGCATAATATACCCGAAGCGAAGCGACGACGGGTCACTAGTTATATTGATAAGAGCAATGACGGTGATTAAGGCTGTCGATTTCTATTTTAGAGGTGTCCAGTCCATCTTCTTTTTATAAAGACATTCTCAGGATGACCTCACTGCATCTGCTGGTAAGCAGTCGTTAGGTCCATATATGAGGTCGACAGGCACAAATCCGTACCAAGATAGAGCCGTATTCGGTACGTTAAACTACGGAATTTACCAAGATGAGTTATCATTATTAATGTTTCCTTTCAAGCGTGTGTATGATTGAGTTGAGGTCAGATGAACGGCTACCATTCACTACGTCTTACTACTGACACAACAACATTAGTTTGTTAATATGGTTATTATGGACACACTTACTACTATGTGGGAGTAAGAATTATAACGTCAGGTTCAATGTTATTGTGGATGCCTCCTCTTGGTACTTACCTAACAGTGAACAAAACAGGTATTCCTACAAGCGGAAGATCTTTTGCTAAGCCAGATAATCGGGTTTGTGGACTCAGTGTGTCCCAGATATTTGTCCCAGATATTGTCCGATGCATCATCTTAGTTTTAACTTAGCAACTGTATGTTAAGCCAGTGGTTCTATGCTGGATCTCTCATAGGTAATATCGGATTACTGTCTCTCCGATCAATGAGAGTAAGGGAACTCATTTGGCTGATCTCTATTGCGACCGGCCACCATAGCCCAAATTGGTAGGATACCTTATTACTTAGTGATAGGAATAACTTTGGTAGCGAGATTTTTTTCGCGTGTAGGCTTGCATTTTAATATTGGTATTTGTTAGTATTGGTATGCACATGGTATGTAAACGCCATTTATTGGTTTAATGTCGGCAGAAATTTGTTCCTATTGTTTCCTTATCAACTAGTATGCGCATTCCGATATTAGTTTGGAATTTAACGGCAATTACCTCAATCAAACAAATTGCAGTAAGAACCTAGAACTTCATTTAGTTACGGCTTCTCTTGTGCTCTATATAAGGGTTCTGTACCCAAAGGGTTAAAACCAAACTCTTTTATTGAGATTTCCTTATCCTTATTAATATTTCCTTAAATATCCTTACTAATATTATAAATCCGAAAGTAACTCTGTCTGTCTGTCTGTTACGCTTTCACGCAAAGAGTACTGAACCGATTTAAATGAAATTTGATACAGACATATTCCAGAGCCTAGGAAAGGTTATAGGCTACTTTTAACCGACTGCGCTATAAGGAAGTAATTTTTTACCTATTAAACGTCTCTACGCGGACGGAGTCGCGGGCGGAAAGCTAGTTATTATATAAAAAGATAATATTACTGATACAACAACGTAAATTTAACTTAACAAAATATATAAACATACAAAATAAATGATTTTGTACAATAATGCTTCGGAATCGTGCACTAGTCCGATTCGCACTTGCCTGTTTTTTTTTAATACATTTAAGTATAGGTCGGATCACTAACATATAAGAGACACACATAAAAACATTGAAACAATTAAATGGAAGCGGAAGGTCCTCATTTTCCTAGCATATTAAATAGGCTTGTATACCTATTTGCATGCTTTATTATATATTGCATGTCTTTAAATCATAGATCAGGGGCGTAGCTACCGCCTTATCTGACGTATCAATTATATGGGGCCCCGGGCCACGAGGTTACACCAAAGTGTAATAGAAAAAAATAATGATATTATTTTACAAACGACGAAATTCTATAAAGCAATCTTTAGCCCCATATAAGGGCCTCCAAAGACTCCAAACATTTTTAAGCTATTGCATAGCTTTTATCGCGGGCTTTGAGCGCGGCGACCGAACCAAGAAATTCCGTAACGAAAAAAACCTCACAATCGTCTGACGTCGTTTCAGTTCGGTAGACTTCGGTACGGTGTTTGTGTGCGTGCGGTTAGACGTATTGTACGAATCTACGAAACTAGCACGAATCGAGACGAGCTGCTCCAAAATCGGACGATGCTATGCAATAGCTATACCGCGCCAGTCCCCGAGTGCCACACGTCTTTTTTTTATACGGGGCCCCGACAAGATGCGCTACGCCACTGATCAAGATCAAATCATGTTTACACTTTTTTCCTGCAGTTCTGCGAATACTTCAATGCATTCGATTATGCAGCCGGTGTCGTTGCGATCTTTGATTTCTCTGAGCTTAATGTAGCGGAATATGCTATGAAAATAAATCCAGTGGAATTACACCAAGTTATGACGTTGCTGATTGTAAGTAAAGCTGCTTTGCCATTACTAACTCATAAGGAGATTTTAGGTTCATCATCATCATCAGTCTATAGGTTTGTCCACTGCTGGACATAGGTCTCCCCACGTCTTCGCCACTCCAGCCTATTTTCGGCTCGCTTATTTCGATTCATAGATATATTTATTTGTTATTTTTTGTAAACTGGCACATGAATAGTGGCCATGTCTCTTGCACTGTGACTCGTGGGTTTGATTCCCAATTTACTGTGCCAAACATTTGTGAACATCGGTGTTTATTCTTCGGCTTCATCAACTTAACTTAACTGACTGACTTAAATTACACGAAAATATAAATATTGGAACTTAACACACTTATAGGTGAAGTGGAAAAAACACTAGCAGTAGTTGCTAGCTTCCAGACGTATCGACTGAGGTACACTCATGGTCACTATTTTTTTATTTATTGGATAGCCAAAGAAAATTACATTAGTTATTACTTAAAATTCACATACAATACAAAAACATTGAGAAATCCTACTCTTCCCTTAACAACTCGTTCACTTTCGACTGGCTCATGGCTGATAGACTGAGTTATTTATCTAATTATGTAGATAACTCATCATTATTTTGTAGGAAGGCTACGGTTCCCGGCAGAAGGGCATCCACATTGTCACAGCATCAAAAGTCATCGACACATTAGTAAAAGTCTTCAAGCAAGTTCTGAGTGAGAAGATTGCATCCAGAGTGCACGTGCACAAATCCATTGAAACTATCTATGGGTTTGTAGAGAAGGGAATCTTGCCTGTCGAATATGGCGGGACGGAACGGGGATTGAATGAACTCCATGGTAGGTCATCGCAGCTAAGTGTTATGAAACAATTTCTTGCCCCTTTTTAGGGGTGAGTCATTCGCTCCCCCGCAAGTCTGATGAAGATGATGAGAATACTCCAAGCCATCATCGTACGTCAGTTAGGAAAAAAATATCCCTTTACATTAGGTGCTTGTTAATACTTGGTTGTATGGTAGGTAATAATTACATTTCTTAAATATTTTATTCTCTCGTGTAGATAAATAAATGTGCACCTATGTGCGAGCCAATTTATACATAATTTCATTTTATAGGTGAGGCAAAGAACGATGACTCTTAATAATCATAGTTGCAAAAAAAAAATCTACACTAAGACTTAAGACCAAACACCGTGTCTAAAGCTTTCCTGAAACAATAAACATAGAGAAATAGACATTTGTGTCCTTTTTCAGGTGAATGGCTTGACGTGTTGAGTTCCCAACAGCATATGGATTACATGAAGATCATGAATAGTGCCAAGACTGACGAGACTCGACGTCGGAGAGACAGGTTCAACGACCAATACATGGGGATGCCAGGGACTTTCAGGAGCTTGAAAGTCGATTAAATGCGTAACTAGTCATGTAGCGCTACCATCAGTTTAAAAGTGACAGACTCGATATTACCTATGTAAAAATGTCTATGAAAAAATGTACAGCGCCCCTAGCGGTAACGCTAAGAACTAAAATCTGTTGTATTAAAAAAAAATTCGATAGAGTTTTAACGTACGTAAGTTATCGATAACTAACTCATGATAGCGCTACTGAAGTTGTCATATTTCAGTTGCACGAGATAACTGAAAATGCGATAGTAGTTCAGTTAGTTACATAGATCAGTAGGAAAGTTGGGCACACCTTCACACTTCATTTTGTAATTATATTTTATCATTCTTTTAAATACCTACTTCAAATCAACGTCGCTACAGCACATAGACACAATGTTTTTGATATGAGATCTTAGGTGTGTTATTAAATGTTTTAGTTTTTTGAAGTAATACTTTTATTAATAAAATATATTTTTTAAATTTATTCGAATAGTAATTATCTAATAAAAGTTACCCTTACTTTTATCATAGATGCATTTATTTATTTATTAAATGAAAGTCGGTACAGATTATGCTCTCGTGTCTAGGAAAGAACATATCCTACTTTTGACCTACTTCGCTATAAGGGAGTAATGTTATGCGCATCAAACGAATTCACACGAACAGAGTCGCAGCCGGAAAGTTAAGAATAAAAATACCTAGTTTATTTACTGTAACCTACAGGACAGGCAAAAAAACACAAAACTTACAAAACAAATTTTACGGATTAAACTCGCGTGTACTGTTATTCTAGACATATTATATAGATCCGACGTTTCGAGCTCTTCACAGCGCTCGTGGTCACGGGCAAGACAAGTCTTGTAAAGAGCTCGAAACGTCGAATCTCTAAATAATATGTTAGTTTTATTTCAAACTAGTGGTCCCGGCGAATTTTATACCGCCAATACTAATTCTTTTTCTATATTTTCTCATTGAAACCTTCCCTGGACTACGACGAACATTTTAAAACCAAAATAACCTAAATCGGTCCGGGCGTCCTCGAGTTTTAGCTAGACTACCGAACAACAATTCATTTTTATTTATAAGACTAGTGGTCCCGGCGAATTTCATACCGCCTATAAGAACTTATGCTTTCTATATTTTTTCACAATTTAAACCATCTCTGGACTACAACGAACATTTCAAAACCAAAATTAGCTAAATCGGTTCAGGCGTTCTCGAGTTTTAGTCAGACTAACGAACGGCAATTCATTTTTATATATAAGAAGATGTGTAGTGTTCGCGCAAATAATAGACAGTACTACAGAAATTTAAAAAAAATGGAAAATACATTTCAAAAGTGACACTTAAAAGTTAATAGTAATTTATTATAAGTGAGTATTTTTTCGTTTGGAATTTTCCTACCGTCTTGCATTGCGAAACCAGGTCATATTATATAATATGTCCTCATTGTCAGTGTTTCTGTCCTCATCTCAACGGTATATAAGTACAAAGGACGCATTAAGATTTTGTGATAAACCTAGAAATAGGCAAGCCCTCGAAGGTTTATGTTTTTCTTATCTTTTCTAGAAATTCTACAAATCTTTACATCTACTGTAAATGTAAAGAATAATAGAAAATATATTCTATAAGTTCTTGTATTTTTATTAACTCCAAAAAAGGAAGTACTCGAGTTATTTAAAAAAAAACTTCAGCATTAAAAAACTGCAGCAATCAGGAATAGTCCTACTAACGTAGGATTAATTTGTTCCCTATCCCTACTTGCTAAAACTTTAATGATGCTAAAGAAAGCAAATATAATTTTAACCACAATACAACTTATCTATAGATATTATATAGCTAAAATTAGAAAACACGTTTACATCTTTAAATTTTCCTTCCTTCCGTTTTTAAATAAAGGCATTCACTTTGTTTATAACTGTATTGTTTTAGGAAAAAAAACATTACATAAATCACGAAGTACAAACAGGTTAACCGCGTAATGACCTACAAATGTCGCCTTTTACCTTGGATTTGCGATAAGCTACGATAAAACTATAAGATTAAATGGCAAATAGAAGCTTACAACGTTAGATGAATATAACTTCTCAATTCACAAATAATGGAATAGATGTTTTCTAAACATCAAGTTAAGACAAGTAAAGACAAAGACAAGACAAAGTAGTGCCAATGTTTCTTAACTATACTATTGGGAGCGTGCACGACGGTGCTGCCCTCATTTCGGTGGCGTTTCTTTGGTAAAATCTTATTGAGTGAAATTAGTACCAACGGCCGCCGCTAGCAATAACAATGGACATCTCATAAATTTACATGCTTTTTGACAATCAGCGCCATTTCTCCCTCCACCCACTTCGCACGGTTCCATTACTCATCATTTTGTAACAATAATATACCTTTACTTCTCTTTTTCCCCTGTGTCATTAAGGCATGGAATGCTCGTCCAGATCATGTTTCCCCCCCTCCTATGATCCCGGGCTCTTCAGGCGGAGGCGTGAAACGGCATTTAAGCAGGCCTTCAGGGGTGCGTGCAAAAGACTCTCAGATGAAGCTTTTTTTTCTTTTCCTAACTGACATACGATGATGGATTGAAGTAGCCTCGTCATCATCACCGGACTGCTCTGCCTGCTACTGCTGCCGGGGGAGCGGATGGCTCTTATCCCTAATCCATCGTCATCAAACATAAGCGAGGTCATCCAGTTAGCCATTTAGAAAAAAAAAATCTTCTTTCCTATTCATTCTATCTTGACCTTCCATACCTTTTGAAGCATATACGAGTATCAGTAAAGTAGACAATTTATAATTTTTTTGTTGCAGTAGGCATTGAATGCGAAAGCGCAAAAACTTAGCATTTAAACAACAAAAAAATAATAAAAACTCTTTTGTCAATTAGTACGAAGGAACAAATTAAAATGAGTAATTATAATCAGCAATGCATGCCATTAACGCTACTACTAAAAAAGTATAAGTATACTACCTACCTTCGTACCTTTAAATGATAATGAACAGTGGATGTATGACTGTATGTCTTTTGTACAAAACCATTTATTATGAAGAAAAATGTCTTTAAAGGGAAGTCATTACCGATCATAGTTCTTATACCAGAGCCGCTCTAAGTTGGCCGATTTGCTACATGTCAGACTGACTGCACTAGTGAGGGACAACGGTAAAATTGCCGAAGTATATAAGTAACAGTTATTTCCACTTTATAACCAAGCAAGGTCTAATTATAACAAATTTTTATTAAAAACATTAATTCATATCCAAAATATTTGAATTTAAGTTCCTTATTTATAAATATATTTATTTTTTAAATACAATACTTATTAAATCCTTCATCCTATTTTAAAAAAATACCTGGTGAGTATTACCCACTACGTCACTATGAAAACGTGTCAAACGGCGTAACCTTGTAAAAGCGTAATACAGAGTGGAAATTTTACTTACTTACATATACTACTGTAAAAAAAATATTTTTCACCCCTTTAATTTTCAATTCTGTAAAATTACTGCTACTAATGTTACTAACATAGCATAAATTTGCTGAAACATATCGTTAAATTATAAAATTAAAGTTTTACATGAAAAATAAAAAACACTGATTTATGGCACCTGTGCCATTCGCGTTCAATTTTCGTTCTGATGCTCTGGCAGTAGCGGTATGAAATTTCCAGGGTATACTATCCATGGATGTAGGTAGTTTTTAAAATAAGTTCTAGAAAAAAAACACAGGCACTTTTTTTTCACTGGAGGCCTTGACACATTTCGATTCGTAAAACTTTTGTGAAGAATTATTTTTTTACTCCAATATGATAGTGTTATAACTCAAATCGGTATCGTAATTTTAAAGACCCACTATTGAACTATTTCTAGAAAAAAAAATCATGCAAGCAGGTCCAGTAGTTAAGCTACAGCGAAGACTTTTATACTGAATTCCGGCTTCTTACAAAAAATTCACAAAAATCTCAATAACTTTGGAACTATTGAAAATCGCTGAACATACATGGGGGTTATATCGATAGGTATTGAAGTCCCCCATCGATTGACTTACGATGATCCACCCCTCCTGTTACATCCTATATACATACTGTTATCTATCTCTCCCACGAAAGTATATCCTTTCTATTGACAAATTCAAATCATCATCTTCTTCTCTCTAATCTACTTTAGACCTCTAAAATTATATGTTTACAACTAAAAACTATTTTTGTCTGTCTGTCCGTTTGTTTCCGCAAATCTCTAAAATGGCTGGACTAATTTTTACCCACGACGGAACGGAGCAGTATATGCGTTTAGGGTGAGAGTTGTTTGTTTGTGTGTTTGTGCAAAGTAATGTTCCCACCTATCTTCTAATTAACGGGACTTTCACTAATATGTACATTTTACAAGGTGCATTAAAGACTATTTTAATTTTCACATTTCCAAGCGGACGAAGTCGTGGGCGGAAGCTAGTCAACAATAAAAATATTTTGATCAAATTGCAGCGTTATTTAATTAAATATGTCATTTTGACATGTGTCATTCTATGCCTACATAAGTTATTTTGGATGATTTCAAAATTGTTGTTGAAACAGTTTTTACCTTACGTTAACAATTTATTCGTTTGATTGGCATTTGTAGGTTTTGGCAGCTTGATCGTGACACTTATTTTTGTTTTTGTATGATACAAGTGCATAATTATAGCTTTTGCAGAAAAATAATTTATAAAATGTATTTGTGTGTATGTACTGAAACCGATGTCAACATTAAAAATCTAGGGTTTTTTAAGAGATGGGATGAGCAATACAGTTATTTGCTGTTTTCCTTTTATGTATGTAGATATGTAGAAAAGCCGACCAAATCTGAGTCGGAATCGCAAACGAAGTGTTCGGTTTAATATTTAAAACTATGTTTGTTGCCACTCTAAATTATTATTTTTAACTTTTACTTTCAAAGAAGTTCTTCTTATGCGAAAATGTCAACCTCATAAATCGAAATTGGTGCACTGTTGCGGTCTATAAGCTGAGCAATTTTATTAACAAATTTGGTGAATACAATGAATTTCCGGTAAAAGAGACAAGTATTCAAATAATGGTTATTTTAAAAACGATGTACCAACCTTGCTTGTTTTTTGTTTTTCTCTGATAGACAAACAGACAGCGCATATTTATTAATAGGGGTCCGTTAGTACTGTTTTGGTACGGAACCCTAATGAATGGTTAAACTCGATTGTTATAAGGTCACATACAAACGTTGAATTGTGAATTGTGCAACGTTAAATTGAAGACAAATGTTCACGTGGTACTGTTATTAGACAAGGCTAGAGGCATATATTGCAACTGTAGGCTCCGGCATTATCAGTAAACCAAAATAACGATGGTAGTTGGCAAAACTGGTATCTCACCTGAATTACAACCTCTAACGGCGGAAAACTGAACAATAATTCATTTGATTTTCTTTTGTTACTTCATTAGTACACACTATTTGTAAAAAGGAAATAAAGAAACAAAGAAAACGTTCATTTACTGACAACAAAAATAACTTATTTGAAGTTTAGAATTCGGATTATTAATTAAATCTGAGTAACTAGAAGAATAATATTGTTAAATATCTTTTTAAATTTTAAGTTTTTTTTAAATAAATCTTATAAGTAATTACCGTATTTTTTTGTGTAGGTATGTAAAATTTTATTAAACATCCTACCTATCGTGAAATTGATCAGAGAGTAGGTAAAAACAAAAAAAATAAGCAAGGTACATAGTTTTGAGAATAACCATTATTCGAATACTTGTCTTGTCTGTTTTACCGGAAGTTCATTGTAATCACCAAATTTGTTTATAAAATTGTTCATGGTGACATGGTAAACATAAATGTAGACAAGGGAAATAAGGCCCAAAGAAAAAGATTAAGAAAAACAAAGAGGATTGTAATAATTAGTAGGAGCAGCAGGATTCGTAAGTAATAAGGATGTGATGATCTCGCAACAGGATGTGGAAACGATTGTACCTTCCTTACACTGCCAATTTTTACCTTTTATATAGACAGTGGTTGATGAATTGATTTGTCGATTGATAGATGTGAATTTAAATTAAAAAAAAAAGAAAATTTGTAAAAAAAAATATTATATCATTCATCATTCATTGGTTGACGCGGTTGAGAGAAGACTATAGTGAATTTTGAGTATAAATAATATTATACAATGTAATATAATATGAAAATTAATAATTATATTTCGTGTTAGCCATTTCACAATTATTTTTCAAATCACACACGAAACTCTATTAAATAAAAAAAATATACACAAATATAACAAAAACAGCCACTTTATTACGTACTACTTGACCAGCAAAAAAAAAAGTTTATTGTACCACAAAGCATTTGCAATTTTCGAATGAGAGCGTGCTATTGTTTTGTTATTGTTGTTTCAAATATTATCATTAAATCGGAAACATTAACTGAAACCCGTTCTTAAAAAAAACATTACAGTTGTCTGGATCGTAATAGTTATCTAGATTGCATGTAATACCTATTGCAACTTCCTAACTACAGCGTAGAATTGATTTTTTTTTATTAATTGGAGCTACAATTTTCTTTGAACTAGTAATTCAAAGCCCATTAAGAAAATTAAAGAGGATTCAGACACAATACACCGTGAAATTTTAGTGGTTGTTTTCCCCTGGCAGAACGACTTGCCTTTAGTAATACTATCGAATCATGGAAATAATTCGGCGAAAAAAAAATTTTTTTTTTCGATTTTTCAGAATAATAATTTTCCAACTCGAAAACGAGAGAAGCTATCGTTGTTTTTGAAGATGTGACGTATTCAGGTACTGCTTGCCGCATGAAATCGATGCTTAAAGCTGAAGAAGCTCTTCACCCTAAGTCATAAAGCGGTTCGAACGTGTTTTCGAGTTACGGTTAAACCTTTCGTAAAACCGGCATTTTTTGATTTTACCAAAAAAGAACTGCACACATCTTTTGTACTACTAAAATTTCACGGTGTATTAATGTAAACTCTTATATCCCACTATGTCAATTCCGAATGCTAGATAGGTATATAGTGTATAACTTTAAACTGTCATGGGCAAACACATTAGAACAATGAATTTACAAATTTACAAAGTATTTCATGAAAATTTATTTGCAGAATAAATTATTTTATTTCATTTCAGAATATGTTCGGGATATTTACCATGTTGTTTTGTTGAAGTGAGCTCCCGATATTTCGGCACTGTTGCAAGCGCCATCCGCCATTCCTTCATTCCATTCGATTTCGGGCCATCATGCCTAAATATCGGTTGCTAATAAAAATAAAAGAGCAAATATCTCGGACATAATAGTTTTTTTGACAGGTACATCTTATTTTGCTATCTACCAGCAAAAATCAATCATAATTACACATTTTAACCCATAATTTATACGGGATACTCGTCAAATTTTGACTTTTATGGCCCCTCAATAAATAGCAGGATAAAGAAAACTCAAACGCACGCGTACGTAGAAACGCAGCCGTCAATGTCTGCTATACAGCTGTTGCGTTCATTTCGAAACCAACAAATGATGTGTGTAACATCCGCCGGCGTTTCTACATCTGCCATTTATCGAAAATATTCGTTTATTTTCCAGCAGTGCGTGCACTCTCGTCGTGTGTAGTGAGCCTTATTTTGTGTTTAGAGGTCTCTTAACTAGCGGTGGTACAAATAAGTGTATTTTAAGAGATAAAAGAATACATACTCAGCGCGTGGCTAGTGCGGTAGACGTTTTAACTGTGACTTTTTTGGGAGTAGTGATATTTTTTTAAGGTCAGTGAGTGCATTAAATTTTTGGTAATAATTTGATGGTTTCAAATGTTTATAGTGCGTTTATTTTATGAAGAATTCAAACGTTAAAAGAGTACAGTGGGTTTGCAATTTTTTATTTAAATAATTAATTAAATCAAAATTTTAAATAATTTTGACTGAAATGAAGATGTTATATGTATTATTTTGCTATCATAAATGAAGTTACTTTGGATATGTAGTAAAACTCCTTTTTAGTTTGTAAGTCGTTGGGAAGCATAAATAAAAACAACGCTACTACGCAAATAGCGAATTTCTAAACAAGCAGGTAGGCTTATTACAGAGTTCTTTCTATGTGGAATAGCAATTAAATCGTTCAAGCATGCTTATCGAGAAATAATGCTGTTTTTAAACTGTGACGTCCGTTTACTAATATTGCAAACATTTAGGTATTTTCATCTGATAAGAAACTTCATTTATAGTCTATTAGTTCAGAATGAGTTTAAACTAATAATATTTTAAAAATTCAAGATCAGAAAATTGTGGGAGCGATATTCTTACGATTTCATTTTTCTTTGAAACAGCTGGTGCACATGCTTTGAATAATAAAACATTATATCAAATAACATAACCCCACTATAGCACAGTCGGTTAAAAACGAATATAACAAAATATTAAAAACATCAACACGTGAGCTGATAAATACTAAGATAACTAAACATGATAAAGCCGGGCTATCATGACTTTCAGCCTCCAAATCTTGTGAGATGTCATCGGCAATCTGAAGATACGAAATCGATCGTTTTCGCCGAGAGTTCTCATCCGATATTATCCGTGACAACTGTGTTACACAATGCCAAAGGTGTTTTTTATTTGAATATTTGCATACATTTGCATTTTACTTTTCAAATGACTGTTTTCAATCATTTGAATAGTCGATGAGTGAATTTGTTTGTCTGAGCTATTGTTTTTTTGTGATTGTGATACAAAGTAGAATAAAACTTTTTTTTTTAATCAAAGGTTCGTTAATTGGTTAATTAAGAGTACAGTGGCATCGAAAAGTCGAACTTGAGATTTACTTCAAACCTTGTAAGGTTTTGTTTTAGGTCGTCTACGTCACGGAATCAAAAACAAATACAATGACAGAAAATTAAACAATTAAAAAATTAACAGCCCAATTTATCAAGAAGATTAATCTAATATTTAACAATTACTGTTAAAGCAACGCTTAACTCCAATTATATTTATGAAATATCAATTCATCGCTTCAGTTTATAGCAGTTTTCCTTTATCTGGTATTTATTGTTATCAATATTTAGACTTGAAAGATGATTAATTACCAACCCATTGGCTTAACAATCAGACACCTTAAACGAACTTACCACCTACATATTTTGGCTAAATATTATTTTATAGGTCTACACACGTTATTAAGAGTAGCAAATACATAGCTTCTTACTGCCCGACGTTTCGACTGGGTTACACCAATCATGGTCGAACTGCGAATTCTTACATATTCTGAGTCAACCCTTGATTGATTGATAACCAAGTTATTTACTGACATTTATGTATTTTACAGATGCGAGTAGAGGAATTACAGCATCCTCTGTATCCTTACACAGAGGAAGATAAACAGAGTATAAGGAAGGAGTTGGGTCTTAAAGAGAGCGCTATAGAAAGTGACATCGACGCCATCTTGGATTGGTTTAAGAAACAACCCCATCTTGTTAATGCAGGAATAAGTAAGTGTATTTTTTCTTATTTTCCCTATTAGAAGCATTCAATTACTGCTACAAAAATATTTTTTGAAAGAAGTTTGAACTTCATTATATTTTTCGAGATATTTCCATCATTGAAATCCAAAATTTCATTCTAAAAATGGTACAAAATAAAAGAAAACCGTTAGGTAAAGATGATGAGGATGTAATGACAAAAAAAAAACAAAATGAAAAAAAAACCTTTAGGTAAGGTTGATGAAATATAAAAATGTAGTGATGACAAGACTAAACATTTGAAACCATAAATGTAATTACATCATCATCATTATTTGAACTAACCATTATAATATTGCCATACTTTGAACGTAAATAACATAAACCAACAAGAAAACATAAACCACTTTAACAAGTAGCCTATTCTAAGTCAACTTCAAAACTGTTGCTTCTATTATTTCAGGCCGGGCAGTAATAGAACGTATCCTGATCACTGCCAAGGGCTCTCTGGAGAAGACCAAACAAAGGATCGATGGGTTCTACAAATACAGAGCTTCAGCACCAGAACTGATACAAAACAGAGATCAAGACTTATCTAAGTGTCATGGAAAATTGTGGTCTTTCTAGTAAGTGATATCATCTTCATCATTAGAGTTAGGTACAGGTTCAATATGTTATATTGTTCTTGTAGATTGTAGATCTCATATTATGTAGACTTCACAATCGCTTACCATCAGGTGGAGTGAGGTCCTACTAAACGTTGGTTTTAAAGTGAATCTCATCAAGACTCTGAATCAGACTTAACGTGTTGTTTCTAAGTTATTATATTGCTTAAAAATTTACTCTATTATTAGTTGAGTCGGCTAAAACGAAGCCAATGTTCTTTCTCAAGTTCTAAACTACATGTGTACCGAATTTCATTTTAATCGGCTCAAAACAGACACAGTTGATTTCGCAATTATAATATGAGTAAGGCTCAGTTATTTGCAATGTGTCACCGAGTAATGAGAATAATGGAAAATGTATACATCTGTGTTTTGATTTGCATTAAATTGAAACAATAGGTATCATCCGATTGTTAGATATTTAAGTCTGAAGCCGCCATTAACGACAATTTTTTTTTGTTCGCATGCACCAAGTACTCTTGTTGTTTTTTTTTAATTTTTGATTATTAAGTCGAACGATTTGTTTGTATTTTTATCCGACTCCAAAAACAGAAGGAGGTTCAGGTCGACTGAGTTTCAAATTTAAATTACAATGCTATTTCTTATTTTAATCAAAACTTTATTTTGGGGGGTTATTTTATAATAGAATAAAATAGAATAATTGTTTATTTGGCACAAATATCTTAAAATATGGTAACAATTGTCTTAAACTAATCTTACGGACTTAACTACAGTTTGTTATGCCTCTAAACGTACATAATTATATAGGGACTCGACGTCTCAAGCTCTTTACAGCGCTCGTGGTCACGGGCAAGACTCATAATACACGCGAGTTTCATCCGTTAATTTTTTTTATCTTAAATTGGTATTTTTTATGTTATAGTCGTCAAGCAGCTATGCCACATCTGTACAATGGACAAAGGATTTCCGTCATCAGCATCGACGATCCGGATCCAAATAATTTCTTAGTCGACGTTCTTTTCCGAAACACTTTCATGGTAAGTTATAATTTATAATTTTCAATAAGTAATAGTTGAATAAAATGCTTCACAAAAATATCCCTCGAAATATTTACCCATATAAAATAAATGATATTCAAATAACCGTTGTTATCGCCGAATTGAATATACGCGCATCACTTTTGGAATAGGTAGGTACTGGCATATTGGACGATTATTTATATTTTGTGTTTATTATTCAAAAAAAATGGTTTCTTTAAAATAAATAGGATAAGGGATTTTGAAGGAAAATGAGGTTCGTGAGTCAGTTAGTTTAGTAAACATATAACAAGTGAAAAATTCTAAAAATATCGAAATATGATATACCTATGCTCGATTTTATACGTTTTTCAGCCCGATGTAAATTGTGTAGAAAAGCTATAAATTAGAACTTTGTCTACGCCATTTGTATACCTATTCAGGACAAAACAAAACATGCAAACAAGTTTCAGCCATATTGCCCTCACGAAAGCCTTTAAAATCCTTTTGATACGAAACTAAATTATTCATACATACGAGAAAGCCAAGAAAATTCCTTGGTGACGGTAGTTATTCAACAAATATAAATTGGGTGCCTTTAAGGCTAGGGTAAAGTAGGGTTTCTAGGCAGACGTGGCGCATTTTGGACGTTATCTTTACTCATTATCAAAAATTGGGGTCACCCATCAGAAATAACTGACAAGAAAAGTTGAGGAACTTATAATAATATACGTTTATATAAAATAGAAGAAACATTTGCTTGAACATGTGGCATGTACGTACAAAAATAACAAATAGCTGATACCTGACGGCTTTTGTAGGGGTGAAAGCCATCCGCTCCCCTGCAAGACCGGTGATGATGACGAGGCTACTCTAAGCCATCATCGTAGGGGTAAGAGCCATCCGCTCCTCCGCAAGTCCGGTGGTGATGACGAGGCTACTCTAAGCCATCATCGTAGGGGTAAGAGCCATTCGCTCCTCCGCAATTCCGGTGATGATGACGAGGCTACTCCAAGCCATAATCGTATGTCAGTTAAGAAAAAGGAAATTAATTATTTTCCGTGAAGTTTTGTTATGTTAGCCAATGCTTGGAGATTATAATAATAATCTGGTATCAAGGCTTACTTTTATTGTTTATACTACTTGACTGGCTCGGCGGAACAGTGGTTAGTGACCCTGACTGGCGGTTCCAAGATTCGTGGGTTCGATTCCCACTCGGTACAAATATTTGTGTGATGAACATCGGTGTTTGTTCCGTGTCTGGGTGTGATTATGTATTTAAGTATGTATTTAAGATATATATAATGTTTGTATATCAGTCTCTGACTCCCATAGTACAAGCTCTACTTAGTTTGGGGTCAGGTGACCGTGTGTGGTAATGTCCCAGATATTCATTTATTTATACCCACCCATACCTATGTTTATTGGTTTAAAAGAACATATGTCAAATGATATGGTTTTCATGATGATGGGTCATGTTTTTGTACCTAGGTTAAGAACATGTTGCAAATAAATATTCTATTTTATTCTATTCATATAGGCTCTTGACCAAAAGTTGTGATTAAGATCGTAAGTTAATTAATGAAATTTTATGAAATCTATTACTTCTGAGACATTATTATACTCATAATATAATTATATATATATAATTCTATTGTGCAGTATGCTGCATCCTGCTGTAAACCAGGACCTTTGGGTTGGGTCCAACGAGACAGTAAACAGTCTTTTACAAGATACTACGGCTATGATTAGATAATTTATACATTTAATAGATATGTAAAGTAAACGCATGCTGTGAACACTGCTAGGAATACTGTCTAGGCTATGTTCAATAGTTACAATGCTGTCATTACAGGAATAGGTAGGTTCTATTCCTGTAATGACAGTAATCTGTTTGTAAATAAAGAAATAAATAAATTTACATTATTTTGTTCACAGCTAGGTGATATAAGGCTCCAACACGATTACATGCTGGGAGAGATATGGGTTGTGGACGTGAAACATTGCTGTCTCGGACACTTGCTGAGACTCAACCCGACCATCATGCATAAAACAGCGCAAATATTCCAAGTGAGTATAAATTTACGAGAAAAGTCATGATGTACATTTGTCATGTAATAAGGTTTATACAAAAAAGGAATTCAAATTATTTACATGACTACTTGGCGTTAGTTGAAGGGTCTCAAACCTTCGTACTTGAGGAGTACCAACCAAAGCTCTATTGACTTATTTTTGGTTCATTTCACTGGTTTGTAAAAAAATTTATAAAGCATATAACCATTTAATTTACTTTAAAATAGTTGTGCACTTAGTATGACAAAATAACTGTAAATTTAGTTAAAAGCGACCTATGTCGGAATAGTAATATTAATACGTACATGTTCATAGACAATAAGATCGTTGCGTCGAGACACTTAATATATAGTGTGGCGGATTTGATGACTCTATCCAAATCTATAAATAAATATTTTTTATTAATAATTTAATACATTTAGGTTAAAACCTATATGTTGACTAGCTCGGTGGAAGTGTGGGGTTTGATTCTCACCCGAGACTTAATAAATATTAATGAGACGAACATCGGCGTTTGTTTCGTGTCTGGGTGTGTTGTTAAATCTATTAAAGTATATTTGTGTACCCACTGTTGATTTTTGTAGTATAAGAGGGTACAACAGTGGGTAATAGATATTATCCGTAACACAACTGCTTATGCATTCACCTAGGGATCAGATCAATCTATGTGATATTGTGTATTATTTATGTTTTTATTTAAAGCTAAATTTAAACTTACTTTTCAGGAAGGCCTCGGCCTTCGAGTCACATCCATTCACGTCTTGAACTGTCCCAGCTACGGGCACACAATCTTGAATGTGATGAAACAGTTCTTCAAGCCCAAAGTACTTGACAGAACCATCTTTCATCTGAGTTCAGAGGACATTTACAAACACATACCGAAGACGCACTTGCCGAAAGACTACGGCGGCGATTTGCCATCTTTGGATGAATTTAAAGGTATATATAATATACAACATTTAGTATACAATGATGGTCAGTTTTTTGATGTAACGTGTAAAATATTATCTAAATATATAAAAGGACTGACTGTCTGACTGATTAACTGACATATCAACGCCCGGCCTAAACGGCTACACATCCTACTTGAAATTTGGAAGCGACCGGGAATTCCCGAAATTCTAACGGGAACGGGAATCAGCGGAAAAATCCTTTTGTATACTAAAACCGGATAAGCTTTAAATTTGGCATCCAGATGACCTCAGTAAATTTCAAGCTTAGTTGCAATAGGATATTGCAAAATTTCCACGGAAACGGGAGTAAGCGGGAAAAAAACTTTTGTTTGTAAAATCCTGTACTCAGGCCGCGGGCACAGCTTTTAACATAAATACGAAAATGCAGCTGGTCCCCATCTCCTTCCCCCGGGGGATACTGTTCTTGTTCCTACTGAGTATCTTAACTAGTACATTTAATGTACTAGTATCTTAACTAGTACATTTAATGTACTAGTATCTTAACTAGTACATTTAATGTACTAGTATCTTAACTAGTACATTTAATGTACTAGTTAAGATACTTAGTATCCTCTCCTTCCCCCGGGGGATACTGTTCTTGTTCCTACTAAGTATCTTAACTAGTACATTTAATGTACTAGTATCTTAACTAGTACATTTAATGTACTAGTTAAGATACTTAGTAGGAACAAGAACAGTATCCCCCGGGGGAAGGAGAGGGGGACCAGCTGCATTTTCGTATTTATGTTAAAAGCTGTGCCCGCGGCCTGAGTACAGAATTTTACATACAATAAATATCAAAAGACACCTAGGTAATAAATCCGATTTGCCCCTCCTGGCACATCTGATTTGCGTGATTCGTTCAAAAACTACAAGTGTTTTTGTAGCTTAAGAAAAATCACTTTGATTAACAATTTTGCGATTTCAGAGAAATACGAGACGGAATTCAGAACGGAAAGAACGAAGAAATATCTTCTGGATTCTAGCAAGATGGTTTCAGATGAATCCAAAAGACCAGGCGGTCGTCTTCAAGAAGAATACATGACCGGCTCGTTTAAGAAATTAGACCTAGATTAGCACATAGCACTTATTATTGTAGACATAAGGTAGACTTTAGCCTCAATGTTATTATCAACGAAGCGTTAATTTTGTGATCTAAAGTGGTAAGTAAACTCGTTGTTTAAACCTCTTTAAGAAAATAACTTAATCAAAATTATAATTATTGTTTTTTTTTTAATTCGATGACATTGAACCTTGCATTGTTTATTTGTACCGTACTGCGTCACAAGAAGGGTTATGTTTTTGAGCGGTTCGTAGATTTATTTAGATTTTTATATCACATTTTAATTTATTTTTCAATGGTCTAAGGATATTCGCACCCTTTGTAATATAATAAAGACATTATAGTGAATAATTGTAAGTGTTATAAGTAAGTGTGAATGAAGATTTAATTTAAACGATTGTGTTATAATATCGTTAAGTTAAGTACTTAGTAGATTATTCTGAAAAGTAAAATATAATAATATATTAATTTCCGTTTTTTTTATTATCTTAACTGTTAGGCGAATGCAAACGAATTAGCTACATCGACACCAAAAAAAAAATCGAAAGTTGTTTATTTTTTTTTCAAATTTTCAACTCAATCCAATCAATCCTTCTACAAATACTAACTAAATGATTCATTGGATATGCATCCTATGTAAAGCTTCGTTTAAATTGCGCTTTACGCGAACATTCACTGCCCAGTTAGACCCCACAATAGAATTCGGAATTGGAAACCTGCCGTTGTAAATGACAGATATATTCACAGATTGAAATGTAGTGCAGTATATTTGTTAGCTTGATTAAGTGGCATTCAGCCGCTGAAATCAGTCGGGTTTATAAGAGTCAATAAAATGGACGTGGATCGCTTTGAATTTGCCGTTGGATTTATAGTTAGTTAAGTTGACTTGCAGCTTATTTACTTACATGGTAGAAAACTAAAAATTTTTGGGATATTTACCATGTTGTTTTGTTTAATGAGCTCCCGATATTTCGGCACTGTTGCAACCGTCATGATCACGGGTGAACTGGGACATGGTAAAAATCCCGGACATTTTCAGTTGGAGTAGAGTTCCTAGTGTAATGCGGGATAGAGTGGGTAGAGCTAAAGTGTAATGACGGAAAACGGAAAATTAAATTAAACATTTGGAATAAAATAAATTTAACGGATTAAACTCGCGTGTATGGTATATATGGTATGGTATTATAAACATTATTTAAAGATCCGAAGTTTCGAGCTACATGCCATACCAACGATACACGCGAGTTTAATCCGTAAAATTAGTTTTATTTCAAGTGCAGTGCTTGCGCAAATAAAAGACAATACTATAAACTAAAAGACGTCAACTTTTAGTTCAACTGTGGTTTTCGTATTCTTTGTATGAAAACTTCTGCAACGCACACTAATCGGCGTCGTAACGTTATCGCCTTGCATCGAACCGCCAGGCGTTACAGTGACTTTCCTTTCCGAGTTGATATATGTGTGCTAGCACCATAAAAAGATGAGAGAACGGAGAATGCTTGTGTTTTTGCGCACACAGTCATTGGTGCACATATGACCATCTTAGCTGATTCGTCCCAAAACTATCCCGTAGTTCTAAAGGCGGTTTTTAAGCTGTATGAATTCACAGCGCAACCGCTACATTTTGCTTTCGCCGACCCGCTGTTGTGCTCTATTGACATGTGACCGATCATTCTGCAGATTCACTGGATAAAGTCGCAGTGTGTAATGATGCCAATCACATGTCCATTTTTATTTGTACTGGTATAGAAGATGCCTTCTTGAAGAGTGCGACGGTGTTAAGTCAATAACCGGCAGCTGCCAAGGCAGTTACGCCTACATTCAATAATCATATTTTATTAGCAGCCCATATACGTGGCAACTGCTGGGCCACGAGTCTACCCTAAACTAGGGCGGTAAGGCCTTAGTCGACCACGCTGGCCAAGTTCGGGTTGGTCGACAAACAAATTGAACCAAATAAAAATGAAGTGTCCGTTTTCGGACATGACTAACGACATTTCTAGTGCATAAGTGTGCGCGCAAAGGCTAGAGCACTTACTTATCTTTGACGTACATATTAGTAAACATGTATTATCATTAGTTTTGCAATGCTCCGGTCTAGAAGCGGCCTTCAAGGTGAACTTGCAGTTTTTTTAAGCTATTGCATAGCTTTTATCGCGGGCTTTGAGCGCGGCGACCGAACCAAGAAATTCCGTAACGAAAAAAACCTCACAATCGTCTCACATCGTTTCAGTTCGGAAAACTTGGGCACAGTGTTTGTGTGCGTGCGGTTAGACATATTGTACGACTCTACGAAACTCGCACGAATCGAGACGAGCTGCTCCGAAATCGGACGATGCTATGCAATAGCTATACCGCGGCAGTCCCCGAGTGCCACACGTCTTTTCATAACTGACATACGCTGATGGCTTGGATTAGCCTCGTCATCTCCACCTTGCAGGGGAGCGGATGGCCCTCACCCCTATCTGAACTTGCAGTATGAAATCACAGCGCGACCGCTACATTTGCTTTCGACGATCCGCCATTGTACTCCATTGTACGCTCGTGACTGATCATGCTGCGGTTCCACTGGATAAAACCGCGGTTTATAATGATGTCAATCACACTGATTGAAATACAATGTAATAAATTTGTCACTGATCACTGCCTCTACATTCAAGAAATGAGGTAAATACTTACTACGCTACGCTGAATGTGCTCTTAACTGTTCACCCACATCCAATAATCGGATTATTGAATCGGATAAATTGGAACGTATTGATTGCAATGAACCTACGCACACGTCCTACAAATAGGAGGTCTTTGATCACAAAATCAGTAATAAGAATAGGAAGAAAACTTGGTCCGTCTATCGGTCTTAAAAAAGTTGGAAGCCCACATCTGATGAAAGGTGTGGGCGGACAGCCTCAGAGATTATCTTAGCTACATTTCTGAGCTACGACTTCATCCGCGTAGAAATAGTTTTGGCAGCAATTATTTATTAAAATAGCCTCTAATATACCCTGTAAAATAATCTATTTATTAGTTAAAGTCCTCTCGAAATTGATCCAGCCGTTTCTTAGATTAAAAAAATATCTTCTTGTTATTAGCACCTGTATAATAGATCCAATCAAAAACATAAATGTGAAATGAGAGCCAAGTTCAATATTGCCTTGGTTGTTGACTTCAGCGACAAAAGAAGTGAGATCTAAATGGGTGCCAAGTTCAATGGTCAACCCAGAAATTTATTTATAAGTAACACTATAACATACCTATCATATCGCTACCTTAAATCTCAAATGGCGTAACCGCCAATTTGGTCAAAATGACTTTTTGATGCAGTCTTATTCAGTTTTTTTTTCTCTATCGAACTGTATATTTAAAATCTTGAAATTCGCAAAAAAATGGTTATTACGACCCAATTTTTTTTATGGATTTAAACACTTTTTATAAGGTAAACAGGTCGTAAAAGGCTTAGCCCACTTTACTTGGTGGTTACGCCCCTAGAAATTATTGTGACGTGAAAAAAATGTCATTACAAAAGGGGGTAAGGGACATAATTTGCCGGCGTAACTCGTAAGATTCAAAATTGCCATACAAAGAAAGGCGTTTACACCCAAAATCGCTGAACACATTAGTGTCATTATTATTGTTAGTATTGATGCGCGGGGGGATTAAGATGGCGGAGACATCGGCTAGTTATTGTTTTTCCTCGTTCCGACATTTTAAATAAAAGTCCAAACACAAAGCAGAATCAACGTCCAATAACGCGCCAAAGTCAACGTAACGGTAACAAAAAATTATAAATACACGGAGAAACGTAATCTATGCGCACAAATACGAAAATGGCTAAATACATAGATGAATGTATGGTGAATACACATCAGCGGGGGTTACAAATGACAAAATTAACCGATTTAGATACGTTAAAATCTTGGTGAAGTTTCCCATATTCCAAAATTTTTCATCCAATTCTAAAAATTACGCGTTGAATCACTATGAAAAAGTGTCAAACGGCGTAACTTTGCAAAAGCGTAATACAGAGTGAATATTTTACGTTTTCTTTTATTATTAAATGAGTTTAAAGCACAAACATTATTTTTTTATTGGAGATACGACCTTCAACTCTTAAAAATCGTGATTTTTATGGGGCGTAAACGCCTTTTTGTAATATTTTCACAAGTCGTAACCGACTTCTAGTTTCTTAAATATGAGATTTAGGTACAAAGAGTTCCTTCTGAAGCCTTTATCTCAAAATTCTAAGAAATTTGATGTATAAAACATTTTCATTGTATTAAAATTGATAAAGTTATGAATTAAAAAAACAATTTTTTTTTGTTTTTCTGCTCTCCTGAAAAGTAGTGTTTTGGTGGTTACGCCATTTGAGATTTAAAGTATCGTATCTTCTTATAACAAAAGATAATGTATGGTGGTAGCCTATGAATGTCTGTCTTGGCTAGTTTCTATAAACCTACCAACGTATTATTATGTTCGCTTGCTAGTTTCTACCAACAATCCACATTTTCGGAATTATAAAATAAGAACCGACAAATACTTGTAGGCTTAGAACTTGCGACGGTTATAATTCATATATGAAAACTAGCCAAGACAGACCTTCATAGGCTACCACCATACATTATCTTATGTTATAAGAAGATATGATAGGTATGTTATAGTGTTACTTATAAATAAATTTCTGGGTTGACCATTGAACTTGGCACCCATTTAGATCTCACTTCTTTTGTCGCTGAAGTCAACAACCAAGGCAATATTGAACTTGGCTCTCATTTCACATTTATGTTTTTGATTGGATATCATTACTTTTTGTAGAAATGTATATATCATCGTAACGCCGTGGGTCCTTTGAAAAGGACAAATTCAAAACTAAAACTAGACTTTATGTAGGTACCTACCCTAAGTAATAAATATGAAAACCGACTATAAGTACCTACTCTTAATTGTAAATAAGGAAGTATACCTAAATATATACTTAGTGCTCTGCCTTCCCCGGTATATAGGCGTTATTAGGCACTAATTATAATAGGTATTTATGTTAAGCATTCATAATAGAACCTAACCTAATTATTAAAAAATTGCCAGTTTTTTATTTTTTCCTTTGTATTCATGTAATTACCTATCTGCATACCAAATTTTAACTCTCTAGGTCATTTGGAACTGGGTTAGAATTTTGATCTGTCAGTCAGTCAATGATAAAAATGAGGATGTTTGGACATTAATATCTAAAAAACTGTTTGAGATAAGCTTATGAAATTTAGAACACATATTTATCTCGCAAGTCACATTATATGAGCCAAATTTGATACGTTTATGTGAAATAGTTTTTGATTTATGAGGGGTTCAAAAGTGGTTCCAAATGGTTCGTGTAATATTACACACGGTGCGGCTCGCCAGTTCTGTTTCTTGGACCTTGGCTTGACACGCTACCGCGTGTCTAGATCCATACCAATTTAGTAAAAAGTCGCTCTTTTGATATACAAACAGAAACATCAATTTTATTTAGTAGTATAGATATTTACTTAGCCTGCGGTCATCCTTAGTACATAAACTCGTAGCTTGCTTAGATATGAACAAGGTATAGGCCCAAGGCGATAAATCGATGATGAATAAGTAAAACGTTGCCTCGGTATTGTTATTCGGTTGTCTGTACGTTCAGGTAGGCTAGCTCTGACTGGAATATTTATTTTGTTTCTGGGTCGCTTTACATCTTATAGGGGACTGTTCATCCTAGGTTTGCTTGGGTAAACTTAAATGTTTTAAGTTTATGGGAAACAACGATAGGATGCAATCAACAGTTTTAAGTTCTTAATGTATAAGAGTTATCGATTTCGGATTTATGACCGAGTTATCCGCGAACAAACATAAAAAGAACATATTATACGGTAGAATTTAGAAGTCTCCTTTAGTTAGGTAGAAGTTATAAATTAATTAAAACTAATTATGTATTTCGGACAACGCCTTTCATTAAGTATCTGCAAAATACGAACGTGGCATAATGTGTTACGACAAACCTATTTGCTACTATTTTCAAGTTTAGTTGTTACTTTAATTACTATAATTATTTGTACCAAGTAAACGTTTTTCAATTATATTATTTTGTGGGTCTTAGTTCGATCTACACCTTCTTACACATTATTTATAATAGCACTTTAGAAAAAATTAAAAAACTTGGTAATTAACAAAATATTACACATACCACTTCCTGTTTACTTATTGTGTCTGTATGTTTGCTGTGTTATGATATTTATTTTACTGGTGAATATTCATATTATTCAAGTCTACATAAATATCGTTAAACGGATATCCGTTGAATCGTTGTTTCCAGAGACAATGAAGTACAGTCAACAAATTAAATACCTACAAGGCATCAAGTGACCCTGTGTCGATTGTAGGGTAAGGGGTGAGGGCTGTAATCTATTGTCTCGGAGCAATTAATCGCAGACTGGCCGATTTTTATTGCCCTCGTATACATAGATAGATGTTTCACGATGTATGTATAGATTATATAATAGGGTAGTTTCCTAAGTCTGATTTTACATACAATTTCACAATTAACAGTAACATATAGGTAAATCAATAACATTAGTGAAATCGAAAATAAAATTTCTTATGAAATGAGACAATAATAGGCATTTGAAGTTAGGTGGGAAAGTCCATTTCTAAAGTGCGAAAATTCAATTAAAATACTATGCCATATTATAAATTACAGAAATAGTAGTAACTTTCACTATGAAAACATATTCGTAAACGCAACATTTGATATAGCTGCTGAACAAAGTTCTTACGATATGCGTACAGTATACAGAGCGGTGACGTCATAGCTCTGTGCGACATTTGTATGAAGCGTTTTGAGCTCGCCCAAATGATGTGCTGTTGAAACTGTAATATCTCCGAGAGTTTTCTAAATATCAAACCACTCTTTTAACAGCACCTTTGCAATTGTGTGGTCCATGCATTTATCAAAAAATAAAAAAATAGGAAACTACCCTATTGTAACATGCCACGGTGAGTAAAGCTAATGTGATGCTTTCTGTCTATTCTTAGAAACTCTATCGGAATCAAGGTAGGTACGAGGATTGAAACAACACATTATTAGGGACCTAAACCCGAGAGGTACAAATTATGTCATACTATTTTTATCTTATACTGTTACTTTGTCACATTATATTTTCTTGTTCAGACTGGTATCGCCAATCAAGGGCTCAAGACTGCAAAACTGAAGTGTCATAGGGCGGTGCATGTGTGCAGGATGAAGGACGATAGATGTGCCAAAATTGTAACGGAAAAAGCCGTCTTTAGGTACCACCTAAAGACGGCTTTTGCCGAAGACGACGGCCCAAGAAAAGATGGTGTGACGAGAAGATGACCAGCTATCAAAGAACTGGCTAGTCCTGGCAGTGGACCGGTTTGAAGGAGACCTTTGCCTAGCAGTGGGATGACTCGGATTAACAACAAAATGTTGTTATAGAGGTAACAGCAACAAACGTAATTTTGTTTCTGTCTAGAGTGAGGATCTGTCGATTGTCTAACACGAAATGTTCGCGAGTAAATAAAAAATAAATCTGTGTTAGAAAATAGAATATGTCTGGAATATTCACCATGTTGTTTTTTTTAATGAGCTCCCGATATTTAGGCACTGTTGCAAGCGCCATGATCGCGGGTCAACTGTAGGACTACATTACAATAGAGCTTTAAATAGCACTAAAACAACAAATAAAAATATAATAAAATTGCTGAGTGCAACCAATCTGTATAACATTTATGTAAAGAAATGTTTGCGGACCGACAGTGTTTGATCACTACCGACACCCGGGTACTCAGTGGTTACAGCGTCAGACGCTATGTTTAAAGACCGGTGGTTCAAGTCCCCGTTCAGTCGGGATCATGAATGTGATTTTTCCAAATTTTAAATTTAAACTGTAGGACTACAAGAATGACGGTAGGTCTAAGAGCAATATAAATTTAGTCAAAAGTTAAATACCTAGGAAGGTATTTATAGAATAGGTATTCTATAAACGAAGCAAAACAAGTCGTTAAGATTTTCCCACTAGAAAAATAAAAGGTGAATCCTCTAAACATGCGAATACAGCATTCCGAATTTGCATAGATTCGCAATCCATCCACAACTGATCATAGGAATTTTCCGACATCGTCTTTCAGTCAGCACCGGTATGCATTGCAAATTTTACGTTAGCAAAACCCTCCTAGCGATTTTTCTATACATTTCTGCGAAGCATCCATGAATTTCTACGATGAACACTGTTGAATAGGGATGTACTTGAGTGTTTGAGTGTGTATTTATAGTAGGTGAAATCCAAGCATTCTTATTTAATTTGCCTTAAAGTATTATGTAGAATTACATTTGATTATTAATCGAATTAAAAAAGGAGAAGATTATCAATTTGTCCGATTGTTGTTTTTTTTTTGATAAGCCCTTAACATTGAGGATATTTAATCTCAAAAACTATAATTAGGTACTTTCTAGATTGTTATTCAATGATTATAACTTCTTAATAAATTCCTAAAATGATTTGGAAACTTTCAAATTACTATTATTATATTGAGTAGCTAGTGCACAATGAATCAGTGCACAAGTGCGCAAAACTGACGCAATCATAGAGCCTTCCTCTCATAGTTCGGTGAGATGGATGAGATTTACTGGCGCCCGCTAACTTCCTGACTGCGGGCTGAGTAATAATTATCTTAACAATAAAACTCTCTCTAATCCCTCGCCAGGGAATCGAACCGGGGACCACTCGATCTTCACTGGGCACTTGTCACCAATTAACCAACCACTGTAGTCTAGAGGTATTACTAACTTTGATTCGTTGGTAAGTTACTATGATAGTGACAGCAGCTGTCATTGAGCTTATTATGACTCGAAGACAATGATTGATGTTTAACCGCCCTCTTTGCGATTAATCGCAAGTCTGTGCTATTTCAGCGACGGGCTTAGTGTTGCCAACTATAATAATATTTAGGTAGATCTACGCATCTCAAATCTAGGAAAGCCTAGGAAGGCGCTCATTTTTAAGTAAGTTATAGTTAAACGTAGATTACCGTACTTTTTGCGCATCTTACAACTTTTTTTAACAATAAGTTTCATAGATGGACTAACTTTTTTCGGAAATGTTTCTAAATCTACACACACAGTTGACTGTGATGTGAAAATATGTGTGTGAAAATACAATCAGTACAATAATTATTGTACTGATCTACGTATTTTGAAATTCGGGTATGCCCTCGAGGACAATTCCATCATTATTCTCTTCGAGCTTATGTTAAACTGATCCAATTTTTTTGCGATTAATCGCAAGTCTGTGCTGTTTCGCCAACGGACCACTACTGACCTTTGGACTAGGCGTGACCGTTAGTCGTTACGTCGCCAGCAAAGGGTCTCCATTGTCTGCCCATAATTGATAGGGCAGACTTTATTGTCCTTTGATTATCAACCGGATATAAATCGGTAACCGGATATAAATCGATAACCGGGTATAAATCGGTTGCAGTTTGTTTACTTCGAAAATTGCTGTTCAATTGTTCCGTTTGAATGTTTGTGGGAACTTCATTGCGTTGTTTCATGGTAGAGTTCGTACGAATAGTAGATATTGGCAAATCAATGGATGTATTAAGAGATGAGACACACTGTTTTATTTTTATCGAACCTCTATTATTGTGAGGTTCATTTGTGCTGATGACCTAATTGGCTTAAACTTGTCCGCTTTGTGGACAAGTTTAAGCCAATTTATAATTTATAATTTAGCAGCCAAGTTATAATTATTTTAAGAACAAATATAATTTAATGTAAGTTAAAGTTTAAAAATATTCTGATTCAATTCCCCGCCCGAACGGGGACTTGAACCACCGGTCTTCAGATATCGCGTCTGCTGCTCTTAAGCTTTTCACACCACCATTAAAGCATTAATAGCAATAAATCAACAAATTAAGTATTTTTTTAATTCAGGAATAAGTTACTTTCTATTCTATTCTACTACATCCTTACTAATATTATAAATCCGAAAGTAACTCTGTCTATCTGTCTGTCTGTTACGCTTTCACGCATAGAGTACTGGACCGATTTAAATGAAATTTGGTACAGATATAGTCCAGAGCCTAGGAAAGGTTAAGTTAAAGGCTACTTTTTAACCGACTGCGTTATAAGGAAGTTATGTTTTACCCGTTAAACGTCTCTACGCGGACGGAGTCGCGGGCGGAAAGCTAGTAATTTATAATATGAATTCAAACGCTATAATTCGATAGCATTTTTAACGGCATCATCATACAAAATTACACTTTTTTTCTACTTTAACGCAATCTAATTTTTGTTTTATAAAATCTGGTTCTGGTGGCTAAATTTAAAAAAATGTACGAGAAATATTATAACCGATACAATTCCCATAAACTCACGGGCACTTCGAGCGAAACCTCGCTCATATTACTGGAAATTCTTAATCTTCACCGAATGCATCCGGCTTGACGTCCTAGCGGAATAAAACGACGGGAGCGGAGACCTGCCGTAAGTAATTGGATCTGTTTTTATTTTTCCAGCTACCTTCAATTCTGAGCGATAGTCGGACTATCGTACGACTTGCAAGGTTATGAAATTCTGGATTATGAACGTAATGAAAAAGCGGTGCCCGACCGACTTTGGCAACCAACTGCGCAGGACATATTTTATGTATTATACATGTACATAAGTGTGTGTGTGTGACAAATAATATAGTGGCCAGTAACATAGTACACAAGGGACATACTGCACAAGTATGCAAACAGAGGACAGAAGAGAATGTAGGGTGCACTAGGTAGCTGCTCTCAGTTCATCCATTTTCTTGGTTAAGAGATGGCAATCCGATAGGACCGATAATGGAAGTTAAGGACAGGCCCACCGCATAAACCTGCTAGTGAGGCACTGGCGTACATCCACCTACTTCTCTACAGAAAAACACATAGACTCAACTCGAGAATCACACCCGGAATATCTTGGTTTGTACGGAAAGCCACAAGACTATCAGGGTAATCGAGAATGTTACTTATACAAGTTCATCCGTTACCCTTAGGCTGCCCGAATGGGCACGTCTGACATATCAGTGACAGTAAATTTGTTAGAAGATAGTTAACTGGCTTTGACTATCCATGTAGGAGTTAATTGAATGCTTGCCATTTTTGTTAACTAGGTACCTGTTCGCGCATTGAATGATATTGTTTTAGATTTAAGGAAACATTGTTAACTTTGGAGAGAGAATAAACGATTTATTTATTTATTTATCAGTGACCGAATTTTTGCCGGAAAAAAATAGAACATACTGATTTCAATGGTCAACCGCATAGCTCCTACAAAAAGTCGGCCCGCCTATTGGTCCTAAAAATCGTGTGCCAAAACCTAAAGACCCAAGAACTACTCACACTTGACCGTTTTATAAAAACAAGACAAGATCGATGTCACAAACCTCAGTACTTAGTGACAATGAGACTGCACCACAATGGTTTTTCCCTAACAACTGTTTGCAAGAACTTTAGCAATTACACTTTCATGGAATCTATCTCTGGCTTCAACAAACTTGAATATTCAACGTTATGTGCGGTCTTCACATTTTCGTCAATATACTTTTGTAAAATAAAATTGAAATCACAAATAAGAATAAAATAGAAGACACACTTACCCGTGGACCAGTTACGTTTTACAATTGACCAATTAATAAATGAGGAATTAATGAATGAATAAATAAATATTCTTCATCAGGCCATATACGTCCCTACTGCTCGGGCACGGGCCTACCTTAAACTAGGGCGATCAGGCCTGGTGGTTGATTACCACGCTAGCCATGTGCAGGTTGGTCGACAACACAACCTTAGAATTTCTTCGTAGGCGTGCAGGTTTACTCACGATGTTTTTCCTTCACCGTTGAAGCGTCATCGTACATAAATTTCAAATTTGAAAACTCAGTGGTACGTGGCGGGGCTTAAACTGGTGACCTCTTGCATGGCAAGCAACGACTTTAACCACTCTGCCATTGACTCGTATCATTATGGGACAATATTTAAGGTAATGAGTGAAAGCTAAACGAATGATCTGATGAAAGTTATGTATAACTGAAGACTTTAGGTAAAATGTTGAATAAGGTTCAAATTCGTACCTAAATAATGTTAAGATGCCGCTCTAACTATTCCCAACTAATTTATCAAAACGCCTCAGACTGTTTGCAGAATTCTTACTTGACGTTTTGATAGAAAATGGCCGCTTAAATGAGCACAGTAGGTACGATAACTTACATAGAGTTTAAAGAAACTTATCTCAATGACATACTTCTACAAAAGTTACATCAATGATGTAATCAAGGCTGAGATTAGATAGATTAAACAGTAGTTTTTATGGCCAGCCATAACTGGTGCAATGAGGGTTAATTCGTATGAGAAATTCACTAGATGGCAATATGAAGGCGTGAAGTCCACCAACAGCCTGATTGGTAAATATATATCACGTTAGAAATAACTAATCATCTGCAGTTGGACCTCACGCCTACGTACCATCTAGTGAATTTGTCATACGCGTTAGCCCTCTTTCAGTCAAAACGTCTCGTACTCGTACTCCTAATACCTCGTATAGATCAATAAAAACACACTTTTTAAGGTAATGGAACGCGAAGTCTAAAATCTTATGAGCTGTATCGCGAAACACCTAATAATTAGATTAAAATGATTTTTTTTTTAAATTGAATCATCAATTGTTGTGCTACAACTCTATGATAGACTAACGGATACCCAGAAAACGGAGACGTCCCGTTGGAAACCTTCGGGTACAGAACTCTAAAAATTAAGAGTAAATTTAGGACCATAACTTACAAAGTAGTCAATAATGTTTAATAATCAGCATATCAGCTGATTTCTCATTAATTGAAGTATTCGACCGATTTACCATAATATTTTAATAAAGAACCAAATAAATCGCCGCTTGAAGACAAGTGGAAATCCACTCACACGTCTCAACGCTCCAGCGCTCAACCCAACCCTTATATATTATTTTTCATATACAATTTGTTATGAAGGGCCAAGTACTTTTTTTATCAGAACGATAAAAACACATTTTAGCTCGCAACCCGCATTTTATATGAATACAAACAGCAGAAAGGGCCGGGCGGTTACCTAATGAGTGGAAAGGACCACTTAATCTGGTACGCGAAAGAAATGTTTAAATTATTTTCTCATATCATTTTGGGGCATGCGTTCTGCGAGGGTTTCGTATTTCAACTTTCAACCGACGCTGAAAAGGAGGTTTTTCTATTCGTGTGTGTTATGTTTAGAATATCAGCTGTTACCACGAAGCTAATTTACCCTGAAACTTCGTCTTTTACAATTGAAGGTTGTTGTTATGAATATCATTTGGTATTTTATTAGTAGGCAATTAGGCATTTCAATAAAATGGCTGAAATCTTAACAATCAATCCTTTCAAAAGTATTAAAGGTTATTTTTTCAATGAAAGCCTTACACGAAACCACACTAAGGCTTTTGATAGAAGTTTCTTTGGTAAAAAAAAATAGGTAAGAATTAACTTTATTTAATTTATTGCTAAAAAGTTTTTAGTAATACGGATTGAGTAAAAACTAGAGTAGTTCAATTTAAAGCTGATTTCTAAAGGACCAGAGGTCAATAAGTGCTAAAGTAGCGTGCATCAATTTTCAAATCGACAGTTCCTTCCTACTACCAGTCAGTCCGACACCAGCAGGCGAGAATGACTCCTAAAAGGATCAAACGATATCGAAACGTCGGCATTCAAACACAAGACACAAGGGTATCAGAACTGGATTTGTTCCCCAAACCGGGAATGCCTGTCCGGTTGTCCATTATGGCACAGTAGCTACACTGATGCGATCACGTTTAGGGTTCCTACGTTCGACACTTAGTAGAAAAATAACAAAAATGTAAAAATACATAATATGTCGGAACTATTTAGGCAATGCCGCCGATTTTAGGTCAGTTAACTGAGTAGTAGCGGTACTCGTAACATGAGCTAGCTATCGAAAAGTTACGTACGTTAAAAACCTATCGAATTGTTTTTTTCATACTAAGAATTTTAGTTCTTAGCGTAACCGCTAGGGGCGCTGTACAAGTTTTTCATAGACATATTTACATAGGCGATATCGAGTCTGTCACTTTTAAACTCATAGTAGCGTTACAGGGCATTTGTAATGCACAAGTAGGTGCGCAAACACAAGTGCACTCTCTGTTCCCTTACTCTCATAGTAATATATTTTTCTTCAATTAAACTTTACATGGAGCTTATTGCATTGCAAAACAAACGCTGAAACTGAGCTGAACTGTAACCATAAAAATACATCATTAATTATACTAATATTATAAAGCTGAAGAGTTTGTTTGTTTGTGAACACGCGTATCACAGGAGCTACTGGTTCGAATTTAAAAATCTGTTAGATAGTCCATTTATCTAGGAAGACTATAGGGTATATAACATCACGTAGCGATCAATAAGGACAAAGAATCAGTGGAAAATTTTCACTTTTTGTGGCACTCGGCGACTGCCGCGGTATAACTATTGCATAGCATAGTCCGATTTCGCAGCAGCTCGTCTCGATCGTGCGAGTTTCTTAGAGTCGTACAATACGTCTAACCGCACGCACACAAACACCGTGCCGAAGTCTACCGAACTGAAACGACGTTAGACGATTGTGAGGTTTTTTTCGTTACGGAATTTCTTGGTTCGGTCGCCGCGCTCAAAGCCCGCGATAAAAGCTATGCAATAGCTTAAAAACGCGGATGAAGTCGCTGGCACAGCTAGTTTAATATTAAGAAAAAAGATAAATTCGTTAATAATCTATACTATAATAAAAACGTAGAGGCAAAAATTCTTGTACTTTTCTTAGAAACGCAAAAAAATTTGTCAAGGATATGTTTGAGAGTAGTAGAACATAATTTAATAAGAAGAAAGAAAGAAAGAAAGAAAAACATTTATTGATCACATACAAAAGCACGAGTTAACACACAAGAGTCTACATTATCAAATGAAATACCTTAAAACATCGTATGTATAAGTTCTAAGGACACTTAACCATCGTTTTTTACATGAGTTCTTAGGCAACCCTAAACTCCATGCGATTATCAAAGTCACATCGGAGCCAACACCAGAGATGTTACAGGAATCTCGACCTTAACCCATCGCGATAAGGTACATCAGTCATTCATTTCAATTAGCAGTCTTGCTTTGATGACTAGACAGTCCTGTCTATGAAGTCGGTGCTTTGTAACGACGAACAAAGGAGATTTTGTGAAGGAATTGCTAAGTAAGTAAAATGAAATACAAATTTTAATAAAATAGGTATTTGTTACTACTTTGGTATAGTCGATAGTATGTCCTTTTAATGAAGCATTTCATAACGACTACAAACTTCTGTTATTAAATAATGGAATCATATTTAAAAGAATGTTAATTCAAAAGAAGTTGACTGACCGGAATATCACCGCGTAGCTTGAAATAAAAGGACCTTTAAGTTTGGAGAGAGGATTTTCGATAATATACCCCGAAAGGGGGTAGGTACATGGTAAGTATGAAACATATTTATCATCATAATAATCATCATCGGTCTGATGATGATCCCTGTCCACTGTTGGACATAGACCCCCCTCATAGGCATAGGGGCTTATTTATCAGTTTAACATAATTTGCCTGAATATCAATTTAACAATTATTCATTGAAAGTTCTCAAACAAAAAGCATTGAATCTTGTCTTCTAGTCCTTACATGTGTTCTATTTTTTGTGTGCGTTTTGTGTCTTGTGTGTGTATCTATGTGTCATTGTTACCTTAAGTCGTGGTCAATAAAAGTTTTTCTTTCTTTCTTTCTTTCTTTCTTTCTGAATATTTTTCTAAAATAAACGACTTCATGCGGACGAAGTTACGGGAAGAAATCGAGTATTTTATAGTGATAGTAGAGATCAGCCATGTTGATTTTAAAGTAAGTGTACGTTTCAAACATTTCCTAGGATCCTCAATTAAAAAATCGTGTAGTTGCTTCCGAGTCCAGTGATATCAAATAACGAGTCTACTTTAAAAAGTTTAAAACTGTAACTGGCCTCTAACAAGAAGCTAAAGTCATACGAAAAATAAAAATTGCTGCCTGAAAATAAGAAAATTCTAGCCAAGTGCGTTCCGTGCCGTCGACTAGGCAAAATGAAAACAAAAAAATATGTTTGTCGTGTGAGAACAACCCCTAAATGTTTATTTTATTTTGTGTTTAGTATTTTTGTTTAGCAGCAAGCAATTTTAAAGTAAGAAAAAAAGATAGATATTTTGAGATTTTTTGTTGATATCATATTTCTTGAGATATACAGCCTGGTGTCAGACAAACGACCGCGAATAGCGAATCTGAGCTGTGTCCTATTTTCACAATTTAATAAAAATAGAATATCCTGGTAGGCCAGAAAATTAAAAAAAAGAAAACGCTACCCATTCGTGGTGTTCTAACGTGGCATAGTCTGTGGGCTCACGGATATCATGTCTGAATATCAAAATTATAACCAGCGGTGCCGACGCGGCAAAATTGCAGGTTACCGCCGCCAGAATTGGTGGGCAAACGCAATTTGCTCACGGCCCGCCGTTTTTAACATAAAAATGTTATGAGATTTAAAGTTTGTCGTCGGCGTTAACCGGTCGGCGGTCGAGACTGTTTACGAACGATTTATTTGGTGCCAGTAGGTACCCGTAAATTGGTCAGTGATTACGGGCGTTTATTTTGTTTTTGGGAGTTGGCAAAAATAAGAAAAATAGAGTGAGAGCCATCCGCTCCCCCGCAAGTCTGGTGATGATGACAAGGCTTCTCCAAGGCATCATCTTAAGTCAGTTAGGATAAAAGGATAACTAGTTTGTGATAACTTTATCCTTTAATATTACCTTCCTACGATTTAAAAAGTTACTGAGGAGTAGGAATCATGGTAAACTTGTCAAACCTGCAGCAAATACATCATAGGAAGGTTCCTGTAATGTTTTGTTGAAGGTTTAATCCTAGTCAAGTATTTACATTAGCATAGTGTTCCCGGTTCTAAGTAAGGGCGGCTACAGACCTAAGCCAGGATTAAATAAAACAAAATAAAAAAGCATTTATTTTTAACACGCAAGTTTAAACTTTTTACTAATTATGTATTTAAAAAATTAAGCCAGGATTGTATTATTAAATTTTAGGTTTTTCTCAAAAATATCCTCCTTCTAAAGTCAACCAATGTAAAATGTAGGCCGGTTTCATAACTATTCTATCGAATTAATCATGTGAATATTCTTTTATTTGTTGTTTTAAATGCTATTAAAGCTCAATCTAAATTTAAAATTTGAAAAAAAAATCTCATACACGACTGCGTTGTTTTGTTCATACACGACGCTTGCAACAGTGCCGAAATATAGGGAGTTCATTAAAACAAAACAACATGGTAAATATCCCGGACACTTTCAGTTTTGTAAATTCCACAGCTCGTCAGACGTCACTTAGGATTTAAAATAAAACTCAGTTTACGGATTAAACGCGCGTGTATTGGTATCACAAACATATTATTTAGAGACCCCACGAGCTCTTTACAGTAGCTGTACCATGAGTTAGCTATCGAAAACTTACATTATGTTAAAATCCTATCGAATTGTTTTTTCGTACTACCGATTTTAGTTCTCAGCGTAACCGCTAGGGGCGCTGTACAAGTTTTTCATAGACATTTACATAGGCGATATCGGGGTCTGTCACTTTTAAACTCATGGTAGCGCTACTTCTCTCAAACTAAAGGTGTAGTGTTCGCGCAAATAAAGACAATACTACGTGACACAGGACTTATAATATCTTTTTGGCTTAGACATAAACGTTAATATCGAACTGTTAGTGTAATGCCTAATCTGCTGTAGACTAAACTGACTAAGACTGGCTGTGTGAAGCTGCCCTTAGGGAGGTACTTCCGAGACTGCTAACATTTGGGTGCACAACCGAAATCGTATTAGTGCAAGTCAAGACATAGTGATGTGTAGAGTTTGCTGCGCCAACTTATTGCGTTAACTCATTTAACTGCGCTGAGTGTTAAAAAACACTCAGTTAATAACGCTTGACATTTGACTTATGGCGCATTGACGTAAAAAAAATCTGGCAGGAATAATTCCATTAGGAAATGTAGGGCCGAATGAATCAATCGCAGAATGTAATAATCATCGTACTTCATAATTCGTTTTAACATGGACCCGCGATAATCCATGATCATAGGTTCATGTCCCCCTCTATGCGTAAATGAATATATCTACACTTAATTTATTTCCAATAATAAACATTAAAACTTAAAAAGTAGCATTATCTTTAGTGAGGTCAACTGTCAAGGTTCAAAAATGCGTTATGCAAAGTTTGAGTAAGTAGTAATTGCGCCAGCGGTGCGTTACATTTGAGTTATTGAGTCAAGTCACTAAAACCACTGAGTTACCCACCTCTAGGTTCGCGTGAATACAATTGTAAGTATACTCTCGTTTCCATTCTAAGAACGGAAACCAACTTCCACTATACATACAAAAAGTGCATTTGAATTTCGCTTTGGATAGATAGCTGTATTGTTGCGTTTTGTTCTATTTGATTCTATCGAAGTAAGAATTAACTAATATTATTAGAAATGCAAAAATTGTTCTGACTACTTGTGTTCATGTTTAATGATATTAAGAACTGTTAAATCAAATAAACCCGACAAAGATTTCTTCTACTTCCATTATTTTAAAGAAGATGCAAAAGAAAACTCTATGTCTCAGACGCCTTTGCGTGATTGATGATAATTTTTTATAGAGATATTCTAGAGCCTGATGAAGATTACTATTTAATAGACGGTGCTGAAAAAGTATAATGTTTAACGCATTACACAATATCATGCGACCATTGATAGTCACAAAATATCGGCGTTCAATCAAAACGAATGCATTCCAAACGCCGGTCCTTCCCTTTATTCTTTTTATTTTTTTTCGGGTTAAAAAAGTCAGTTAAACAAACACAGAAACCTGTGTCTGTGTAATATTTACGCATCTTCCTCCACCGTATAACGTATTCAAAGGATGTGAGATGAAAATTGTATGTATGAAAAAATATTTAACATTCTTACATCAAACGTGTTAGGCATATTTTGTGAGGATGCTGTGCCTTTGTTTTATCCAACTGACCAAAAAGAAGGGTTCTGTGTTTGGTGCATATTCAAATACGAGTAAAATTATTAGAAATAATAATGTGACTTTGATATTTTATGATCCGAGAGCTGGCAATAATTTTTGGGTAGGAGGTAAAACCCCGGCTGAATCGCCTGACTTATTTTTCATTAATATTCTGTAAATATTAAACTTCAACATATAAAAATTGCAAAAAGCCTCAAATATAATTAGTGGTTGATTTAGCCCCGCTACTTACCAGGCAGGTCTTCAGATTCGTATTATATTCGCACTCGGATATAATAGGGGAGGTACAGTACAGGACAAGTATTGCCAGCTCTTCTACAAAGGAAATATGCCATTTGAAAGTATATTCAGTCAGTTTTACCATATACTACGGTTATAAAAGAAAAAGGAATTTATTAATTATTAATCATTATTAATGTAGTCATATGTATATAGTATGTACAAAACGCATAGTTATAGGTATAGCTTAATATTCACACCCAGACACGGAACAAACACAGATATTCATCACATGAATGCTTGTCCCCGATGGGAATCGAACCCATGACTCTTGAAACCGTAGCCAGAATCTTTAACCACAGTTCTACTGAGCCTTATTTAAGGGTGAGATCCATCTGCTCTTCCGCAAATTCGACAAGACTACTTCAATCCATTATTGTAGTCAGTTAGGAAAGAAATCTTTACTAACTGACTACAAAAATGGATGATACAAAAATGGGAAACATGTCGATGTAGAGCAGTCTACAGCGGCCCGTTCCCACATATAACGGGCGAATGTAACATTCACACAATAAAACACATAGCTAACATAACGTAGCGGTCCCTCATATGGGTAGAGTCAAAAGTCAACAAGATCGCTAATCCCTTTCGTTTTGGTCAGAGCACGAAACATCCCTGGAATGTGCCCGGATTATGCCACCCTCCGTGGAGGAATGAGGGAATATACGGCTGTATATTTTGCAATAGCTGCAATACCATTAACTAGCTTTCCGCCCGCTACTCCATCCGCGTTTAGACGTTAAAAAGGAAAATATTACTTATGTTGATGCTTCACGCAAAAGAAGAAAGAGAAAGGTGAATACAAATTATACATGAATAAATAGAAATACAATATGCCGCTAAAAAAAGCGTCGATGGCCGAGTGGTTAAGGTCGTTGCTTGCCATGCGAGAAGTCGCCAGTTCAAACCGCGCCAGGTACCAATGTGTTTTTCAAATTTGAAATTCATAGGTATGTACCATCATTCGACGCTTTAACGGTGAAGGAAAACATCGTGAGGAAACCAGCACTCCTGAGAGATTTTTCAGCGGTGTGTGAAGCCATGTTAGAGGCCTACGGGCGGTTTAAAAACTCTGACACCAGGTTCATCAACCATACGATAAGAAGAAGAAGAATATGCCGCTGCGGTATCTGACTGAAAAATGATCTGTGTGTTTACAGCATCCAGTTTTGATTGCTTATATTTTGGTTTCCGATGTAGGCAGCCGATACACATGTCGGGGTACAACATATTATCCTCTTTACGAGCTTCAAGAATGACATAATAATAGTTTATTGTATGGAACTCTGCTGTTACAAATAATATTGAGGGTATAAGTGGTATACCCCCACTTGCCATAATTTCAGTTGCCCGAATTTCATTTGCCATAATATTCAAATGCCCGAATTTCATTTGCCATAATTTCATTTGCCCGAATGTTATGTTTGCCATAAAATACAAGTGACATAATTTTAACTGCCCGAATATCAGATTCCATAATGATTCGAATGCCATACGTATTGTTATCCATATTTTAATTGCAATAATTTATGCAACAGAATTTTCAAACGCCATATATGTCATACTCATTGTTTACTTTATTAGTTACGTGTTAGAAACGTTGTTTCCGTGCCATTACATCATTTCCCACCGAAAAAGCTTGTAAAATAGGTTAAAAGAATGATAAAAAAAATAGGTTAGGTTAGGTTAGAAACATGAAAGACAACGCACGAGCCGAGCGAGCGAAGCGAGCGTACATGGCAGCGGCCGGCGAAGTGCCAGAAAGCCAATCGCTTTTTAGGACAAATATTTGGCGTTAAGAGTATGGCGCTTAAAAATTCTGTTGCATAATATTATTGCAATTAAAAATATGGATAACAATACGTATGGCATTCGAATCATTATGGAATCTGATTTTCGGGCAATTAAAATTATGTCATTTGTATTTTATGGCAAACATAACATTCGGGCAAATGAAATTATGGCAAATGAAATTCGGGCATATGAATATTATGGCATATATCTTTCGGGCAAACAATAGATAACCGGTATAAGTTGATTACTTACGACATTTTTAGCAAGTAAAGGAACTTATTAAGGAAAATATAATTTAATAGCAAAGCTTTTGTTGAATGGTAAAGGAAAACGACTTTACTACATAATTAAATGCGATACAAGTAGTTATTAAATCACTATACTACAGATGTTAAATACGAGTAGTTATTAATTTATCTTATACACGTAAAAATTACATTTAATACATAATATTATTTTATTTATCAAATCACGCCTTGTCTCGTTGTAGCTGCAGCAGTGGTCTCCTCTTTCACGTCCCCCTTTCCCTCTAATATCGATGTTTCGGGGGGAGGGGTGAAACGGCTTTCAGGGTGAGTGTGACAAGCTCAATATGGTATATTGTGCCTGTCGACCTCATATTTGGATCTCACTACCACTTACCATCAGGTGGAATGAGGTCATCTTGTCAGCTCCATTATAAAAAAAAATACTTTAAAATATGAATTATTGGTTACCAGTAAAGTTAATCTATCTCTCTGTCACGCTTTCAACCTAAAACCACAAAACCAATTTTTTATGAATTTGGGTAAACCGATAGTCTGAAGCCGGAGGAAGCTAGTTTTATTATAACTGACATCATCGCACATGGGACTAATATTATTCAAACCATTTAACGCGGCTGGAGAGCTAGTGATTTTATATATCAATTCTATATAATGCGTGCAAGTACACTCTCTATTCCCTCACTCCAATAATTCGGCAAGAAGACAACCCAACGTAATCGACGAGAGATCGGGCGCAGGACCACCGGCTTAACGTACTTTTCGAGCCACGGTCACCAACTTCCTGACTCCGGGCTGAGCTGTCTTTACAAAAAACACAGTCTTTGCTTAGTCCTTACGCAGCGTTTGCTACCTATAGATCAACGAGGCATCCAATGCAAGTATACTGTTAAAGTATACCAAATGTTTGCTTTCACAATTCGCCGCTATCGTCCCAGGGGCCACATCATATTTCTCTAGTAAACAAACTAGATAAAACATCAAAGCGGAACATTCTAAACGTTGCCGTTTAGCGGGTTCCGTGTCGCGAATTCCTTTGAGGGGACATATGCGGACATGAGGGGACATGTGGGGACAGGGGACATGTCCCAAAATCTATCCCGTGCTACCCTCACATGAAACAAAACAATGTCGTCTGTCGCGTCTTTTTGACAGCTTTTCACGGGAAATTGCATAAGGGGTTGTTCGAGTTAGCGGGATTAGTTTAACTCTACTCATACGTATGTATTCTTTGATCAATTCCATAATACTATATCTGAAATGAAATTCTTAGGTTGTGTAGTCGACCAACCCGCACTTGGTCAGGGTGGTTGACACCTTATAGCCTAGTTTAGGGCAGGGTCGTGCCCCAGCAGTGGGGACGTATATGGGCTGATGATGATGATAATATCTGAAATGGTAACGAGTTAAAAATCAAATAAATGAACATTGTTTTAATCATAATTGTTAGATGTGCATCTGTCTTAACTATTTTTAGTACAGCTCGCATTAGGATGAAAATGCGAAAAGCCAATATTTTTGCCATCAAACTTTGACTACCGACTTTCTGATCTATGCAATGTGTACGAAATCTTAACATTGCACCAATCTGAAAATTGGTGGTAATTCAAAGATAAGCGCTTGAATGAAACACTAACTGATTAAATTATTGACTGGCATTGTAAATGAATAAATATTAATTAAATATTTCGCAACATCACATACATAGATCTGATCCCGTGGTAAGCACTTGTGTTACCGAAATCAGAAACGAAAGTGGGTACACAAATATACTTAAATATATTTAATAACACACCCAGACACGGAACAAACACCGATGTTCGTCACACAAATATTTGTCCCGAATGGGAATCGAACCCACGACTTTTGGAACCGTAGGTAGTGAACCTGGGTCACTATAATTTTGTAACATTCAATACCCATTCTTTTACATCATATTCATAACACATCATATCTGGACGCCATTACTAAGACTGACCATACCGCCGTATCACTTAAGGCCTGAAAGAAAATGTAGCAAAGCCTCATTCTACATTAATTTAGCGAAAACTTAACATGTTAATACTACATTTTATCTCCACCTCTACGCAAAGACTAAATGCCAAAATGGCGTTGTTAATAGCGCGCTGTAGTAGCATTTAAATAATGTAAAAGACGAGAACGTTGCAAGAATTCGTTGTACGAGTGCATTTGGTTGTGTTCTAGTTTATAAGAGAAATCCTTGGCTGCTGGTTTTGTGGGGTAGTTAAAATATTTTGACGAGTTTGCAGTCAGAATTTTTTGCACAGTAAAAAAAAATTAAGTGTCTAAAAGTCTTTGGACTGAGAGCTTCTTTGTAAGGCCCGCCTGCTTATATCTACGCTAATAATACTTTATTGTATGTGTGTGTGTTTGTTATGAATTAATTCGGAAACTAGTAAATTGATTTTAAAAATTCTTTCATCATTAGAAAGTTGCTTTCACCCTGAGTAACATAGGCTATATACGTGAAATTTTGTGGTTGTTTTCCCGCAGTAAATATACTTCTATGTTAGTAGCAGATTTGCGCAGTTCTTTTTTATTAAAATCAATAAATGCCGGTCTTACGAAAGGTTTAACCAAAACTCGAAAGTACGTTTGAACCGCTTTATTACTTAGCGCGTAGAGCTTCTTTAGCTTTAACCATCGATTTCATGCGGCAAACAGGACCTGATTACGTCACATCTTAAAAAAGAACGATAGCTTCTCTCGTTTTCGAGTTGGTAAATTATTATTTTGAAAATTTGCCAAAATTTTTTTTTTAAGGAGAAATTTGCATGATTCGATAGTGTTAGGTACTAAAGGTAAACAACCACTCAAATTTCACGGTGTATATAATATTCGAAACGAGGTAAGGGCGGGTCGCTAGTATGTAAACAAAATATTTATTGACGGTGAATTTTCAGGTTACTTTTAGGTGTCGAACTTCCACATGCAAACAACTCTTCGCAATTAATTCATCAATTAGTAAAGCTAGGCACATAAATAAACATGCAATCGTCGGGCGAATAAAAAACGTAATGTAAACGACAAAACTGCGTTTGATAGTCCAATATGTAGGGCCGGGAGTTGACGCGGGCAAATTGAATATTATGCGTAAATTGAATTCTCTGGTACGACCCACCTGTCACTGGTTTTCATATTTAGCGTCCTTACCGCCTACGTGTTTTCAATTATCGGCGTTTGGAAAGAAGGGGTTTATCAGCTGAATCCAAAAAGAGGTTGGTCTTGTGTTTACAATACATAAACTACAGCTCTTAACATTTTTGAACTTAAAGGCACAAGTTTCTTAGGGTTCCGTACCTAAAGGTAAAAACGGGACCCTATTACATCACATCCTCCCCAGTGTATGACTAATTGACTAAGTATTACGTTTCGCGAGTGGGACCTGGAGTCCTGAAATACAGGGTCTCCCTAGTTTAGGCTCCAGTTTCACACGCATTGAGTTAGTCTGACAACATTGTTACATTTAATAATACTTACCATTTAAAATTTTAAATTATGTGTAAAACTGTAAAATTGCGTGTGAAAGAATAAATGCATTTTTATTTTTTTATTTTATTTATTACTAAGCCTCCGCCGTCCGTCTGTCCGTCTGTCTGTCTGTCTCTATGCTGTATCTCAGAAACCGTGAAAGCTAATAAGCTGAAATTTTCACAAATGATGTATTTTCGTTGCCGCTATAACAAAAATTGATAAAGATAAAATATTAAGAGGTATAGGGACGAATATTGTATAGGGACCCCCCACTATACCACATCATCAGCCCATATACGTCCCCACAGCTTGGGCACTGGCCTACGATAAATGAGGGCGAAACGGCTCAACTACGTTGGCCAAGTGCGGGTTGACTGGCTACTTAAACTAAGAATTTTCTGTAGGTGTGCAGGTTTTCTCATGATATTTTCCTTCACCGTTAAAACATCGAACAATCGTACAAATGAACTTCAAATTTGAAAAACACAGTGGTACGTGGCGGAGTTCGCACTGGTGACCTCTCGCATGACAAGCAACGATCTTAACCACTCGGCCATCGACGCTTTTCAGTAGCGCTACCATGAGTTTAAAAGAGTCAGACTCGATATCGTCTATGTAAACAAAATATTTAATTTCATTTATTGTCTATTTAAAAATTTACAGCGACTAGAATCGGTAGTATGAAAAAAAACAATTTGATAGGTTTTAACGTACGAAAGTTTTCGATAGCTATCTCATGGTAGCGCTCAGATAACTCAGATATTTTACCCTACCACGTCCAAGTTTTAAGGAAAAGTCAGTCAGTGAAGATTTAATCGCTTTCGACTTAATCTTAAGGAGGGCTCTTATAAAACAAATGCGGTTTGTGTAAAACATAATAGCAGGAGGACCCTAAATGCGTGAGTCCTCATCTGACTTAGGGCCGATTTTTCAATGGCCATATAAAACTAATAGGTGACGTAGACTATAAGACGACCAAATTATGGGCGTTTTATTTCTAAGAGTGAGTGTCAGTAGTGACGTGTCCTTATTTTTGCCGGCTTATAGTTTATTCCACCGTTAAGTTTTATCTAGCCATTGAAAAATTGGCCCTGAGTCAGTTCTTTTAATCAAAGTGTCAACGAGCCAGATATAAGTCAATCAATAATTTGAAACTAGGAAGATTTTTCAGTAGCGTTTCATTCAAGAGTGTTCCAGGTTTCTAGTAACATGATTGTCGCTTAAAAAGAGCTACTATCGAGTTTCTTGCCGGAGTCTTCTCGGTAGAATAGGCGTTCCGAACCGGTGGTAGAATCTTATTATTAGTAATGTGACGATTTATAAGTGCATGTAAATTGCCTATATAAATAAAGACATTTTTGATTTGATTTAATTTAAAATATCTAACGTATATATAACTAGCTGTTTCACGCGGTTTCACCCGCGTCCCGAGGGAACTACTTCCCGTACCGGGATAAAATATAGCCTATGTTACTTCTGAATAATGCAGCTTTCTAATGGTGTAAAAATTATTGCAATCGATCCAGTAGTTTTTGAGTTTATTCATTACAAACATACAAAAATACAAATGTTTCCTCTTTATAATATTAGTGTAGATATGTATTTATGTATACGCTAGATACTTTAACCTTTGTAACGTGTACTTTGACCTTGTGAAGGTCAAAGTTTAAAGGCAAAGCTTAAAGGAAAGGTCAGTCAGTGAAGCTTTAATCGCTTTCGACTCAACGGGACGTAGCATTGATTGGGCGCGAACTCTGCTGGTCCGATTCGCAAACAACAATCAGCATCGGACGTTTTCATCAGCAACGTCATTCCGGTAATTGTTGACCGTGTACTTACCGAATGAGTGAACGAGTGAATGAAGGTTCTCTGTACCCTCATATTCATAATATCTTACTGACGTTTTTAGAGGCAAAACGGTATATTTTCATGCGCCTCCTAGTAACTCTGTTTTTTTAAACGCTAAACACAACACACAAAAAAACACAAAATCATCACTAATAAAGTAATGATTTTTGTTTTTTTTCAATACTTACAGCTGAAAGATACTTAACTTTTGTACGTTAGTAATAGAATAGAATATAATAGAATTGAATTCAATAGAATTGAATAATTGTTCATTTATTATACAGATATTTCAAAGTATAACGGACAACCGTTTCTTTTTAATTTCTTTCTTTGAACCTGTTTATAAAAACAACTCAAATATTTGCAAATTTTACATGCGAAAATATGCTCTTCAACACCGCCATTTAATTTGAAGCCATAATAATATTTACACGTCCGTATTCGCGTATCAATCTGCTTGAAACAAACAAGCGGCCCACATACACTGCGCTCATTATACCCAAACAATGAAACGCACTGATTCCATCTATTGTAATTATTAAATACATCTAATTGGCTTTAATGCACCGATCCATATTTGAAGCGATAATTAATTTGGCTTTTAATAAACAGAACAGTTTTAATAAAACGAACTGTTTTGCGAATGATGTGGCTAGAAATACCGAATGATATTGGAACTCGTTTGCAGTTTTAATGGTGTCATTTATCATAATGGTAATTGATTTTCATTCCATTCGATATGTGTTTGAAGAGATGTTTATGTTCCTGGTTACAGATATCTTCTTCTTTCTTATAAATAAAAATGAATTGCTGTTCGTTAGTCTGACTAAAACTCGAGAACGCCCGGACCGATTTAGGTAATTTTGGTTTTAAAATGTTCGTCGTAGTCCAGGGAAGGTTTCAATGAGAAAATATAGAAAAAGAATCAGTATTGGCGGTATGAAATTCACCGGGACCACTAGTAGGTAATAATAATAAGGCGCCCGACAGATTTCGGCCCATAGGTACTACAGGAAGCAAGTTAAGCCGTTGATTCTATGCATGATCATCATTCAAGCCTTATCGCATACATTATGTCGGATTACTGTCTCACCAATATATGACAGAGATATTTTATAGTTGTTTGACTTATGATCCTTAGTCGTTGTAACCAAATAATTTAAGTATACATACTGTATCTTACAGGACAAGAAATAAAACTTAAACTTTCACAAAAAGAGCACAATAAAAAAACTAACCTGCAAACGTAACATTTCAATAACCCATTCCTAAAAACCCAGCCCATTTAGCGCTCAAACGGTTCAACTAAATGGCAACAACTTGATGTTGAAGCAATTTGCTTTAACAACCCACTTGTGATTCTCAATAGAAGCCCGTGCCATGTATTTTACTTTACACTATTTGCTGTTCGCCCAGGTAAGATTAAGTGGCCGGATCAGTTTAGGCGCGACGCAAGAAAATGCCTTGTTAAAATTCATGAGGGCCAATTTTATTGTTGAGTTCCCTGCCTTGAGTGATATTAGATTTTTTATGGCGTGCCGGGTTACCTTGGGTGTAGATTTATAGCGGCAAACCATTTAGTTGCAACGAGAAATGGGTAATGGGTAACGCTACGCAGCGTAATTTTTATTTCAATTGATTGAAGCCATTTTACTCATTTTATTATTTCACTCATTCAGCTTTATAAAATATTGTCACGTAGTTACCTGCCTACGTGGCATCACCCCTTCCCTCTTTGGTCAAAGGATATATCCTCCTTTTTCAAAGTCGGTTAAAATTTAAATAGCGCAATAAAGTTAACACAACGAGCGCTGGAAAGAGTTCTAAACGTTATGTTTAATAAATAATTCAACATGTTAAACACATTTTGAAATGTTTGTTCACACGTAAAATTAATTTTGCTTCCAAATTTTAGTAGTCGAAGTCTCGTTGCAAATATGAGACACTAGCTGTGCCTGTGTTTTCCCCCCGTTTTTTACACTATTTCCATTATTTTGCTCCTATTGGTCGCAGTGTGTTATAGCCTAAAGACTTCCCCCACAAATGGTCTATCTAACCCAAAAATATTTTTTTGATTCGAACTAAAGTTCCTGTGATAAGCGCACTCAAACACACAAACACTTCAGCTTTATAATATTAGTATAGATAATAATACTATATGAGCATTTAATTGAAATCCTAAACAACCAAAATTCCAATTCTAAACCCGGCAAATCCAGGGCCTTAACACAAGTTCTGTTGAGATTTATGTCAGTGTCAGACTTATTAGCCGCGCCTAGGTAGATGTTGACATAAAGGAATGACCTAGTGCATTAGCAAAACGGATGCCTTCGCCTCTGTGTACTACAGCCCCAGATGAGGCCTAGAGTAGGGACGGGGCTGAGTCGATAGAGTTATTTATGGAAATACTGTGTTTTATTTGTACCTATTGTCTTATCTACTAATAATGATTAACTCACTCAACGGATGAAATTGAATCAGTTAAAAAAAAAAATCTTGAACTTTATTACTTTACAAATAAATACCTAGATTTTAAACTGCTACTTTAGGTAGCTTGTTTTTGCAGCATTAGGTACTTTACAGAGCTTAAGTTTAAACATCTATTTGCAATTATAATTATATGGCGCTGTAAAAGCATTCCTAAATGACATAAGTTTTTACTTACATTTAGAGTATTAACTTGATTTATGATACAAAAAGTATATGCTTTTGTATAGTATAAGTTTATGTGCTTCAATTTTGTGAATTCGAAATAGATCGCTTACCTATGTAGTTAAGGGATCCTGTATATAAGATTACATACAATGATTTATTACAACGCCAATCACGTCAATTGATTTTTTTTATGTGCAATTATTTATATCAATATACTGCTATGAAGAGTTCAAGATCAAAACGCATATTTTTTTAGAAAGCGCTATTAATTTAGAAATAAATCGCGAACAAACCAGTCAATCAATGCCATTAGAAAACAGTAGCGCTATCATAGCTATGTAAAAAATATCTATGAAAAAAATGTACAGCGTCTCTAGCGGTGACGCTAAGAACTGAAATCGATCGTATAAAAAAAAACAATTCAATAGGTTTTTAACGTACGTAAGTTTTCGATAGCTAACCCATGGTAGCGCTACAGTTCGTTTTGTTATTCGTTCTTTCTAACATCGATACCCCATTCGCGTCCCTACCGCGACCCGTGCCAAGGGATTATTATCCCGGAGATTATCATCCCGCTACGTCGCGCCAAAATACTGAAAAGTGTTGCGAATCTGCAATTCTAAAGCAGGGAGCTATCGAGTCGACGACCGCCTTTGCGATGTAGGAGTAGTGTATCGGATCTGGTGCCGTAGACAAAGTAACAATATCGAAACGATAGCGAAGTTCGAAAAGAATAAAATGTGTGGGATTGACATTAGACGCGATAAATCACATCGTCAACATACCCCATACTTTTCGTTCTTTTCGAACTTAGTTATCGTTTCGATATTGTTACTTTGTCTAAGCCGCCAGAGGGCTTGCAGGGGGCTGAAACGGTACCATGAGTTAGCTATCGAAAACTGGCGTAGGTTAAAAACCTATCGGATTTTCATACTACCGATCTTAGTTCTTAGCGTAACCGCTAGGGGCGCTGTACAAGTTTTTCATAGACATATTTACGTAGGCGGTATCGTATCTGTCACTTAAACTCACGGTAGCGCAGATCCGGTACACTACTTTTTAAGAAATGCTTTTAGAAGGTGAATGCGAAAGCTTCGGTGTTTTGAACTAACACGATGGTCCAGTGGATGGTGGGCGGTGCTCTTGCGCCTATAGTCGTGGTAGTGAGTTCGATTCCTTTTCGGGAAAAATATTTGTTCTGATTGTTCATTTAAGAACACCATCAAGATTTCATAAGCAATTTCATATTAGTTACATTACGTTCCATCTATCGTACACAATTATTTTTGTCTAAGTTTATGAATAGGTATGTGACATGTGATGGTGAGAATAGCTCAGTATTTTTTTTCCACTGATACTACATTACCTATCTAGAACAGTGTTCAGTGTTTGTCAACCTCTTGCATGATGCGACCACTCTGTTATGAAAATATACTATTATATGATTATAACAGTATCATTATTGATTTTTACTGCAGTTGTTCTCTTGTTCTCTCGCGACCCCGTTCTGTAGCGCTACCGTGAGTTTAAAAGTGACAGACTCGATATTGCCTATGTAAAAATGTCTATGAAAAAATGTACAGCTTCCCTAGTGGTAACGCTGAGAACTGAAATCGGTAGTATGAAAAAAACAATTCGATAGGTTTTCGATAGCTAACTCATAGTAGCGCTACTGAAGCTCCGTGGCCCTCCAGAAGGTAAAGAAACACTCCATAATCTAGAATATAGTCAGGTAGCCTAGAATCTAGATATAATGCAATCAGTACCGACAACCACCACTGGGTTGCTACTTGATTTGTTAATAAAATTAAATTAGTGCGCGCCCGACAAAGGTTGACAACACCGATCATTGAAGCCTGGATATGATTTTAGAAGCCTCGAAATCCTAGCTAGCTGATACGTCTGAACCTGCTGTTAATATACACTAACATAAATTGGTAAATCTTCTAAAATTTCCTTTAAAATTAATGTCCAATTATTGTTATTTATGGAGTCTGCCAAGCCAAGAATTTTTTCTAAATTTAGCTTTGCAAATTTATTTAATCTGAAATACGAGTAGGTTAGTTCTGAGCATTTTTTTTATATGTTATGTTTATGTATAGTTGTAAATTCCGCTGTTGATTCTGATTTTCATAACAAAAGTTCTAAATTTAGCTTTGCAAATTTTATTAATCTGAAATACGAGTAGTTTTGTTCTGAGGACGTTTTTTTATATGCTTATGTATAGTTGTACATTCCGCTTTTGATTTTGGTTTTCGTAACAAAAGTTTAGTAAACAGAACTTCGCTTGCAAGTGAACAATTAAAACCAAGTAATCTCCGATAAATACTAACGTCTATAATTATTTAAACAAAAGATCAAAATCCCTGACCGCTTTAATTTTTTTCCTAACTGACTACGGTGATGGCTTGGAGTAAACTTATCATCATCACCGGCCTTGCGAGGCTTGACTCACTCACCAATACCACATCCAGCTGAAGTACGTCGCCAACGATGGAATGTAGAATTAATTAATGGCGCTCAGCCACATCTCACAATGAGACCCTCTTCAATCTTGCCTGTGTAAGGCCTTCCACCTTAATTTAGCACGAGAATTTCGCTTAAGTGACTTTTATTACGACTAACAAAGATTCTGTCGCGAATTTACAAGTAAACAAAATATCCAACGCCCGTCCATTCCGCCCTTAGACTTACATTGAAGGGATTTTTAGAGGACAGTACTGAATTCAGTTGGAAACAGATTTTGGAGCCATATTTAGTATGGCGCAGCGTATTTTCGGAGGACCATATTTTTGGGCGGAGTTTAATTATTCGTTGAAGTAGCTTAGCGATATGAAGGGTACCTATTCTAATTAATTGTCAGGGTGTTGAATAATTATCTACTAAAACTTTCAAACTACGTGTATCTGAATAATAGCATTACGAGAGTATTTTTAACCGACTTCAAAAAAAGGAGGAGGTTCTCAATTCGTCTGTATGTATAATATTTTTTTTTTTTTTTTTTTTTATGTATGTTCACCGATATTTTCGTCAATTATAGACGGATTTGAAAAATTTTTTTTTGGTTGGATACAGTTCACTTCCGAGGTGGTCCCATTTTCACCAGTCCCGGATCTGATGATGGGATCCAGGAGAAATCGAGGGCAACCCTCAAATTTTATAGGGACATGTACCGCGTTTTGCATATTATCTGAAGTTATATTGGCATTTGCTTCTGAAAATCATAATCTTATGAGGCTGAGCTGATGATGGAAGGTCAACTCCTTAATACTTAGGAGTAAAAGGAGTAAAAGGATAATTCTTTCAATACTGTATACATATTAAGACTACTAGTTATAATATCAGTAGCATTATAGGTGAGCTGAACTAATAGGGTGACCAGTCTAGGATCTGATGATGAGATCCAGGAGAAATCGAGGGCAACCCTCAAATTTTATAGGGACATGTACCGCGTTTTGCATATTATCTGAAGTTATATTGGCATTTGCTTCTGGAAATCATAATCTTATGATGCTGAGCTGATGATGATAGGTCAACTTCTTAATACTTAGGAGTAAAAGGATAATTCTTTCAATACTGTATACATATTAAGACTACTAGTTATAATATCAGTAGCATTATAGGTGAGCTGAGCTAATAGGGTGACCAGTCTAGGATCTGATGATGGGATCCAGGAGAAATCGAGGGCAACCCTCAAATTTTATAGGCACATGTACCGCGTTTTATATATTTTCTGAAGTGATATTGGCATTGCTTCTTGCAATCATAATGTTATGATGCTGAGCTGATGATGGAAGGTCAACTCCTTAATTGTTTGGAGTAAAAGGATAATTCTTTCAATACTGTATACATATTAAGACTACTAGTTATAATATCAGTAGTATTACAGGTGAGCTGAACTAATAGGGTAACAAAAGATTTAACACTAAAAAGTATGAAAAAAATTGTTAAAAAAAAAAACCGCCTTCAAAAACCCGACTCACTAAAAATTACAAAATAATAAAATACGAACATTTATAATCATCTGGGTATGAATTTTATATGTTTTTGAAGGCGGTGCCAATCAAAATTTTGAGGAAAAAGAAGCACTCTGTGCTTGTCTGTTTGAAATATAAACGGCACCGCCTTCAACAAAATATAAAATTCATACCCAGATGATTATAAATGTTCGTATTTTATTATTTTGTAATTTTTAGTGAGTCGGGTTTTTGAAGGCGGTTTTTTTTTTGTTTACAATTTTTTACAGGGTCACGTTCAATAATAACAATATAAGAATGACAGAAAAAGGTCTTCAATAGTTATAAGTAAATATGTGGAAAAAATTGGTCAGTTAAGATTAACTGCATTTGAAACAAAGACAATGGATGTTGCCTAAATAGGTTTTTTTTTCTTATCTGTGCCGTACAATTTTTCGACACTTAAGTATAACAAAGTATTATGCAATGAAGCTCCAATCAAAACTTGTGTCTGATTACGAATAAAATCCGAATGAAAAACAGCAATATTTCATTTAATACATAAATCCATTTCTCATTCGCATGAAACACAAAACAAGTTAAAAGCTTCTTGCAAAGCACATTCACAATAATTTAAAGTGCTCTCTGTATTTTAATTTCAATAGTTCCCTTTGTAAATCGGATTTCGTCGTTTTGAAAAGAGATTTTTCATCGTGTTCATAAGAAAAACCCTCTGGGAGTCCTATTGTGTACCATTCCTTTGAGGGTAAACAATACCCGTGGTCTTGTTCGGTAAGGATTATAAAACTTTTATAATTGTGGAGTTAAGAAGTATACGCAATAATTCATCTCCGCAATTTTTCGGTTTAGTTAAGACGTTGTTGTTTTGAAGGAATTGTACTGTCCTACTAAACAAAATTTGAGTATGCTTTGAGCTTCCTTGCGGTATGATAAAGAGTTTGTAAACCAAAATAAGGGAACAAGTGCAAGATATATTTTTTTTTAGTTCGCTCGCGACCATGATTGGTGCAACCCAGTCGAAACGTCGGGCAGTAAGTAGCTATGTAATTTGCTACTCCTAATAACGCGTGTAGACCCATAAAGACTAATATTTAGGTGCAAGATAATCTTAGCTTGTCGAGTCTTTTAGACTGTTGTTGTCTACCTTTAAGGTGTGTTCTAGTAAAATGATAAACATAATTATTTAGGCACCCGAAGATTTGTGATATGTACACGAGTCCGTGGAGAATACCGAAGTGGCCGACCGATTTCGGCCATGGCAGTCGATTCAAACAGATCGGGCAACTACCAAGGATATTGGCATACGTCACTCAAAGGTTCTGCCAGAATATCAGCGCTATCGCGCCCTAGCGGCCGCCACAGCATATGCTGAGGCAGAACCATTCGATCACTTCAATTGTATGTGTGTTCTTAATTGTATAAAATGTGGTCAACAGTCTTCTTTCTTTCTTTTAAGTTTGCTCAAAAACATGGTTGTGTGCGTCTGCAAATTTTGTAACTCTTTACAGAAAAACTGACACAAGGGCCCAAACCAGCAATCGAAACCACCCCGATCTTACGCGACGAATAATATATAGGTAACTAGCTTTCCGCCCGCGACTTCGTCCTCATAGAGACGTTTAACGAGTAAAACATGACTTCTTTACAGCGCAGTCGGTTAAAAAGTAGCCTATATCCTTTTCTAGGCTCTGGACTATATCTGTACCAAATTTCGTTTAAATCGGTTCAGTACTCTATGCGTGAAAGCGTAACAGGCAGACAGACAGACAGAGTTACTTTCGGATTTATAATAGTAGTAAGAATAAGAACTGCTAGACATTGAAACATAATAAGTAATAACTTAGCCGCAACCTACTCCTCAGTACAAAGTAAGCACTGTTTCAATTGCTGGAAAACTAAGAGTAAAGGATTTTCTTAGAAAAACCTAGATAAATAACAACACCCAGTAGCGGTTTCAGATTTAGAAGTATTCGGAAAAGTCTACAACAAATGTTAAGAATAAAAACGTTAGCGCCCGCAATTAACTATCTACTTTAAAAGTCCTTTTGTCGCTTTCACATAAATAACGACGCAAGTTTAAAAGAAACAAAGACTACGCTGAGGATTGTAAAAAAGTTTTTTATCTTTTAAATTGTTTGATATCAAGTCTATTGTTTTATTCTTTTGCTAACTGAATGGCTTCTGCGTAATCGCACAACGGCGCTGAGAAATTTCAGTTAAGATAAAATGTTTATAAATTAGAGAAAGAAAACGAAGACATCCTTTTTCCATCATACGAAGGCTGAAAATCAGCGGTTTGCCCCTGGTAAACCTATTGCTGAGCTATTTCCATTTTATATCACAGCGACACACATGAATGTCGTCTAGGCATTTGTGATAGACTTAGATTTAATTTAATTTTGTTTGTAGTTTCGGTTTTCTTTTTATTTATTTTAGTTCTTATTTTGTTTGTAGTTTCTGTATTGTGTTATTTTACTATTGATTTTCTTTTAATTTCCGTTATTGCATGTATGTGTGTCTCTTGGTACAAATAAACAATTATCTTATCTTATCTTTATCTTATCTTTAAAATATCACACAACGGGATCAAATCAATGTACGTCACATTGATCTGACCCCGTGGCAAGTAGCTTAAGCACTTGTATTACGCATATCAGAAAGAAAAGTGGATATACACAAATATACTTAAAATATTTAATACACATCCAGACACGTAATAAATACTGATGTTCGTCCCACACATATTTTTTCTGGGTTGGAATAGAACCCACGACTCTTGGAACAGTAGGTAGTGAGCAATAACCACTGTTCCACCGAGCCAGACGAAACAGTCCATATTAAAAAAATATATTACACAACATCACATACAATGACCTGATCCCGTGGTAAGTAGTGTTAGTTGAGCAGATTATTAGCAACAACAATAATACATACATAATTATACTTAAATCTTACTAACACTCAGATACGAACAAACACATCAATGTTCATCACACAAATAATGTCTCGAGTGTTATAAGAACCTACGACTCTTTGCGCATAAGCCAGGGGCACCACTCAATGCACCATCAAGCCAGTCAATAGCGACGAAATATTTTCATGAATCATATTAATGAATATTTAATTATTCAATTTATTTCAGCGGCTTATTTAAGTTATTTATGAATCAATAGAAATTGCAGGTAATCACTCCATTGTAAAAAAAAACATTTTTATTTCACCTCCTTGCCCAAAAAGTTTGCATACTCAAAACAACGTTAGACTATACCAAAGCCGCTCTAAGTTGGCCGATTTGCTACATGTCAGACTGACTGCACTAGTGAGGGACAACGGTAAAATTGCCGAAGTATATAAGTAACAGTTATTTCCACTTTATAACCAAGCAAGGTCTAATTATAACAAATTTTTATTAAAAACATTAATTCACATCCAAAAGATTGAATTTAAGCTCCTTATTTATAAATATATTTATTTTTAAAATACAATACTTATTAAATCCTTCATCCTATTTTAAAAAAATACCTGGTGAGTATTACCCACTACGTCACTATGAAAACGTGTCAAACGGCGTAACCTTGTAAAAGCGTAATACAGAGTGGAAATTTTACGTTTTCTTTTTATAATTCAATTATTTTAGGTAATAAAAGACAAATCTATATCTATACTAGTCTATACTATCTATACTAATATTATAAAGAGGAAAGATTTGTATTTTTGTATGTTTGTAATGAATAAACTCAAAAACTACTGGACCGATTGCAATATTTTTTTCACCATTAGAAAGCTGCATTATTCAGAAGTTACATAGGCTATATAATATCACGCTAGGTCCTATAGTTGTGGAGCAGTAACCGAAAATGTTTCAAAAACGGGGGAAAGTATCGTTTCTGAGGCCTTCCGTGGCGTGCGCTGAGCATATAGTTAAAGTTATACAAAAATGCTCTATGGATGAATTGTTCATCTTAACATTATCTTTAAAAATGTCCGCGAGAGCATATGTCTACCTTTTATAGTTTACCCATAACAATCGTTTTAATGATTTAGATGTTTGCTCCAAAGTAATCTTCTATATTAATAATTTCGTCAAGGGGTACGGTAGACTCGATTAAAACCTTACATGAATAATAAAACATCAAAAAATAATGATTTCGAGTCGACAACATATATCCGCAAAATTCGGATTGTCGAGTATTTTGCTAAATTCAAAATGTGTTGACAGACGAATCACAGTCACCATCTTGCCGGAATTGAGTGAATATTATCAAAACTATTTTTCTTCAGTCATTGACGTTTCGCGGAAACATTGTTTTTGACACATTTTTTATGATATACTCTTTCAGGGCGATAACAGATACTGATGAAGAATAGATAATATAATTTTATAAGGACCTTTGCCAAATTCTAGGATTAGTACTCATTGCAATTTGTTTTGTTGATTGATGTTCCTTAATTTTAAATGTTAAAAATTTATTGTATAAAAACTTTTGCAATTTTTATTCACTAGATTTATTAAACTCAATGAAAGAATCTATGTCCTGTTTAATCCTTTAGTATTCCTTGAAGAACCGATGACTACGGAAATATTTACCTATATTTTGCTCCTCGATGTTTATTATGAATCACATCTTACCCGAGCCAAGCCGGGTTCTTATCTAAATATATAAAAGGAGAAACTGACTGACTGACTGACTGACATATCGACGCACAGCCTAAACGGCTAAACGTAGGCACTTGAAATTTGGACTGGACGTAGCTTAGGTACCGTAGAGGTGCACTAAGAAAGGAATTCTCGAAATTCTCACGGGAACGGGAATAATCGGGAAAATCCTTTTGTATGAAAAATCTAAACCGCTGAAGTTAGATGCTGTAAATTTGGCATGCAGGTACCATAGTAAACTTAAAGCTTTGTTGGAACAGGATATTGAAAAATTCTTACGGGAACGAGAGTTAGCAGGATAAACTTTTATATGTTAAATCCTGTAGTCCACGCGAACGAAGTCGCGGGCACAGCTAGTAATTATATAATTATGTGCATTTGAAATTTTGAAATAACGTATTATTTTTAAAAGTTGTTCTTTATGATTCGCGTAAATATGTTCCTCTTAACAAGGATAAATGCAAAATATAAAATAAAAAGTGTCAAATCAGTCTTCTAAGAACGGCTCCGGTATAATTATCTAGTTATTTGTCTTTTATTACCTAAAATAATTGAATTATAAAAAGAAAACGTAAAATTTCCACTCTGTATTACGCTTTTACAAGGTTACGCCGTTTGACACGTTTTCATAGTGACATAGTGGGTAATACTCACCAGGTATTTTTAAAAATAGGATGAAGGATTTAATAAGTATTGTATTTTAAAAATAAATATATTTATAAATAAGGAACTTAAATTCAATCTTTTGGATGTGAATTAATGTTTTTAATAAAAATTTGTTATAATTAGACCTTGCTTGGTTATAAAGTGGAAATAACTGTTACTTATATACTTCGGCAATTTTACCGTTGTCCCTCACTAGTGCCTTTGAGTATAAAGCCACTGGAGATGCCATAACGTCAACGCTTCTAACAAATTTTTTCGCCACTTTTAGCGGGGGCGAGGTAAACACGTACAGCACACCACCAAAAAATTAATAACTCAACAGACACAAATTTTGCTGTAACGATAAACGCACACTACAAAAATGTTCAACACTTCAAACAATACACGCACACAAACAAAGTTTTCACGTAACTACGCAACACACATACGAAAAAAATAGTGATGACACAAAGAATAAAATAAAATCAGTTTGGTGAATGAACTGAACTATCTTGTACTGATTATTGTAATTCAATAACATTTTGTGGGATCTTATTAAACAATTTTGTGCTTAAACCCAAGAACGACTTTCCAGTCTTTTGAAGCCTGAGCCTTGAAACGGCAAACTTATGTTTATTACTGGTGTTAAAATGGTGAGGATCCGATATTAAATGATTGTTTGTTCTTGTAAACATATAAGATACAGTCCAAAATGTACTGAGAGGATACGGTTAAAATATCTATGTCTTTAAAAATATCTCTAAGGGAGTCACAGAATTTCTTTTCATTTTCAGACTAAATTTCAATATCGTATGACCAGAGGAAAGAAAAGTAATTTTTCTAATTCATCTTACAAGATTTAAATATAACATATGTTTAGACCTTTTATTTAATTCAAAATTAAAGTAAAAAACGGATTATACAACTGACTGCAGGGAGTGAATGATTCATTCAAATGTCGAGTCGCTTTTTTTACTTTGTGACATCACTAGCCCCCGTACCACTGTATTCTTGTTTATTTTTTTCTGTCGTTTACGTATCGCAACGACTTTTTATTTAAATGGCAATTCTTCTTAAATACACGTTTAAAAGTTAATAAAAACACTTAGATATGATACTAAACTTGCTCTTGTTGCGAATTTGAGCTCTCGATCGCCTTTTACATGAGAATACTGCACAACTAACCATTTTTCAAGAGTAACGTCACGCGACAGGGATCAATGCAAAATGGCGGTGGTGCAGCGACAAGTAGTTTTATTAAACGTGTTTGAACAGTTTACCAATGAACTTTGCCGGAGGGGGTCGCCAGTGTAAGGCATCTCCAGTGGCTTTATACTCAAAGACTAGTGCAGTCAGTCTGACATGTAGCAAATCGGCCAACTTAGAGCGGCTTTGGTATAAGTGTGAGATACCGGCTCAAAAAAAAACAAAATAAAAAGCGCGATAGTTAATCAAAAAAGCAATCATACTTTGCAAATAAACTCCAAACTCGTATGAGAGACGTTGTAAGGTAATAAAATTTCGTCACATTTATTTTTCAGTCGCAAATCTCGACTCGACTAATGAAGGGAGCTTTGTAATTTAACTTTGTAATAAAACGCTTTGCCGAAGTGTTGGAGGTCACCCGTGGGCTCGTGAAAATATTTACGTCAAAGTTCAGATTCAGGGCCGGACTGCGTTAGCGGGTCTTGGGCTTAATAATAATGCGTCCGACCGATTTCAGCCATGGCAATCGAGATCAGCCAAGTGTGCAGGACATAGTATAGTGCACAATTGTGCGCGCAAACACAAGTACACTCTCTATTCCCTTACTCCCATAATTCTGTGAGACGGCAATCCGACATGACCGATAAGAGATCGGACGCAGGACCACCGGCTTAACGTACTTTCCGAGGCACGGCCGTTCATCCGCCAACTTCCTAACTCCGGGCTGAACAATTTCATTAGGTACAGAAAAACTCACACAAATTTTGCCCGACCCCGGACTCGAACCAGGGACCTCTCGGTCCTCGGACCAACGAGGCAATTCGCGGGCCCTTTTTTTTTTTTTTTTTTTTTTTTTTTTCGCGGTGAAATGCTTTACGCACCGTCACCGGGAGAGGGGGTTCCCTCCCGGTGGTGTGTCGGACTCCCCGGCGACTGGCGAATAGATGGTAAATGCCAGCCGCTGCTCCTGGGCGGAGTGCAATGCCCAGGGGTTCTACCGACTAAAACACCGCGGTATACCTCATCGCCTTGACGGAGTCGTGGTTCTCTGGCATAGCCCTTAACCCACAACGCCGCCGGCGGACAGCCCAGCGGGCTCCTCACAGGCCCCCACTTTAAGGAGGGCGACGAGGCAACCCGGTACACGGAGTCACCCCGACCATCAACGGGGACCGATGCAATGCAGGCGGTGGTGTCCCCACACCTGCCACCCGCTGGTCCCCGCTGGGATGCGGCAATTGACGCACAAATGCGCGCCTGGCGCGTCCCAGCCTGACAATTCGCGGGCCCTGGGCTATAGGTATTTAAGGGCCTACATGCGATAATTATGAGAAGCAGCAAATACATAGCTACTTACTGCTCGACGTGTCAGTTCGCTCGCGACCATCATTGGTGTAACCCAGTCGAAACGTCGGGCAGTAAGTATGTAGCTACGTATTTGCTACGTGTAATGGAACGCGAAAGTCTAAAATCTTTAGGTATATAGTACTTACTAGCGGCCGCTCACGACTGCGCCCGCGTGGAAATGTGGCAATAAAAATAGCCTATAATGTACCTTGTAAAATAAGCTGTGTATTAGTGAAAGTCCCGTCAATATTGGTCCGCCGTTTCGGAGATACGGGATAGCGGGACACACAAAATGTTTTTGATTATGTTTTTGGTATTGGTCGCCGATACAGATTCATACCCAATCAGTGAGAAGTCGTTATTTTAATATTTCAAGATTTGACATTAGAGGCTCTGAGATTACTGAGATGGAAAAAAGCACTTTTGAAATATAATTATTTTGGAAATATTTGCGTCCAAAGTTCAGTCACTCAGGGCCGGACCATGAGTTTGGGGCCCTGGGGTAGGCATAGTGCCTATCATCACTAGTGACGCGTCCTCCCTTATCCATATGTATATTATACATAAAAACCATCATATTGAATCCCTTTCTATTTATTAAAAAAAACCTATCAAAATCCGTTGCGTAGTGTTAAAGATAAGCACACAGACAGACGCGAGAAGCAACTTTTGTACCTACCTACCTACTACTTTTATACCTACTATGTAGTGATTCGCAGGACTTTTTTACATTATCGTATTTTTTTATTTTGAATTGACTCAGCTCAGGGTGCCCGTTGAACCCACAGGGCCCTGAGCTTAAGCTCAAAAAGCCGTATGGATATATGGTTAAGTTTGACCAGGCCCAAGGCCGTATACATTATGTGAGATACGGCCCTGGTCAGACTGAAGATTGTAAAAATATTGAACAAACATATTTTTAGTTTCTGCGATAAGTAGATACTTAAATAAGTTGAGTGAAAACTTGTCTTTAACTTTCATTCAGTTAAATATTTATATTAGTTACTATTATAAAGTAATCTCTAAATTTGATGTATAGACTTTTATATTATGAAATCTGCTACGGAACTCTTCATGGTCGAGTCTTAGCCGCTTTTTTGTTTAAGTTAGATTACAGTTTTTTTTTATTTAAATGAAAGTTTAATTTTAAAATGTCACGGTTACATGTGCGCATGGGTAAATATCCCGGACACATAGGGAATTATCAGTTTTCTAATATTATGAATTAAATGTCTAGTCGTCAAAAACTTACCTACTGCTCCTTTACTACATTCGCTATGGCAATTAATTGCAAGACAGTAAATTTGCTCAGTACATAATTAAGGTTTAAGTAAGATTTTTGAACATTTTTTGATGTAAAATACATTCTACCTTTAATACCTCGCTTTCATAATTGAAGACACTCCCTTTTCGATATTTACATTTTCAATAATTGACTTCCAAGTACACTTGGGTACAAACCTTTTACTGAGAAAAAATTACGACAAATTATTATTTCATCATCAGCCCATATACGTCCCAACTGCTGGGGCACGGGCCTACCTTAAATTAGGGCGGTAAGGCCTTAGTCAACCACGCTGGCCAAGTGCGGGTTGGTCGCTAAACAACCGTCGAACAATCGCACACATTAATTTCAAATTTGAAAGCACAGTGGTACTTGGCGGGGATTGAACTGACGACCTCTCGCATGGCAACGACCTTAACCACTCGGCCATCGACGCTTTTTTTTTATTATCAATAAATATTATGATTTACCACAGGCAATAATATCAACGTAATGACCGGATTCAAAACTATATAAACTTATTTACATACCTACATAATATGTACATAATATGTACGTTTACTAACCAGACCACATTATCCAAACAAAACCAACCATTAATTGCTTTATAGGTAACATCGCTAATGAAATCATAATAAACGCTATTATCCGTAAACTATTGAAGCTCAAAATAAATCAACCTCAATATGAAAACATTAGATAAACTAGTTTAACGCCGGTGACTTTGTCCGCGTAGTGTTTTTTTCTGGACAGCGATGATGGCTTGGAGTAGCCTCGTCATCATCACCGGACTTGCGGGTTAGCGGATGGCTCTCATCCCTGAGCGTGGAGCTGTATAAATCATACTTTACACCTGAGTATTATTATAAAAACGTAAAGCTACGTAGAGTTTGTTTGAACGCGCTAATCTCAGGAATTACTATTTCGAATTGAAAAAATCGTTTTGTAATATTTTAGACATTTGCGCTCACTAAATATTAGTCTTTATTTTAATATTTCAATAGAAATCTTCATTGAAAATAATCTACTTAACGTGTAAGAAAAGTCATTTCACACTTTCAGTAATCTTGGCGTGGAAGCTTAACAGACAGTCATACTATCACAATTATTATGATATTAGTAAACACAATCTACCTGTTATGTAACGAATCAACTATTCACTATCCAATTAAGTAAAGCCGGCCACTTTATAACGTAATACTTCACTCCACTTAAACCTAACCCATTGTCCTAAGCAAACCCCTTCGGATCTTAATTAAAGTATCCAAAACAACAAACAGGCGATTGTGTGTTACCTCTACGAAGCAATAATTTAGTTAAGGGTTGCCACGTGGAAATAATTCTAGTTTGAAAACTTTATTTATTGTGTTGGTTTCATTTTCATCAGTACATGGTCATAGTTCATAAAGCAAAGTCGCTTGCCGCGTCTGTCTGCCGCTTTGTATGCTTACATCTTTAAAACTACACGACGGATACTGATGCTGTTTTTTAATAGATAGACGGATTTATGAGGAAGGTTTTTATGTATAATTTATCCTTTTTTTATGTTTATGTAAAAGCGAAGTGAAGGGTGGGTGATTAGTTTTCATATAACATAGAAATAACTATAAAAAATATATTAAGGAGGTTTATACCTAACCAGTCCGTACTACATGGGATTCATTGTAAAGACACGGGTCACTAGCTTAATTAATAAACTCATAGATAGCCAAAGTTCCCATATTCTTACAGGAACTTTGAATAAAGCAGCAGAATAAAGCATTCAGCCAATATACCTATAGGTATAGCGGTTGACAATACACGATGAATTCCCATCAATATCAGAAACTAACTACATAGACAGTAACAAACATTCATTAGTACGCATTATCATAAACGGCGTCTGAGGACTGAATAATTGTAATGTATTATTACGGGCAAACTACTCTACAATAGCATTTAATGGACTTACAGTGCAATATGAAGAGAGTACTAATTTGAATATTCTCCAAGTAGTCCAGTCAAAATAGACATTTAACCTAGGAAAAATTCGCATAGAGCTGAAAATTGGCATGAATATTGGGAACACTATTACAAATAATCAGTCAAAAGTCCCCATCGATCCCACGTCTGCAAAAAAAAAATAATCAAGGTCAAATGTCACAAATATCAGTTTTATGCACTTTTGAGCGAAACGGTAAGTTTAATCATAAAAGTATGTATGACAAAATTACTTATCACGTAATTATCTATAAAAAATGTCTTAACACTTTGTTCCTAAGATTCTCCATTTCAGAGATATAGCGATGCACAAAGTTGAAAAAGTTGTATTTTCAAACGCTTCCAGGCCCCCATGCGATTGTGCTAGACAGTTAAAATTTTAACGAATGATGTATCTCAGTTGCCTCTATAACATCTAATACTAGAAACAACATGAAACCAACGTGTATAGTGGGTTCTCATACAAAACCTATGTTTTTTTTTCTCACACTTGGGCGGTTTTTAACGTGGTTGCCCTAGTGAACCTATTCCAGGTCATATATCGATCAAAAACGATATCAACAGATGAATGCATATTATGTAAAATATGAATTTTCTAATGATTAAAACCACGATATCTCGCGAATGGTGAGTCGGAAAATAAAAAGTGACTGGACCATTTTTGTAGAAAATTATATGATCTACAACTTTTGTTTGACCTATTTTTACGATAATACTTACTGTTTTCGAGAAAAATGGTAAAATCCTTAATTTTATACTTTTGACCTTGAATAATTTTTTTTGCAGAAGAAGGATTGATGGGGATTTTTGATATTTCGTTTATTATGATGTATTTAACGTCTCTGGCAATTTTCAGCTCTATGCGAATTTTGTCTAAGTTAGCACTTATTATTGTCTATTTTGACTGGACTAAAGAGCCTTTAAACCGAAATAGTTGGGTAGGTACAGTCGGCCAAGAAAGTGGTCTAAAAAAGTGGGACTGATTCGGTGGAACAGTGGTTAGTGAGTCAGGATCAATACCATACGGCTCCAAGAGTCGAGAATTCGAGACCGGGACAAATATTTTGTGTGACGAAAATTGGTGTTAAATCCTATATCTATACTAATATTATAAAGCTGAAGAGTTTGTTTGTTTGTTTGTTTGAACGCGCTAATCTCAGGAACTAGTGGTTCGATTTGAAAAAATCTTTTTGCGTTGTATAGAGCATTTATCGAGGAAGGTTTTAGACTATATAACATCACGCTGCGACCAATAGGAGCAAAGATACAATGGAAAATGTGTAAAAAACGGGGGAAACGCGAACGAGACGCTGGCACAGCTAGTTTAAGTATATTTGTGTATCCACCGGACTTGAACCGGGGACCTCCCAGACCTTACGCAGTGCTTGCTACCAAGTAGACTAACGAGGCAGACCAATATAAACTGCGTTACTGAATATTTGTCAAAACTGGTGGACCACTTTCGTAGCCGACTGTACTATGCTAAATATTCTAGAACGGTAGACGCTATGCCCTTTATTTATACATAATAATAACTATTATACAAATTCTTACAAATCCATACACATTCATCAGATTTCGTGTTAAGTTGCATATTTTTTTTGTCCTTACTTAAATGCGCTATAAAACAGTCTATAAATCGAAAACTCAGTCGGCATGTAATGAAACACGTTAATAACTTATATAATTTTATATCTATGGTGGATGATAATTTGATGATCTGTAATGCTTGAGACATGTGAATTATACTAGTATATATCTATACAACTAAGTAAAATTAAAGTGCCTGTTTGTAATATTAAAATAACGTCGTTTTACTAATTGGGTGTGAATCTATATCAGGTACCAATAACAAAAACACAATTAAAAACATTTTTGTCTGCCTGTCTGTTTGTTCCCGCTAATCTCCGAAATGGCTCAACCAATTTCGAAGGGACTTACACTAACACGTAGCCAATTTTACAAGATACAATATAGGCTATTTTACTTTCCACATTTCATACATCCAAGCGGGCGGCCGCTAGTCTTAAATAAACTTAGTAGTGTGGGCCATCCGCTCCCCCGCAAGTCCAGTGATAACGACAAGGCTGCTCCAAAACCACCGTCGTTGTCATTCAGAAAAAAAAATTAAAAGCGAAACGAGCGCCCAAAAGTGCCCATTCAGAATAATTTTCAATTGAACTACTCTCTCCCTAGAGCAATAACTCTCAGATACACCCTAATCTCGGATTCCAATTTACATACAGCCAGAACGATTTACCTCTAACGTCTTCGGTTATGGAAAACCGAAATAAGATTCACAATTCCGATGAGACGCCCACTTGACCTGTATCCAACAGGTGACACGGGGTAGTGGTGGGTTGGTGTCGATAAATGTACGATAGACAGGTTAGGTTAAACGTTTTGTTGAATAACACGTTTAAAAAGATTTAACATGACTTTTTCATGGCATGGAATGCCCTTTCAGCTCATGTTTTTCCTCCCTCCTATGATCCCGGGCTCTTCAGGCGGGGCGTGAAACGGCATTTAAGCAGGCCTTCAGGGTGAGTGCGACAGGCTGAATATGGTCTTTTGTGCCTGTCGACCTCATATTTGGATCTCACTACCGCTTACCATCAGGTGGAGTGAGGTCATCTTGCTAGCCTTTTATAAAAAAACTAGAATAGAGTACAGTTATATCTTATTTAGTTTTAAGTTCCTATGTTCGATTTATTCGACGCATTAACAGTGAAGGAAAACATTGTGAGGAAACCTGCACACCTACGACAAAATTCTAAGGTTGTGTAGTCGACCAACCCACACTCGGTCAGAGTGGTTGACTAAGGGAACCTTACCGCTTTAGTTTAGGGTAGGCCTGTTCCCCAGCAGTGGGGACGTATATGGGCTGATGATGAATATCATGAACTAGAGTAGAATAAAGTTTTATTTTTAAGCACACAAAATATGTATATTAATAATTCATTGTATGGAGAGAACTTCAACTAAACTTATGTTCCTAAAAGGCTTCCTAGGCTTGCAAAGGCTCGTGGCTCCTTTAGGAAATTTGTAATTATGTTCTCTGCAATATTCGTTTTGCCTATCACAAAATATAGTAAAAGAAGTTACCTATTCTTAAGTACTTATAATTATTGATAGTTTGAAATAATTCACCTAAATCCAAACACATTTTTCCAACAGGAAAAAAAATATTCAAGGGAGCAGATAGATTTAGGAATGTAGATGTCCGTTGACGACAATAGAAGTTCTTATACCTATGCCCCTACAAATACAAACAGAAAGAAAACAATCCATTACCATTACATTCACACATTTGTATGGATAGCGGAAATTCGGGCAATCGATATAAATGACGATAACATTCAATCTTGCTTCGCGGGCCTATCGGCTCCTTTTAAAATTCATGAGGCGAAACTGTCAAGGCCCCTCAATGTTATTACGAGTTTGAGTGATCCGATGTACACCCGGTGTTAAATGTAATGGTAATATTTCGAATTCCACGCCTTGCAATACTTGACACCTGGCAACACTAGCACACTACATTTTTTTTCTTTTCTCTCTACTCCGTGACGTTATGGTGACTAGACTGAACTGTAAATTGTTACATAGAAATATACTTAATTCTAACTAATACGAGTTATAATTTTGTCCAAACCCATCAGGTTATGGGCCCAGAAAGTCTAAGTAATCGAACAGTGCTAAAATTGTAGTAAAACAGTGAAAAATACATGACAAGTGAAAATAACCTCACTACGAAAAAACGTGGTACTTTGTCAGAAACTTTTATAGCGTATTTCCATCCAATCTGAGTTCAATAATCCGACAATGGCAACAAACAGTCAAATGGCATTAATAGAAAAGCTATCCGGTCGTGAAAATTACGCAACTTGACGTTTTGCAATGCAGACATACTTGCAACACGAAGAGTTGTGGGACTGCATAGAGTCTGACTCAGAAACGGATCCGAAACGAGACACCAAGGCGAAAACAAAGATCATACTTTCCGTTGATCCAACAAACTACGTTCACATTCAAGAAGCAAGCACTGCCAAAGAGGTATGGAATAAGCTATCAGCAACGTTCGACGACTCCGGGCTTACACGCCGTGTTGGTCTGCTGCGTGACCTGTGTAACACGTCACTAACGGGATGTCAAAATGTAGAGGAATATGTAAGCAAAATTATGAGCACAGCTCACAAGCTCAGAAACATTGGTTTTAAAGTTGATGACGAGTGGCTAGGCACACTACTGCTCTCCGGTCTACCAGAAACATATCAACCAATGATTATTGCTATTGAAAGCTCCGGCATGAAAATCACCTCAGACTCGGTAAAAGCAAAACTACTTCAAGATGTCCGACCATCGGAGAATGAACCAAAGGCATTTGTAGTCAATAAAAAGTTTCAAAAACACATTAAGAAGCCATCAAAAGGACCACGTTGCTACACTTGTAACAAGTATGGACACAGAAGCTCAGAATGTAGATCAAGAACAAAAGAAACACAAGAAAAGTCAAATAGTTCTTCATATGCCGCCGTGTTTATAGCTACAAGTGCACAGTGTGAAGCGTGGTATGTAGACTCTGGTGCATCATCACACATGGTTAAAGACAAAAGTTTGCTGCAGAACGAGACTGCTTCTGCTATCAAGAATATAAGAGTAGCAGACAATAAGGTATTATCAGTGCAATGCTCAGGGCAAGTGAGCTTAAATACTTACAATGAAAAAGGACAAGAAAATGAGGTACTGTTCAGAAATGTATTATATGTTCCCCAATTAGCAACAAACCTGCTCTCCGTTAGTCAGATTATTCGCAGTGGAGGCCAAGTAAGATTTGATAAGAGTGGCTGTACTATTATGAACAACAGTGGTCAGATAGTAGCAACAGCTAGTATAATCAACAACATGTACCGGCTAAATATGCCTGGAAGTGGCTATGCATGCATGTCCGATGTTGAAAATCAAGATATCTTCCTGTGGCACCAACGAATGGGACATCTCAATTTCAATAGTCTGAAGAAAATGTCTGAAAGCACTGACCATGTAACTTTCTCAACAAAATCAGAAAATCTGACATGTGTCACCTGTAAGGAAGGAAAACAGACACGACTACCTTTTAGAAGTGAACAGAACAGAGCAAAAGGTTTGCTTCAATTGATTCACTCAGATATATGTGGCCCTATGGAAACGCAAACCCTAGGAGGTGCCAAATATTTCATCACATTTCTTGATGACTTTTCAAAGAAAATTTATGTGTATTTTCTCCGGAACAAGTCAGAAGCTTTGGAAAAATTCAAGGAATTTAAAATGGAAGTTGAAAAACAACTTGATGCTCGGGTTAAGGTTCTGCGGACTGACAATGGCCTAGAATATGTCAACAAGAATTTCTCTGAGTACCTGAAAGCTGAGGGTATCATACACCAAACAACCACACCATATTCTCCGGAACAGAACGGCACAGCAGAACGCATGAATAGGAGCCTCATTGAAAGGGCAAAATGTATGCTCCTTAATGCCAATTTACCTAAACAACATTGGGCTGATGCAGTACACACCGCTGCCTATATAATAAATCGTTCACCAACGAAGTCACTGGCCTATAAAACACCAGAAGAAATGTGGTTGGGACAAAAACCGAATGTGAACCACTTACGCATATTCGGTTGTGAAGCTATGGTACACTTGCCGCGTGAAAAACGCAGAAAATGGGATCCTAAAGCACAGAAAATGATCTTCATCGGTTACTGTGACCACACCAAAGGCTATAGATTCATGATACCAAATACTAGAAAAGTAGTCAAAAGTAGAGATGCTACATTTCTTGAATCAACTGTTAAGAGAAATTATGTCTTAGTAGATCTGTCAGAGAAGAATTCTACAAATAATAATAATGTTAGTATAGAAAAAGATGTCACTGACACTGAAGATAAAGACACCAGCTCAGCTTCATATGATACTGTGTGTGACAACAGATCTTCTGGAAGCAGTGACTATGAACCAGACATCAGCATTGAAACTCTTCCAGTCAACAATATGACATTGCGACCGAGAAGAAACAGAGTTAAAAATATCGAACAAAATGAATCCGAAGAAAACATCTATATGTGTCAACATGAAGACAATACTCTAGATGTTCCAACAACTTACCAGGAAGCCTTAGGCTCAACTGATAAGGACAAATGGATAAAATCCATCAATGAAGAACTAGATGCTCATCATAGAAATAACACCTGGACATTGGTTGAAAAACCTGCCAATGTTAAAGTCATACAATGCAAATGGGTTTTTCGAATAAAGGAAGAACATACAGGATTAAGGTACAAATCACGTCTTTGTGCAAAAGGTTTTGCACAAACCAAGGGCATAGATTACAATGAAACCTTTGCTCCAACAGTCAGGTATGATTCCATTAGGTTATTACTTTCTGTAGCTGTACAAAACAATCTCAAAGTCATCCAGCTAGATGTCAAGACAGCATTTCTATATGGTGAACTTGAAGAAACCATATATGACACCACCAGAGGGCCTAGTCAATGAAGAAAATATGGTCTGTAAGTTGAATAAGTCATTGTATGGACTGAAGCAGTCTCCGAGATGCTGGAATAGTAAGTTTGACTCTGTACTTAAGAAATTTGGTTTTGTCAACAGCAAAGCTGACCAATGTGTGTATATTGGTTTAGTCAATAATAAGCAATGTTATTTATGTTTGTATGTAGATGATGGATTGTTGTTCTGTACAGATGACTTAACTATAAAAGAAGTCATTGAAGATTTGAAATCCATATTTGAAATAAAAATACTAAGTAAACCTAGAAATTTTGTAGGAATGCAAATAGAACAATTCGACAAGTGCATATTTATACATCAGACAAAATATATAGAACAAATGCTTATAAAATTTAATATGCATAATGCCATTCCCAACAGCATTCCTGCAGATCCTCACATGAAGTTGCATAAGGATGGAGAAGCTGACAAAGACATACCATACCGAGAAGCAGTGGGTTCCTTGATGCACTTGGCGATAGTGAGTCGACCTGATATAATGTTTGCTGTCAATCTGGTGAGTCGTTTTCTCAATTGTTACAACCAAACTCATTGGAATGCTGTTAAAAGGATTCTCAAATATTTGAAAGAAACAAAGGATTATGGGCTGTGTTACTCACAAAGTCCCCAAGTTGCAGATATTAATGGATACTGTGATGCAGATTATGCTAACGACCTAGATACACGTCGCTCGGTCACAGGATATGTATTTGTAAAGAATGGTGCAGCTGTAACTTGGTCCAGTCAAAGGCAACAAACAGTTGCTCTGTCAACCACAGAGGCCGAGTTCATGGCAGCCTGTGCTGCTACGAAAGAGACGATGTGGCTCAAACAATTTTTGAGTGATATCAATCAATACAAGCAGGACTCCATGTGTCTTCATTTGGACAATGAAAGTGCTATTAGTGTCATTAAAAACTTTAACTTTCATAAGAGATGTAAGCATATTGAAATTAAGTATCATTTTATTAAAGAAAAATATCATCAAAAGATTATTGTATTAAAGTTTGTCAGTACTAACAATCAATATGCAGACATTTTCACAAAAGCTTTGTCTAAAGATAAGTTTACATTTTTAAGAACTAAACTTGGAATGTGTTCATATAATTTACTTTCAAAATGAATGATAGGTATTGTATGTTGATTTCCGTTGTTAAGGTAAAGTTTTTTTAAGTTAAATTCTTGAGTGCTTGTTGCCTTTTTGTAAAAACAAAACTCTTATTTGTATTGTATAAGTTAAATAATATAAAGGCTTAAATTCAGGAAGGATGTTAAATGTAATGGTAATATTTCGAATTCCACGCCTTGCAATACTTGACACCTGGCAACACTAGCACACTACATTTTTTTTCTTTTCTCTCTACTCCGTGACGTTATGGTGACTAGACTGAACTGTAAATTGTTACATAGAAATATACTTAATTCTAACTAATACGAGTTATAATTTTGTCCAAACCCATCACCCGGCTTAATAACCTAGTCGTTAGTGTGAACGCGGCTTAATGGAATAAATTGTTTTTGGAGCAGGAGTTGCCGGGCTAGGTTGCACGAACAGTGCCCTCAATAAAAGAGCATATCACTACATAGTTTAAAGCAAAGTCACTTCCCGCGTCTGTCTGACCCTTTTTATGCTTAAATCTTGAAAACTACATACATACAACAACATATTTGAGGTATAATACAAAAATAGAGGTATAAAGCTCTTGTTTTCCAGATGTCGGAAGTAATAGCAGAATACACTATGCAGGTAAATGATGTGTCGCCGATGTTCTTTACTACTTCTTCTTTACTATATTTTTCCTGCGCGGATCAAACCAACGAATCCTGGCACAAGAGTCAAAGGAAAGGCACTACTACCACTCTAATAATGGCGTCATCATCATCATCATCAGCCCATATACGTCCCAACCCAACTGCTGGAGTACGGGCCTACCCTAAACTAGGACGATAAGGCCTTAGTCAACCACGTTGGCTAAGTGCGGGGTGGTTTTTGGAAGGTGTGTGTTTATAATGGTGTGTTATGTAATTTTATACATATCATTTTAGTGCTACACCGAAGAAAGGGATAAGTAATCTCTTTTGTAAAAAAATGTGTATGACATATTTTGTAGTGTTGCTTGCTTCCGGCAGGGACGCCTGCCGTGGCTAATGCAAAAGAAAATTTTTTAATTGATGACTAAGTGTGGGGGTTTTACCCAGGTCACGCTTTTTTCCCAGAGGAGTAGGCAGAGATCACTTCATGCCATGTGCTACGGTCTTAGCACACCACTTTCGCTTCTTCCACGTCCATCAATCTCTTCATGCATGTTCGTCGATTATGGGTAATATGATTAGACTTCTCTTTAAGATTCGGTGTGGTGTGGTGTGGGTGTAGCTTGATTCTATTAGAGCGTTGCGGCTCAGCCTCGGTGGCAAGTTTTTAAGCTATTGCATAGCTTTTATCGCGCGGCGACCGAACCAAGAAATTCCGTAACGAAAAAAACCTCACAATCGTCTAACGTCGTTTCAGTTCGGTAGACTTCGGCACGGTGTTTGTGTGCGTGCGATTAGATGTATTGTACGACTCTACGAAACTCGCACGAATCCAGACGAGCTGCTCCAAAATCGGACGATGCTATGCAATAGCTATTCCGCGGCAGTTTCCGAGTGCCAAACGTCTTTTTTTTTCTAATTTTACTAGTTAGAATTTATATTTTTTCGCCTACCATCCCCACCTGTTCCCCCACTAGTCCCCAGTAAGTCTGTCGGGCTAGGCGAGACGTAAAGGGCTCTCGCGTCCTGCCAGGTCCGGGGTCGCGATGAGTGAGCTCGAGAGGGAACGGTTTATTTACCTTCTTTAACCGTTGCTTTCTTTAATTGCTTTGTTGGGTGCTAGAGCCTTAGAAGAAAAAATGGGCGATGTTACTTATGAGACCTTGATTGGCTGCAAAAGGCGAAAACGTGAATAAGAACACAATTTAAGCACACACTACAATATTAAAATGCTTACATAGATTTGACAATTCCCAATCAATAATACCTATTAATTTCCACTAATAGTGGGGTAGGACCCAAAGAAGGCTATTAAAGTAACTTATATAGATAGATATAACTGTGAAAGAAAACATCGTGAGGAAGCCTGCACACCTGCGGAGAAATTTTTAGGTTGTCTTGACTACAACCCGCACTTGGCCAGCGTGGTTGACTGAGGCCTTTTCGCTCTAGATTAGATTAGGCCCGTGCCCCATACGGGTTGCGTATGAGCTGACGATGATGATGATAATATTTGAAGTTAAGCTCAAGCTTCAGTACCACAGGCATACACAAACCGCATTCAAACTTAGAACTCTAGAGTTCTCTAAATATCCCGGACAGTTACAGTTTTCTAACTCTAGAGTTATAAGGAACATCTAAGCAAACTTTCTAAATGGCAACTTCTCAAGCCAAGAAACGGACATCTACTTTAGAAATTTTAAAAACAAACTCGCCTCTTTCAAAAACAGTTCATTGACATTTTAGTTTTCACTTTAGTTGAAGAAGCAGCTGAACTTTAGAAGTTCATAACATGTTTTCCCGTGAAGTGCACGTACGATGCGCACCAAAACACTTTTTGATGTCGACCAAACTTCCCTCACTCAAACAACAGTTTAATTCTTCTTAAGATCTGCAAGTTTTCGTATGGCCGTATTAAAACAAATTTTAATGTTGCAACTTTTAGGATTACGTACCCGATGGGTGAAAACGGGAAGACTATTACTAAGACTTGATCCGTCCGTACGTCTGTCATCAGGCTGTATTTCTATTTATAAAATGACAACAAATACTAAAAGCAAAATAAAACAAATCCCCCAAGAAGAGTGGGAGAAGAGGCTCCCATAATACAAACTTAAGGGTAAAAACTAGATACTTACTAAGATTAGGCTGTCCATTCGTCTGTCAACAGGCTGTATCTCAACAACGACTATAGCTACAGTTGAAATTTTCACAGGTGACTTATTTCTTTTGCTACTACAATAACAAATACTGAAAAAAAATCAAACTCCTCTCATACAACAAACAACGACAAACGAGATTATTTTTTACAAAATTGGTACGGAACCTTCATGCACGAGTCCGACTCGCACTTGACCGGTTTTTTAAGGTCTGACTAAAACGTTTTTAAGTTTACGAGTATTGCACAAAGTCGTTGCTCGTACTATACGGCGTGGTACGTAGTATTTTTAGAGATCAACTTGAATTTGGCTAAGTGCTTCTTAGAAAATGCTTTTTACTGAACTTGACTCATGAATATTTATAATTTATAATCTTATAGACAGTCTGTACTTTCACGACATAAATTATTACCACATTATTTTCTTAATAAAATATTTAGGACTTTACTTTTTATTCACGTTTTGGTATTGATAATTTTGGCTATAAATTAGATATTCCTTGGAGTAAACACTTAAGTAGTTTCAAATCTCACGTCTGTTCTAAAATTCAAGATGGATATTCTGTTTTTTATGATAATGTTTACTATTAACTAGCCAAAGAATGGGAGTTAGAGTTCTTTATATATATTTAAGTTTCTTCGCGTATTCAATATCCATAACACATAATTTTAAACTGTCATGGTTACACACATTAGAAAACTGAAAGTGTCCGGGATATTTATGTCTGCCCTTAGACCTACCGTCATTCTCGCAATCCCACAGTTCACCCGTGATCATGGCGCTTGCAACAGTGCCGAAATATCGGGAGCTCATTAAAACAAAACAACATGGTAAATATCCCGGACACTTTCAGTTTTCTAATCCATAACACAAGTATCTGCTACTTACCACGGGATGATATCGATGTGTCATGTGAAATATTTATTCAGAAATAGTTCAGATACTTCATTATTAGGGAGGAGACAACTTATAATGAAAACGCTCACTAAAACCATCTCTGTTTTAGCACAACGAATTTCCAAAGTAATAATGAACTCCACACCGACGGCCAAGATATCCATCTAACAGGCACTTCTCATTATTACTCGTAACATCATAAACTGTAAATAATTAAGTACTTATCTAAACTTCGCCATCCAATTTTAATTAAACAAGCCAGGAACGACAAAGTAGATGCAATGGAGCTTATAGGAAATTAATTTACAAGACGAGGCTCGCTCATTAGCGGCCGAGATGGAATTTTAAACTAGCTCCAAGTGCTTTAAAGATGTATTTTAATGTTCCACGATTAACCTTTCGTTTTAAATGCGTGGGTAACAGTTTAAATTGGTTTTGTTCATAAATATTTGTTGTTGCCTGGCTCGGTTGAACAATCTTTAGTGACCCAGATTCACTACCTACGGTTCCAAGAGTTGTGGGTTCGTTTCCTACCCGGGATAAATATTTGTGTTGAACATCGGTGTTTGTTTCGTGTTTGAAATATAATTAAATAGTATTTAAGTACATTTGTGTATCCACTGTTGATTCTCATATCCGTAACACAAGGGCTTCAGCTTCTTACCACGGGATCAGATCAATGTATGTGATGTTGTCTAATAAGGCATCCGACGGATTTCGGACGTGGCGGCCGATCTCAATCTCAAGATTGAGATCGATGCGCAGGACATATTTATTTATTCATCAGTTACATTTGCAAGCTTACAGATGAAGATCGAAGTCGCTTACAAACTAAAGTTAATACAAATAGTCAAAGTTATAATAAATATTAGTCTTTTATGGGTCTACACGCGTTATTGGGAGTAGCAAAATACATAGCTACTTACTGCCCTGTACTGTACTGTGGGGCAGTAAGAAGCTATGTAATTTGCTACTCCCAGTAACGCGTGTAGACCCATAAAAGACTAATATTTAGTGTAATGGAACGCGAAAGTCTAAAATCGGTCAAAGTTGACATTATAGTCAAAAGTAATATTAAAATATACAAACAAATACAATTAGTCAAACAAATAATATAAAAAAAAATGTCAAATAAATAATATAAAAATTTGTCAGTAGGTGTGCATGTCATTAATATACAATTGTAATTTATGTATAATTTGTTGTGGGTGATCATAGAAAATGTCAATATCATTGTGCTGAGCGATCGCGTCACCGATACAACGTAGTGCACGGTCGGCGCGCCTGGTGCGCGTCACGGGCCGGCCCAGCCATATTATAGTGCACAAGTGTGTGCGCAAACACAAGTGCACTCTCTTTTCCCTTACTCTCATAGTTCGGTGAGACGGTAATCCGACGTGACCGATGAAAGATAGACTTGTTGTGTTATATTTATCCGTCTATAGTAAAGCCTAAAAGTAATCTAGGATCACATACTAAACTTTCCTTTACACATACAATAACGGGAATGACACTTCACCTACTCATGACTGAGGTTTGTGAACATTTACTTAACACATTTCAGACTTAATTTGTCAACTCATGAGACGAAGTTCTAACATGAACATTTTAATTAGCCAACTTTGAACATATCACGGTAGCAAAAGCTTCAACCAAGAATTTCTCTCTCCAGACAGATAGTTAAAGCCAACGTTATTCAAAGGAAGATTGTATTTTAACTGAGTTGAGGACGCCATTTTGATTGTATTAATATTTTAAAAAAATTGAATTTTACTTAGAAAACTATTAATATTAAATGATCAACGTTTTTATACCTGGGGCCGAAGAGGTGGTAATACTCTTAATTCCAGTGAGTTTAAAGATGGGCATCGGTTATATGATAAAGAATTGTAAGATTTTAGACTTTCGCGTTCCATTACACTAATTATTAGTCTTTATGATGAAGAAAAAGTTTTTATGATAAAGAATTGTTTACACTATAGTAATTTTTAAAATTTACATCGATTATGGAGCGGTTATATCAGACTGTATGATTCCACGACTATAGCACACAACTAAGTGCACCAGAAATATTAAGTTAGTCAATTAAGAGGTCAAAATACGCTACCTTGTCGATTTTATTGTATTGAAACTGAAGACTGAAAAATATACTTACTATATCATTATACTAACCTACAATGGTACATTCTTCTCCTTCTTATCTCTAAGATTTTTGTTTGAACATGAATAAGTATTACTAAGCAAACTACCTCAATTCCCACACAAAAAATGTGTTTATTATTATTTGTCTAATTATCTTTTCAAAAATGGTGTTACAGTAGAACCCGTTTAAGACGATCACGCTTAATACGATTTCCCGCATAATACGCCACTTTATGCCAGTCCCAGCAACTTAAGATATATTTTCATACATTTCTTAACGCTTAATACGATTGTCATCCCGTTTAATACGCCCAAAACCGACAGATCGAGCGCTCTAAAAGCGCATTTTTATTTTTGAAACGCATGCAACAGGGCCCGCGTCGTATAAACTTTCTGTAACGCATGCCGTAGGGTCTAATGACTGAGGTGCTATGTATGGGAAGGAGTCCCCGAATGCCTTTCGACTGAGGGAAGTCCACTAATTCGGGCTTGGGTATGACTGATTTATCAACCAATGTGAATGTAGTGACAATAATGTGAACGATGGTAGTGGTGTTGTGCGTAATAAAAGACTGAGAAAGAGGGTAGACCGATATGTCTGCCCTTAGACCTACCGTCATTCTCGCAGTCCTACCGTTTACCCGTGATCATGGCGCTTGCAACAGTGCCGAAATATCGGGAGCTCATTAAAACAAAACAACATGGTAAATATCCCGGACAGTTTCAGTTTTCTAATGTGTGTAACCATGACAGTTTAAAAGTATATAATGTGAATGTAATTTTAATTACACTACGTATTGAATGTAATTTATACGTACAATTGAATGCCTATCATACCGAAATTTTAAAATAATAGATACATAATTATATATATAGTTCGTGTTATTTTCCCTATCCCGCTTAATACGCTTTCCCGCTTAAGACGCGTTTTTGATAGGGTCCCTGAGAAATCGTCTTAAGCGGGTTTTACTGTATTTTGTATACGTAATAGTCTAGTAAGATCACTATAATAACTAGTAACTAGTTTTTTGGACACAAGAGATTCCGATCATAAAGCCGGATACACATTAGGTGTTTTAAAAAGCATTGTTCGCTTATAGTTCGAGACTTTCGCGTATCTTTACAAAAAATACTATTTATTATGGGTCTACACGTCAGGTAGTAAGTAGCTTTTGCTAACGGGCGTTTGGGGAAACGGGAGATCTATTTAAGTGTACAACTGCAAGTGAGCTTTTGGTCAAGGGTGAGTCAAAAGCTCGGTGTCTGTACGCAAAACGACAGCGTTGGGCGCCCTATGTGTACTCGACCTAAAACTATAGTAAGTACTGTCAAAAATATAGAAGTATTAGCAAAAATGTATTGTTATTGTAGAGATGCTATTTTTCTGTAGTCAGTAAGTTACACATTTCTGTTAATGGAGTCTTAATAATGTTAAATTTGCTGAGTTTACATTTTTTATGCTAACCATTAACAGAATAACACATATGAAGGCATAGGCATGAGTTTTTCTGTTTTGTAACATTACATACAATAACTGGCAACAGTTTAGCGATTTTTGTAATTAACTGTACTGTAATATAATGTTGCGGGAACGGGGTACGTTTAATTCAAGATACGCCAAAAGTCACCAAAAGACAATTAATTTATTTATCGACTAACAATTACACAATTAAACACTTAAAAACACAATTAAAAACACTTAATTACAACACTAAACACGGAACACTAAATTACACTAAAGCACTGAATTACACTAATACACTGAATTGCACTGAAACTATTCGCAGGTAACGCACTCGATCACTCTTAATTCGCAGGAGACTGATTCGCTTCGCTTTCCCAAATCGGAACTGTCCCGTCGGGTCGTACATCCCGCTTTTATACACAGCAAGGACGAACTAGTCTCTTCGCGTAGTGTTGAGAATGTTCTCGAACGGTCCGGGCCGCGAAAACTCTATTATTATTATTACTACTCTAGAACACGCTAGAGCTGCGCTAGTACCGACCAGAGAGTGTGACGTAATATCGTGCAAGCGAATATAGACCTTATCCATACGACGATAAGACTAATTTCGCTTGCACGGTCTCGTGGTCGTAACATTATCCCCTCTTAGTCATGCTCGTCCCGAGCATCATTTGACCCATGGTAACGAGCCAATCGATCAATGTGAACAATTTTCAGCTTGCCTCTTGTCCCTTGTTTGATCCGATAGGTTAAGTCGTTCAGCCTAGTGATGATCTTGTATGGTCCTTCCCACCTTGGCTGGAACTTCGGTGATTTGCCCTTCCTCCTGAGTGGGTTGTGTAACCAAACCAGACTCCCTTCATCGAAACCGTCGGTGTTGGCTTTGCGGTCGTAACGGGTTTTCATTCTTTCGCTGGATTTTAAACTGCAGTCTCTGACGAGAGCATGTACTTCATCCAGGCGCTTCTGTAGGTCAGCCGCGTATTCGGTTACTGGTTTCGGAGCTTCTGGCGGTGTCCCAGTCAACGCGTCTACCGGAAGCCGCATTTCTCTACCGAAGTTTACCATTGCTGGGGTTGCGCTGGTGCTATCGTGGATCGCAGATCGGTAGGACAGCAGGAAAAGCGGTATGTACTGGTCCCAGTCTCGTTGATGCTCGTCCACAACTTTGGCCAAGTGGTTTTCCAACGTTTGGTTGAATCTCTCGACCATGCCATCGGATTGCGGGTGTGCTGGTGTAGTACGGGTCTTATGCATACCCAACAGTTGACAGACCTCCTGGAACAGTGCTGACTCAAAGTTTCTTCCTTGGTCAGAATGTATCTCAAGAGGCACACCAAATCGGCAAATTACCTCGTGGACTAACTTCTTGGCGACCGTCTTTGCTTCTTGATTAGGCGTAGCGAAGACTTCAGGCCACTTAGTGAAGTAATCTTGGACCACAATGAAGTACTTGTTTCCCTCATCGGATTCTGGAAAGGGGCCAGCTACATCTACTGCGATTCTTTCCCATGGAGCGCCGACGTTGTACAGCTTGAGTTTGCCCTTACTTCTGGTTTGTGGGCCCTTTACTGATGCGCAAGTCGTACATTTCTTGCACCAGTCTTCGACGTCCTCCCGACAGTGTATCCAGTAGAACCTCTGTCTCAGCTTCTCTAGGGTCTTCTTCACGCCTAAATGTCCCCCGGATACCCCATCGTGTATGTACCTCAGTAGCGAAGCAACTTGTTTACGGGGTACAATCAGCTGTAGGGTCGTTTGATCCCCTTTTGGTGTTTCCCATTTCCTGAAGAGTACTCCATTATTAATCTCCAAACTGTCCCATTGTGCCCAGTAACTTTTCGTGATGGGGCTTGATGATGCTACATGGCTCCAAGAAGGTTTTTGACCTACTTCTTTCCATTCAAATATTTTCCTCAGGTCACTATCCTCTTTTTGAGCCTTTTTGATAGCGTCTTCGCTCCATTCATTATCAAGTCCCTGGGTGGTAATCATCCGGACTTCTTCTTTAGTCTCCGTCTTAGAACAATGACTGCAGGCCACTGGACAAGGTCTTCTTGATAGGGCATCGGCATTCAAATGCGTTCTACCACTCCGATGTTCTGTTGTGAAGTTGTACTCCTGTAGTTGCTCTAGCCACCGCGCCACTTGTCCTTCAGGGTTCTTAAACTGCAAGAGCCATTTTAACGCAGCATGATCTGTCCGCAGGGTAAACTGTCTTCCAACGAGATACTTGTTGAAATGCTGTAGAGTCTTCACTACCGCCAACAGTTCCTTACGAGTCACACAGTAGTTCCTTTCAGGTTTTGAAAGTGACTTACTGAAATAGGCGATCACCACTTCCCGTTCACCTTGCTCTTGCGACAGAACTCCGCCTATGCCAGTATTGCTGGCATCGGTGTCCACGATAAACCTTCCTTCTCTGTTCGGGTAGCCAAGTATAGGACTGGTGCAGAGGTGTTCTTTTAATCTGACGAAGGCTTGATCACATTCCGAGTCCCAGGTGAATACTCGTTTATCTTCCGTGAGCCGATGAAGAGGTTTCGCTATATCAGAGAAGTTCTTTACAAAGCGCCGGTAGTATGCGCATAAACCCAAAAATGATCTCACGTCGGTCTTGTTCACTGGTATAGGCCATTCTTGAACAGCTTTTATTTTCTCTGGGTCAGTCCTTACACCTTTCGATGAAATAATGTGGCCTAAGTAGGCGACTTCCTCCTTGAAAAACGTGCATTTCTTTGGACTGAGTCTCAAGTTTGCTTCTCGTATTCTGGTGAAAACCTTCCTCAGGTTACTGACATGCTCTGTGAAATTTCGACCCATGACAATGATGTCATCCAGATAGACCAGGCATGCATCACCCAGAAGTCCAACCAGTACCCTTTCCATCAACCGCTCGAATGTCGCCGGAGCGTTGCAAAGACCAAAGGGCATGACGTTGAACTGCCACAATCCATTCCTAGTTCCGGTCGTAAATGCCGTCTTCTCTTTGTCTTCTGGATGGATATCAACTTGCCAGTACCCACTCTTAAGGTCCACTGTTGAGAACCACTTCATGCCGCTCAACATGTCCAGTGTGTCGTCTATACGGGGCAGAGGGTAGCTGTCCTTCTTCGTTGCATTATTCAACAACCGGTAGTCCACACAAAACCTGGTGCTGCCGTCCTTCTTCTTTACCAGGACTACTGGCGAAGACCACGGGCTTGTTGAAGGTTCTATAATGCGGTTCTTCTGCATCTCAGCAACCATGTCTGCTACTTCCTTCTCTTTGGCAAATGGAAGGCGTCTAGGCCGCTGCTTGATTGGTGGCGCGTCTCCCGTGTCTATTCTGTGTTTAACGAGACCTGTCCTTCCCAAATCATGGTCACCCTTCGAAAATATGTCGTTGAAATCTAGCAACAACCTTTTAGCTTGCTGAAGTTCCCGCTCAGATAGCTTGTCCTTACAATTTGCTAGGAGCGGCGTGACGTCATCTTGTTGACAGGATTCCGGTTCCCGGGCACTTTTCAGCCTTCTGATGGATTGACCTGCATCGCACCGCCCGATGACACAGTTTCGTCGTAGCTGCACTTCATCTCCGCTAAGATTGATGACTCGCACCAGCGCTCCTTTTTCGGGCCATTGCCAGAGTTCTTGCTGTGATCCAACTCGGATGGTCGCCGCAGTTTTCTATGACGACGCTTCGCCCTTGACACGCAGTGTAAGGGAATCTAACTTTGACCAGAGTTTCAGATCTCGGCGGTAGGGTCGTATTTTTCAGGCAGTAAACTGCGCATGATCTCGCTCCCTCTAGGAATACTTCTTGTTCGGAAACTAAGTACTCCCTTAGCGACGTCTACAACACACTTCTGGTCTCTTAAAAAGTCCAATCCGATGATGCAATCGTCTGTGATGTCTGCTACGAGTACACCGTATTCAAAGGTCTGTTCTCCAATGGTTATCTTTGCCATTGTCTCACCGAAGACGGTAACTGGCTGGCCTGTTGCTGTTTGAAGCTGAACGGATGGTCTCTGATTCCACATAATAGTCCTTTTCAATAGCTCCGGACGCACTATTGTTCTTGAGGCACCGGTGTCAATAGTAAAATGACACGTTACGCTGTTCAGCTGTCCAACCACTGTAAGGTTGTTCCCATTACCAATCTGTGAAACAGTGACGGTAGGGGCTCGATGTTGACCAGCCAGCGCCCGCCCCACGGCCCTGGCTTCTTCTAGTTTAACGACAGCTCTTCTGCGTCCACCTGTGTAGAGGACGCTACTGTCGTTCTACGTGGCCATCTTCGCTTGGGGCAACTACTCCGAATATGGCCCCTCTCGCCGCAGCCATAGCACATCGGACCCAAAGAAGGTTTTTCCTTCACCACAACCTCCCGAAGTCGTTGAGTTCTAGCGTCTTGACGCACGGCTTCCACCTCCAAAGCATGGGCTAGAGCTTCCTGTAAGGTCTGATGATGGCTCAATTTCACGGTGTGTCTGACGTCTGCGTCTCTAATTCCATCACAGAAAGCTTGCGGGATCATTGATTCCACCATTGTCGGGCATGACACGTATGCACGTCTGACAAGCCCCTTTCGATTTCCGTTGCCCATTGCTGCAGACTCTCACCAGGCTTCTGCTGTCGATCGCGGAGTTGTGCTCTATATGCGTGTTCTAGGTGTTTGTCGCTGTACCTGCCCTCTAGTGCTCTTTGGAGAGCACCTAAAGTTCTGTTATCCGAAGGCAGGTTTTCCAACGTAAGCAGGGCATCTCCACGAAGAGCCAGAGTCCAGAGCTATCAAGGACTCTTCCTCGTTCCACCCCTTTCCTTTAGCCACTGTCTCGAACTGGTACCAAAATGCTGCCCAAGACGTCGTTCCATCGAAGTGGGGTACTTCGATTTTCGGAGAATCCGACAATACCGTAGCACCCCGGGTCCCCACTCTTGCCATCTTGGTATGCAGCTGTCGCATCTCAGCATCTACCTGGCTCAGTCGATCCTCGTGTTGGGTGAATCGATCTTCATATTGGGTGAGTCGATCTTCATGTTGGGTGAACCGATCTTCATGTTGGGTGAATCGATCTTCATGTTGGGTGAGTCGATCTTCGTGTTGGGTGAGTCGATCTTCGTGTTGGGTCTTGACGCTTAGCACATCATCCTTGAGAGCATCAATCTGCTTTTCTAATACTTCGTGCTTCTTCTCAATAGCCCCCAACAAACTCTTGCTTAACTCCTCCAGATGGCGGGCTTGCTCCTCCTGGCGAAGGTCTTGCTTTTCCTGGCGAAGGGCTTGTTCTTCCCTCAGTTTAGCTAATTGCTCCTCCTGGCGACGGGCTTGCTCCTCCTGGCGACGGGCTTGCTCCTCCTGACGGCTGGCTTGTGTCTGCAGCATTTTGAATAAGTCTGCAAGCTCAACAGGCCCAATCGGTGTTTGTATCGATCCCTCCGTTGAAGTGCCTTCACCCTCTTGTAGGGCCGCGGTTTGACTCCTTGTTACTCGACCCTCACTGTCTTCTCGTGGTGTAAGAGGCATCTTGAATCCCACTTCTGACACCAATTGTTGCGGGAACGGGGTACGTTTAATTCAAGATACGCCAAAAGTCACCAAAAGACAATTAATTTATTTATCGACTAACAATTACACAATTAAACACTTAAAAACACAATTAAAAACACTTAATTACAACACTAAACACGGAACACTAAATTACACTAAAGCACTGAATTACACTAATACACTGAATTGCACTGAAACTATTCGCAGGTAACGCACTCGATCACTCTTAATTCGCAGGAGACTGATTCGCTTCGCTTTCCCAAATCGGAACTGTCCCGTCGGGTCGTACATCCCGCTTTTATACACAGCAAGGACGAACTAGTCTCTTCGCGTAGTGTTGAGAATGTTCTCGAACGGTCCGGGCCGCGAAAACTCTATTATTATTATTACTACTCTAGAACACGCTAGAGCTCGCTAGTACCGACCAGAGAGTGTGACGTAATATCGTGCAAGCGAATATAGACCTTATCCATACGACGATAAGACTAATTTCGCTTGCACGGTCTCTCGTGGTCGTAACAATAATTTCTGTGAATAGATAATTTAAAAAAAAATATTGCGAAACTTCATCAAAATCTGTTGTCTAGTTTTAGCGTGAAAATGTCACAAATCCACACAATAAAAACTTTCGCAATTATTAGCGGGATTAGACATTCAAAAGGATGTAAAAATCTCAGCAGCAGACCGCTAAAACGCACCTCCTTAACATGACAACGTAAGATTACGTAGCATCAAAGTTACCAGTGTATGAATCTATTTGTCCCTCGCCAACTTCCCAACTAGTGTAATAGGCACTTGACGTGTAAACTTGGCTTGGTTCCGGCGGTTGTGAGTTGCCAGTTTGCGGCTCACGAAAATTGATTAATGTGACAGTTTTAAAGGGAGAGAAACTTAGATCTAACTGAGAACTGTCCGATTTTTGGATGAGACCAATTTGATACAGGAATTGACTGCGCTGGTTATAGAGTTGACTGGCAATTCCCGCGTGAGTCAGGTTTTTCAGTAATAAAAGACAGTAAGATTGTGTTTACGGTTAAATATACAATCAAGTGACAGACGTCCAGCCCGCTAAGAATTGTACGGCTCAGAAGTAAGTATTGTTTAAAATTATTCACGTAGCGTTCGAAATTTGAATCCTGCATCGCGGTATCAACATTTTTCCCGAGTGTTTTATATACTCCTGGGCTAAGCCGCTCACATGAGGCTCACTATGCACCATTGATGATGCCTCAATATATTTGAATTTGGAACCATTGCTTTGTTTCATTTGTCACTTTGCTGGGCTCAAACACATTGGAAAAAGCGTCGATGGTTGAGTGGTTGGTTAAGGCCATTGCTTGGCGAGAGGTCACCAGTTCAAACCCCGCCTAATACACTGTGTTTTCAAATGTGAAATTCAAATGCACGATTATTCGACGCTTTAACTGTGAAGGAAAAAATCGCGAGGATACCTGCACATCTACGAAGAAATCCCATGATTTTGTATTCGACCAACCCGCACTTGGCTAGCGTGTTCGAAAAAGGCCTTATCGCTTTAGTTTGGGGTAGGCCTGTGCCCATGTAGAAAACATATATATAGACTGATAATGATGGAGATAAAGTACCAAAATAGGCCTAATTACAAATAAAATACGCAGAACCATTATCTTGCGCTCTTAAAATAAGAAGTAGGTATTTGCTAGTATTATTTTTTACTGCAGTAAAAAATGCAAGATTATATTTTGCAAGATTTTTAAATTTCTAAGAATCTACCAATATTTTAGAATGCATAGAAAAGTATAAGCCCTTTAATCAGTCCTTTCTTACCCAGGGGGATGGCACTGTTATTGTCCCTACTAAGTATCTTATCTAGTACATTTATCGATAGTCACCTAGCATAACATCTAATTTGCCCCCTCCCCCCGCCCTAAGGCCTAGCGTTCAATCTGTTTTCCCCCCCTCTGGCCTAGTACTTGGGTACGCCCATGCCTTTCTAGTTCCTAATTCGAATCCAATACTCTACGCCAAACTGTGAACCGAACGTACCCATATCTTACATAAGACAGATAAGTGCTAACTTTACGAGGTGAGCTTAATACTTACCAAATATCTCACGAAAGCAGATATTGGAGTTTGAATCTCATTTTGACGTGGGACTTGCCGGGAATAAATCGACTTTAAAAACAATTTTCATTAGTCCAAGGAACTGAAATTGGTTTCTGGAGATGTAGTTATCGATTTGGTGGTCGGTGACCGATTTTGTGTTCGAGTTCAGTGTGGCTACCATGAGTTTAAAACTAACGCACTCGATATCGCCTACGTGAATATGTCTATGAAAAAGTTGTACAGCGCCGCTTGTAGTTACGCGAAGAACTAAAATCGGCCGTATGAAAAAAACAACTCGATAGGTTTTTAACGTACGTAAGTTTTTAACTGCTGACTGCGAGATTTTGAGGTTATTTATTATATAGGTATGTTATCTATGCGTTAATTTATATTATGTCTTACAATTTTAATATGTTTGTATTGTTTCTAACATGTGTAACATCCGTAACACAAGTTATGTTAAATTAGATTAGTTAGATCGGAGTCAGATCAATGTATGTGATGTTGTGTAATATTTATTTATTAATATTAATAATCGTTTTACACCTGTTTTCCTGACCTAGGTCACTCCAGAAGTCTCCCAAGCAAGGTCACATTTATCGATTCCGGATTCTCACTTCCGAGCCTCCTCTAATCAAACATTCAGCGATGGAGCCTGGGGCTAAAGGCTCACAACGAGTCGAATTCGATACGTCGGAATCCTCCATATTCGGTAACCGATCCCCTACAATCCACCTGTAAACATGAAACTCAGAGAGCTTGAAGGGATTTGCGAGGTGAATACAGAAATGTCGCGACAAGAAATAAGTTTGTATCAGATTTTGGTAGCGAAAGAAAGTTGTACGGCAGCTGTATGGTAGCTATTGGGTAGCTAATATCAAATAAATAAAAATTACAATTGATCACATTGTGATTCTGCATTTCATGCATTCTCATTGGAAACCTGCACACCTAAGAAGAAATTCTAAGGTTGTGTAGTCGACCAACCCGCACTTGGCCAGCGTGGTCGACTAAGGCCTTATCGCCCTAGTTTAGGGTAGGCCCGTGCCCCAGCAGTGGGGACGTATATGGGCTGATGATGATGATGACATTGTGATCTGATCCCGTGGTATGTAGCTGAAGCACTTGTGTTAAGGATATCAGAATCAACAGAGGATACACAAATATACTTACACGGAACAAACACCGAAGTACGTCACACAATTATTTGTCCGGAGTGGGAATCGGACCCACGACTCTTAGAGCCGTAGGTAACCTGGGTCACTAACCACTGTTCTACCGAGCCAGTCAAACTCTAGGTACTTACATTATCTAAATATCATGATAAAAACGAATCGCTGTCTGTTCATGGATGATAATTGAAAAAAAATATTATATGATAACTTTATCAACGCAATGGTACCCAAAACATGGATTTTGAAAATTTTTGTCTGTTCGTCAATGCCACCTAAAGTCCTTTCTCTGTTACAGCTAGTCTTCCACAAATCTCTAGTCAACAAGGCACATAGAAACCAACTTACCGAAGACGTGTCAAAGATAAAGCAGCGCGTACGTATCGCATCCAATCCACTTCCCTCCACCAATCACAGCCTTTGTAACATCACACGTCACGTGCGCATGAGCTCTTTGACCAATCAGCGGAGCCCGGCGGACGTCCGGCGCGGCGTCAGACGCCTTAACACTTTTATTTGGGCACGACGTGAGACATCAGGATGTTTACAATTTACGTGGGGAGAGCATGTGAAACACAAATAGATAAACATCTTTTGCTTTTCTTTTTTATTGTGGACAGTAAAAAGTTTTCATTTATTTTTAAAGTTTGATTGCTTTCCGGTTGTCTGTCTCTAGAACGGTCTTTAAGTATTAGTCCGGTCAATTTAGACATTCGAAGTTACATAAATTCCCACCAAGCTGAAAATCGGTAAGATTGCTTAAAATATCATTAAAAACAAAATTTGAAAGTTCCCCATCTTTCCCCTGTAAGGAAAAAATGTTATTCAAGGTCAAAGGTAAAAAAAATGAGTTTTTCGCGATTTTTAGCTAAACGGTAAGTTTTATCATAAAAATATGTATGACAAAATTACTTATCATCTAATTATCTATAAAAATTGTCTTTACACTTTGTTCCTAAGATTCACCATTTCAGAGATACAGCTATGCACAAAGTTGAAATGTTGTATTTTCAAATGCTTCCAGGCCCCCGTGCCATTGTGCTAGACAGATAAAATTTTTACGAATGATGGATTTCAGTTGCCTCTATTATCGCTAATACTAAATACAACATAAAACCATCACTTAAGGTGGGCTCTCATACTATACCAAAGCCGCTCTAAGTTGGCCGATTTGCTACATGTCAGACTGACTGCACTAGTGAGGGACAACGGTAATATTGCCGAAGTATATAAGTAACAGTTATTTCCACTTTATAACCAAGCAAGGTCTAATTATAACAATTTTTTATTAAAAACATTAATTCACATCCAAAAGATTGAATTTAAGTTCCTTATTTATAAATATATTTATTTTTAAAATACAATACTTATTAAATCCTTCATCCTATTTTAAAAAAATACCTGGTGAGTATTATCCACTACGTCACTATGAAAACGTGTCAAACGGCGTAACCTTGTAAAAACGTAATACAGAGCGGAAATTTTACGTTTTCTTTTTATAATTCAATTATTTTAGGTAATAAAAGACAAATAATTAGATAATTAGGTGCATTTGACATTTTGAAATAACGTCTTATTTTTAAAAGTTGTTCTTTATGATTCGCTAAATATGTTCCTCTTAACAAGGATAAATGCAAAATATAAAATAAAAAGTGTCAAATCAGTCTTCTAAGAACGGCTCCGGTATAACGCTTTTTTTTATTTGCTCGCACTTGGACGGTTTTTATCGTGGTTACCCTAGTAAACCTATTCCACATTAACGTGGTGACCATGGCTTAACGTGGTTACCACGTTAAAAACCGGCCAAGTGCGAGCAAATAAAAAAAAGCTTTCGTAGAGAAAAGAAAAAGAGCCCACCTTGAGTGATAGTTTAATGTTGTATTTAGTATTAGATGTTATAGAGCCAACTGAAATACATCATTCGTGAAAATTTTAACTGTCTAGCACAATCGCACGGGGGCCTGGCAGCATTTGAAAATACAACTTTTTCAACATTGTGCATCGCTTTATCTCTGAAATGGTGAATCTTAGGAATAAAGTGTAAGACAATTTTTATAGATAATTAGGTGATAAGTAATTTTGTCATACATACTTTTTTGATAAAACTTACCGTTTCGCTCAAAAGTGCATAAAACTGATATTTGTGACATTTGACCATGAATATTTTTTTTTGCACACGTCGGATCGATGGGGACTTTTGACATATCATTTGTAATGACGTATTCAAGGCCTGCACAAAAATCCAGCTTGTTGGGAATTAATGCAACCTTACCCATAATTTAGATGCTAATTTGACTGGACTATATGGAACATATTAAAAATTTAAAAAGAAACCATTACTAGCGTACTTTAGGGCCATAGCATGTTGACTGTCTTACAAAACTAGTTAGTAAAATTGTAATATTATCAATTATTTGCACGAACACCGTACATTTAAATTTCAAATAAAGCGAATTTACTGTCTTGCCCTTGACGACGAGGGCTGTAAAAGCTGGAAACGTCAGGTCTCTAAATAATTATGTTTAAAATAACAATACATGCGAGTTTAATCCGTAAAATTACATTTGTGTTCTTTTTTCCAAGAGAGTCCTTGCTCTGGCCCTGTAGGACATCATCAGCTAGTAATATAGCCATTCAGGCATTTAGGCATTTAGTCAAAAGCAGTCTCATACTTAGCTTCTCAACAAAACAGTTTCAACAAAGACAAAACCTTCGCAATCAAAGTACCCGCAAACCGTTCCGCCATTTGCGTGCCCCAATCTCTAATGTGAGGTATAAGTTTTTCCTAATACGCCCGCGGGGAGGCCGGGGTGCGCTGAACCATTCCACCTCATGAATTTCAATGAGCCCGCGACTCCGAGCCAGCCCGGGTTACATTTCCCGGCGTCACTCTAAATGCCCGCAAACGCGATGGCGGGAATTTTATAAGAGAGCCCGCTAAATTATTTTAGCTACCCTCTTTGGAAAGGGTTCGGTGGTAGAATTTTGCGGCGGTCTGTTTGAAGAAGGTTAGTACTTTTTTTTTCAAATTTGAACAAGTACCTAATGCCTGTGACCTTTTTTTACGTATTAGGTACCTTATCCGAACAGTAAGTTTCTCCTTTTATATATTTTAGATTTATATTAAAATTTTACCAAAATTATTTTTGATGTAATTGCGATTTACTTTGATCTTAAACATTATTGGGTTAAAACCAAGAATCCGGATGTAAACTACAGCCTTCCTAATAACTAGCGCGAATGGAAAACTTTCCAACAGCAATTAGGGACATTAATACCCTAATTAGTTTTCGATGTCCGTAACAACGGCTTGTAACAAACGGCAGTTCAAGAATTTCATTGTTACTATCTAAGTCATTTGTTGATGACGTCATTAAAGTATCGGTCCAATGGGTTAATCCAGTTCGCTTTAAGTTATAGTGACGCTGCTTAAAAGGTTGACGAATGAACATGAAGCGAAAGTGGAGTGCCAGGACCGTAGCACATGGCAGGAAGTGATCTCTGCCTACCCCTCTGGGGAAAAGGCGTGATTTTATGTATGTATTTTACTTTTTTTGTTTTAAATGTAACTCTCATGGACACCTAGCCCATCACGCCATCTCTTTTACGAGTAGGTACGGCCTTCCTTATTGACAACCCTCATCGAGCGGTTACAGGCGTCTTGGCCGAGAGCGTTGAAGGGAATTGGATGCCTTTACAAAGCCACTGCTAAATCTTCTTCTTCTTATCGTATGGTTGATGAACAACCTGGTGTCAGAGTTTTTAAACCGCCCGTAGGCCTCTGACATGGCTTTACACACCGTTGAAAAATCTCTCAGGTGTGCTGGTTTCCTCACGATGTTTTCCTTCACCGTTAAAGCGTCGAATGATGGTACATATGAATTTCAAATTTTAAAAACACATTGGTACCTGGCGGGGTTTGAACTGGCGACCTCTCGCATGGCAAGCAACGACCTTAACCACTCGGCCATCGACGATTCTACTGCTAAATAAAATAAAATGTAAAACTCATGAAAGGAATTGGAAGAGCGTCAATGGCCGAGTGGTTACTGTACCTAGTTATCAATACCAGTTCAGACTGCGTCACGTAGGTAATGTGTGTTCAAATGTAAATAAAAATTCATGTGTGACTATTTTCGACGCTTTTACAGTAGACAAAAAGCGACATTTGTGATGAATTTATCTTCAAAGAGTATAAGCGATCCTAGTTTAGAGTAGACTCGGGACTCATTTGATTGCAGTGGGGACAATATGCGCAAAATCAAATCAAAATGTGTGTGTGAATGAAGTTCAACCTTTGCTATGCGATTTTTTATTACCTGCAATCATTGTCATTAAACGATTTTGATTAAGCTTGACATGTTTATTTTTTATATTTCACATTTGCACATGTTACCTACAACAATACTTCCGTAAGAACACAAAACGGGGACTTTGTAAAAACATCCAATGCCATTTAAAGATGTTTCCTCCTTTCAGGTTTATGAACTCAACAAGATCCTTTCACTTTTTATAAAATTCACAACAAAGCCAAAAGGCACTTAAATAAAAAAAAAAACCATTTCGTATTTTAGTTTATTCTTTCCGGAACAATAACTTGTCCCACATAAATTGTTTTTTTTTCTAACTGACTCGGTACGATGATGACTTGGAGTAGCCTTGTCATCGTCACCGGACTTGGGTGGAGCAGATGGCTTTCATCCCTATTTGGATATATTATGTCTTTGAAGTATAACTTGTTCTGATATAATGATACTAGTATCATCATGATACTTGTATCATCAATGACTGTGGTGCGGTGGCTTTTTGTAGTGTCACTATCATCTTTTGTTCAAAGAGTCATGGTTTCGATACCCACCCGGGATAAAAATTGTGGGATAAACTTGTAGTTTACCTATATACGAGTTCCGTGTGTGGGTATCGTTGTTTTGCTAAGGGGTGAGAGCCATCCGCTCCCCCGCAAGTTCGGTGATGATGACGTGGCTACTCCAAGCCATCATCGTATGTCAGGAAAAAAAAGTTGTTTTAGTTAACACAATACATTTGAAAAACTTGCTTTGAGTAACTTTGTACAATGATTAAAACCTATCGTATTCTTGTAGAAAGGTAGGTAGGTACGCTAAATAAACATCGGTATAAAAAATCAAAATCAAAATTAATTTAGACTTTTTAATATAGGTACAATAAAAAATAAGCTATTGATTAGTGATTCTACCACATACAACAATAAAACAGTTTTGTAGATGCGAATCAATGTTAAATTTTTTGATTTTGTTTGATTTTTGTGTTCCATGTAGACACTTCATAGGTAATATAAGTAAATTAATATCTATGAAATCCGATATCGAACCAAAATATTGAATTGGCTTTATCAATTTCTTATTTGTTGTTTTTATTGCTATGAAAGCTGAATCATCATCATCATCATCATCAGCCCATATACGTCCCCACTGCTGGGGCACGAGCCTACCCTAAACTAGGGCGATAAGGCCTTAGTCGACCACGCTGGCCAAGTGCGGGTTGGTCGACTACACAAGCCGGTTCAAACCCCGCCAGGTACCAATGTGTTTTTCAAATTTGAAATTCATATGTACCATCATTCGACGCTTTAACGGTGAAGGAAAACATCGTGAGGAAACCTGCACTCCTAAGAAGAAATTCTTAGGAAAGCTGAATGTACATTAAAAATTTGAAAAAAATCGCATTCATGACCGCCTGGACGGGGACTTGAACCACCGGACCTGCCGATATCGCGTCGCATGCTCTAACCACTGAGCTATGCAGGACAAATTAATTAGTGCGAATTTAATTAAAACTTTGGAAAATAAATATACAGAAGAGGTACAATATTAATAGTCGTTAGATTTGTACGTCAATAGATGTTTTGTACAACAGTGTATCAAATTGTAGGACAAAAAACCGGATCTCTTGAATTGTGTACCTACCTGCTCGACAAGACTGTCTGTTGGATAAAAAATCAATTTGTGACTGTACACAAAAATAACTCCATCTACATTCTGACTATTTGCCTTGATTACCTAGTAATGATTGGAATTTACGCGTTTAATTATTCTATTGTTCGTGACCGGTTGGTGTTAACTCTTTCTTTACCCAACTGCATTTTAAGTTGTATGGATCTACTTTTAATAATATTATGTGACATCGGCTTATTAATTTTTAATTGATTTTGAGAATAATTAAACTTTTGATCATCATCCTTACTTCCTTACTAATATTATAAATCCGAAAGTAACTCTGTCTGATTGTCTGTCTGTTACGCTTTCACGCATAGAGTACCTACTGGACCGTTTTAAATAAAATTTGGTACAGATATAGTCCAGAGCCTAGGAAAGGTTATAGGCTACTTTTTAACCGACTGCGCTATAAGGAAGTAATGTTTTACCCGTTAAACGTCTCTACGCGGATGAAGTCGCGGGCGGAAAGCTAGTACGAATATAAGTAATTATGATTGGGTGTGTTAACAATATTCACCTTTATCACCTGAAAAATAATGTAATAGTTTTTTTTTTTACTTAACCCGTATCATCCCACTGCTGGGCAATAGTTTTATGTAAAAAATTTAGTTGTATGTACTAAATCTCATTGTAACTATTTTATAAGTTTCTATGACAAATAAATTAATTTTATTGATTAATCATTTGCGTAGGTTCATTGCAAAATGCAACATAATATCCATATTTGGCTTATCAGCATAATAAAACATACCCGAACAATTTTAAAATGACCTTGCTGGCCTTATCAAACCCGAGCGAGACGGCACCACACTCCGCACTCCTCTCCGGCTATTTCGGGAGTCGGGTTATAATGTTCGTTCATTGCCGATACAGCTACACCACTACATACGTCACTGACTGAACGAGTCAGTCACCGCGCACGCGTACTTTCTTCGGCCGGCAGTGCGCATGCGCGATTTGTGTCAGACGAGCGGCTCTCTACGGCCATAACCTCAACATTTGATTGAACAAAATATTTTTTTGTAAACATGGCCGCGTTTACCGGATTGGAGAAAGTTTCTATAGCTTTAATATCGCTCGCTGTGTTTTTCATATTGAGGAGCGTATTCCGTGCAGTGTATGAGTTCGCAATTGGACCATTGATCAATAAAGTGGACTTCAAATCCAAAGGGAAATGGGCATGTAAGTATTTCATTATTTTTATTCCGTTTCCTGCTATTATTATTCTCGAATATTGATTTACTTTCACATGTTATTTATTGAAATTAAAACTGCATGATATCACTTTCTATTACTCAGAAAAAGTATAAAATTATGTACAATAGTATTGCTTGCGGACTCATATCAGATATCAAGATAAGGCTTACTGAAACACTTTAATTTCATTGAAAAGAAAAATAATAACTTAGATTCAAAGACTAATGTATGAAGTAATTAGTTATTGCGTATTAATTAGGTATAATAAGCTTGATGAAGATGACTTTCATTTGTACTTATGCATTATTAAAATAATTACAGTTACAATTTAAGATTTCCCCATTCATACTCTATGGTAGGTGCATCGTAACTTTGAGGTCAATGACCTCTTTATTAGTGTAGGTCGTAAACACGGATTTTGATCCAATTACTGAGTAGGTACGGTAATTAGTACCTAATAACTGAGTAATCTTTATTACTGAAGTTCCTAGTTCCCTACCTAGTACCTAGTCAGTTATGTTGGTATTCTATCGTAGGTATCAAATTAAAACCGTTAGCACGAGAAGAGAGACCTACATTACTTACTTGTATTGAAGAGAGACCTACATTACCCAAAACCAACAAAAAATCAACATAATGTGTTGTAAATCCGCTATTTTCTTCACTGCCACAATTTATAGAAGATTTAATATGTAAAGTACAAGTACATAGAACCCAAGACTTTTACCTTATGTCACTGCAACGCAGTGCAGGTTCGATTCTCCATTAAGTCGATTATGAAAATTTCCAATATTTTGACAATCTTATCTGATTTTCAAATTTGCGTTAGTTTTTACTCAAAGACGAACATTGATCTGATTCCAAGCTTACTTAGTTTTAACACTGACAGTTCGATATTAACGCTTACCACGTCACAAAATCGGTAATCGGACGCTACAAAATCAAACCTGTTACGTATGACGAGCCGTTGACGTCCTATTTTAATTTAACAGCTAGTCAATGTTTCTACTAAACTAAGGTGATCGCACATTTGTCAGAAAGGAAAATGCGGCGCGTACGGCGGTGCGGATAATTATACGAGGTTTCATATCATTGCATTCAAGAACGAATTCTAAAATCGGCGCGTGCGCTGCGTACGTTACTGACAAATGTGCGATCACCTTAAGACTAGTCTTTGTCTTTTTAGAAGTCTAGTATTGAGAAAGAAGAAAATAAAAAAATTGACAAAAAAGTAGGTACCTACCTAAATAGAATTTAAACTAAACAGTTCGTATAACTGAAATATTAAGCCTAATTGTCTACTTAACTTATAAATACATATTGTCTGCCATTATTCGCATACAATTATAATTACAACTCCAAGTCGTACCTTATACCTACGTACGAACATACCATAAGTATAGGTAGAATCCGATCAGCTATCATCAAACATAGAAATTGACACCTCATCGACGTAAACAGTATTTTACTTGTTCTGACAAGTGTGTGACAATAATGATGACACAGTTCAACGACTGTGCTGACCTTAAATATACTTAGGTACTCCAGTTAGCTAGCTAGTTACACGACTTAACATATTTAGGAATGAACCAGGTTTTTTCCTAAATGACAATGTCATGCAATGCAATGATCTGCTGGCTCGGTGGAACAGTGGTTAGTGACCCATGATCACTATCTACGGTTCCAAGAGTCGTGGGTTCGATTCCCACCAGGTACAAATATTTATGTGACGAACTTTGGTGTTTGTTCTGTGTCTGGGTGTGGTATTAAATATATTTAAGTATATTTGTGTATCGACTGTTGATTCTGATATCCGTAACACAAGTGCTTAAGCTACTTACCACGGGATCAGGTAAATGTATGTGATGTTGTGTAATATGATGGCTTGGAGTAGCGTCTTCATCGTCACCGGACTTGCGTGGGAGCTGATGGCTTATTAGCATACTATCGATAAACGGGCGGGGCGGAATTTAATTAATCACTCAACTGATATTAATTTTACTTACGGTGAGAAGTAGCCAAGCTCTACTTAGTCCAGTTTTTTTTTGTAGGCTTTAAAGATAGCCTTAGGGGGTATCCCTAAGGCTAAAAGGTAGTCGCAAGAGGTGGTGGTGGCGACCGCGCCATATATTTCCACCGTGTCGCGCGAGCCGTTTGTCATCATCATCATCAGCCCATATACGTCCCTACTGTTGGGGCACGGGCCTACCCCAAACTAGAGCGATAAGGCCTTAGTCAACCACGCTGGCCTAGTGCGGGTGGGTTGATGTTGTCAACCCTAACCTAAGAATTTCTTCTTAGGTGTGCAGGTTTTCTCACGATTTTTTTCTTCACCGTTAAAGCGTCGTATAATCGTTGAATGTCAAATTTGAAAAACACACTGGAACGTGGCGGGGTTTGAACTCGCAAACAACGACCTTAACCACTCGGCTATCGACGCTTTTTTGAGGGGTACGCTGACCGTCAGCGCTGAAGGTCTAGTATGCATAGAGATATAGGGACCGTTTTTAAGTAACGCTGTCCGGTCAGCGCCGACGCCCGATACAAAAATCTATCGGCACCGAAGATCAGCGTGTCGTCAGCGAGACTCTAAAATCAGCCTAAGTGCGTTCCGCTGCTCGATATGTATCGTACCTAAAAGTTAAGAACCCTAAGGATGTATAGCTATGTGCCCTAACTATCGTATGTAGTACTTACCATTTACACAAGATACATTTGTATACTACACAGTATGTAAGATATTTAAAGCAAATATTTTTAAGTAATTTCCTAACAATAATTAAAGTATTGTTAGGAAGTTGTTATTACAACTTGTACTTGTGAACAACCCAACCTTCAACTTCGTGAGGTCGGGGTCATACGACAAACAATGCCGATGAGTTTCAGTTTCATACATACATCCATACATTTGAATGACAATACATGTCGCCACTTGAGTGACGTAAGAAGACATAATACCTGTTTGGTACGCGAGACAAGATTTTTTGTTCACTTACCGGATATTTTTTAATCTGTTGGAATATTTTTCTGATAAATAAAATAAAACTGGTTCACACTTGGACGACAACAATAACACTATAAAGTAGATATCTTGAAAATAATACATGTAAAAAATTTACCTACCTTACCTATGATAAGCACCTTTATATGTACCTTTATATTTAGTATATAAAATAGCTAGCTGTGCCCGCGACTTCATTCGCGTGGACTACAGGATTTTACAAACAAAAGGTTATCTCAATAATTCCCGTTTCTGTGGGAATTTTGCAATATCGCGTTGCAAGTAAGCTTTACGTTCATAAGGGTATCTGCATGCATTTCAATCATCTATCTTACACGGTTAAGATTTTTTCATACAAAATCTTTTCCCGGCTTGTTCCCGTAGGAATTTGGCAATATCCTGTCGCAACTAAGCTTTAAATTTACTAAGGTACCTACATGCCAAACTTCAAGCGTCTAACTTAAGCGGTTTAGATTTTTCATATTTCATAAACAAAAGTGTTTTTATTCTAATTCCCGTTCCCGTGGAAATTTTGGGAATTCCTTTCATAGTGCACCTATTACGGTACTTAAACGTCCCTTCCAAATTTCAAGTGCCTACGTTTAGCCGTTCAGACTGTGCGTTGATATGTCAGTCAGTCGGTCAGTCAGTTTCTCCTTATATAATATTTAGATAAATGTAAATCAGATGCAAAAATCGGCCAAGTGCAATTGTAACAAGCCACGCATATTTAAATGTTACAACATTTCGATTTTTGTAATAGTGCCTACCTAGATATTTTCAACTTGATTTCTCCACGTGTTTCCTATATATAAAAGGGTCTTGACTGATAGACAGACGTATATCAAAGTGATCCTATAAATGTTTCGTTTTCCGTTTGAAGTTCGGAAAACCGAAACCTGAAAACTCTTGTCTAAGGGAAGAATGGACTTGATAAGTTTAGTGACATCTAAGTTACCTTCAAACGATCAGAAAAGAAGTTTTTTTGATACAAAGACGCTGAATCCATTGGAATAATCATACTTGTTCAATATTTATTATGTCCGGCATCACTCATATGTTTTTACTACACTTTGTCGGGGTATTTTATTAAATAGCTGTGCCAGCGACTTCGTTCGCGTTTCCCCCGTTTTTTTAAACATTTTCCATTGTATCTTTGCTCCTATTGCTCGCAGCGTAATGTTATATATAGCCTAAAGCCTTCCTCGATAAATGGTCTATACAACAAAAAAAGATTTTTTCAATTCGTTTCAGTAGTTTCTGAGATTAGCGCGTTTAAACAAACAAACAAACAAACAAACTCTTCAGCTTTATAATATTAGTATAGATTTAAGCAGTTATTCGCGTATACAAACTTTGTTTCTGTCATCCGAAACACAAGTGTTCAAGCAACTCACTTCGGATTCAGAACATTGTCGTGATGTGTGATGTTTATTTATAAGTAAAGAAATAGCTATCTGCCCGCATCGTGTGGAGTCGAATATCGCAAAAACGTAATAGGGTATTTGACTGTGGTTGTTACGTTTGCCATTTTTATGATAATCAGTAAGATTTAAATAAAACAATATTATTAATGAAGTCGAAACTTAAATTTTTGATGAAATGAGACAGCAGAAGGCATTTAAAGTTGTGTGGGCAAGTCCTTTTCAAAATTGCGAAAATCATTTAAAATTTCGTTGTCATCTTATAAATAACAGAATTAGTAACATTTTTCATTATGAAAACATATCCATAAACGCAACTTTTGATAAACCTGCCGAACAAACTTCCTAGGCACTGCATACAAGGAACAGGCGTGTGACGTCACACGCCTGTGGACGTTTGTATGGAGCGTTTTTGACCTTGCCCAAATAATGTGCAATTAAAATTGTAATATCTCGTCGAGTTATCGAGATATCAAACTGATACTTTCAACAGTGTCTATGTGTTCGAGTGGTCCATTCAACTATACGAAAATAAAAAAATAGTCAAATACCCTATTCCCTTAAAGCTAAGTCGGTTCAGAAATAGCCTGTCTTTACTCATGAGTTAGACTAAGTTCGTGCCAAATGTCATTTAAATTCATTCAGTACTTTTAACGTGAAAGCGCGACTGACAAACAGAAACTTTCGCGTTCATAATATATCATAAGGTTAACGTAAACAGGTTCTAATTTTGGACTGCGTCTTGTAACATTACCAAGGCGTAGCATCCACAAAGAGACAACTCCAATGCTAATTATATTTAAAACGAAAGTTTTTGTCCTCGGTCTTCTTGAGTCTCAGTTTCCTACTCTATCAAGGTACACGTATAGCACAAAATTAAGACTTATCACTGTTAGCGCGACAAAGTTCTGGGTTGTTTTCTTCTGAACTTCAGTTTATTTGTATACAGGGTGTGTTTAAAGTTTCCAGACGTCTCCAGAGGAGGTTTGCTACTTTCAACCAGTTCAGCACTATTCACTAAATATGTCGCTTTTGCTGCGAAATGTATACCAAGAGACTAATGTTTATTAACTTTGCCTCGCAGCACTTAGTTTCAAGTCTGTTTTTAATATGTAGGTGAAAAAACTATGGCAGAGTGTATTTAAATGCACCCTTAACTTCACAGGATCACCTTAGTGCTAATTTTGAAATTCTAGATTCAACTATTATCAGCTTTTACTTATTAAGCTATTGCATAGCTTTTATCGCGGGCTTTGAGCGCGGCGACCGAACCAAGAAATTCCGTAACGAAAAAAACCTCACAATCGTCTAAAGTCGTTTCAGTTCGGTAGACTTCGGCACGGTGTTTGTGTGCGTGCGGTTAGACGTATTGTACGACACTACGAAACTCGCACGAATCGAGACGAGCTGCTCCGAAATCGTATATGCTTGTATATGCTATGTAGAATATAAATGTTATGTGCGTGCATCGACGTACATCACTTGTGGGTGTTGTTGAACTATAGTTAATAGATGGTGTTCATTTACTGGTCTCACTAACGGGAGAAGTTCCTAGTTTCTGAAACTAGTTGCGCCGACCGTTTTGACCTACTCTCCTACAGGCTACAGTTAAAGTCCACATTACCTACCATCTTTGCACTGTATTACTAGACTCAAACAAGTGCGAGTCTTACTCGTTCACGATGGGTTCCGTATCAATATTGTAAAAAGGCAACAGAAATACATCACTTGCGAATTTTCAGTCTAGCTATCGCTGTTCTTGAGATACATCAGCGTGGTGACAGACTAACAGACGGACGGACAGGGAAGTCTTAATAATAGGTACTCGCTTATACCAACTACTTCATAATATACCTAGTTTAGGTAACATTTACACCGGTAATTCTTTGTCTACTAGAGTACGGGTCTCAGTTTTCGCATTTGTATCGTTATTTTTACAAGCTATTATTAAGTTCCATTTATTCCGTTATCTGTAAGCGAAATCTGCGAGTGTTTTTTTTACTAAAACTATTTGTTATTGTTTTGTCAATATAGCTTTTGTCATGATAACACAATGTAACAAAACTTAAATTAAAATAAAACTTAAAATCCCATACTTTTTATTAGTTTTCTAATTGCTTTGTCCGAGATAATATTTAAATTAGTATTTGATATTTTAAATGTAACTTGTTTCTAATTCTTGTGTTTAATTTAACATTACTTTCTTTTGAATTACCCCTAAAATACCCCTTAATATCGTTTTAGACTCAAGACTGGATAGCCAGATCTCTGTTAGTGCAAATTATTCGGAATGTATGTTAGTAACATGATATTTTTTTGTCACGTTTCACTTAATCGCAAATGAACATAAACATAAAAATACGCTTTTAAAATTATTCTTATCTGTGCCTGCTATTACTGGTACTCTAAAGGTGTTTAATTGGGTATTAAAATATATTGTTACTAGTGGCCGATAATATATTACTATATTTATGACATTTATCGTTGTATTTTGCCTACACAGGTTCTTTTATTTTTTTAAATTTTATCTCTAAAAAATTAGTCTATCACGTATGTGCTCAATTATTGTGCAGTTTCATCGAAGTCCGTTCAAAAATGTTTGTTTTAAAGATTAACAAACATCAGTCAAAGTCAAAGTATTTATTACGAACTAAGTGTAGGTACATTATAGGTCTTACAGTATTAAGCTTAATAACTAAGTTACCCTTATCAGGCACTGCAACATGAGGGCAATGGATTAAACATAACATTGATGATTCTTAAATATAAAACATTAAACATTATAAACAATTCATATCTTCTAAGTTTCCAGAATATTTCTAGTTAAATACAAACTTCGCATTATATCAGAAGTAGGACTGCATGTAATTTAGTTGTGAGAACCATCCGCTCCCCCGCACGTCCGGTGATGATTACAAGGCTACTTCAAGCCATCATCGTAGTCATTTACGAAAAAAAACAGTAGGATGATTCGCTTGGCTTCTATGTTACACCCACGATGACAGCTTTCTTAGTAATATCACATATTATCCACAATTTCTCTCAGCTTATAACGTTACATAACATTGTTGCTCAACGGTTTAACACGTTTCTTACATCATGCGTTGACCGCGATAGAGTTCCCATCATTTTGAATTAACTTCACAAAAGCTTAGGATTTTTATGGACTCATCTCTAAAAAAATAGTCTCTTAAGCGAACGTTTCATTTCAGATTCAGTCAGTTAGAGCCATCCGCTCCCCCGCAAGTCCGGTAATGATGACGAGGCTACTCCAAGCCATAATCACATGTCAGTTAGGAAAAAAATTGTATGGTCTTGAATTTGGAACAGTGCTGAAATATTTTAAATAGCTTTTAAACTGTCATGGTTACACACATTAAAAAACTGAAACTGTCCGGTTTACCCGTGATCATGGCGCCTGCAACAGTGCCGGAATATCGGGAGCTCATTAAAACAAAAAAACATGGTAAATATCCCGGACAGTTTCAGTTTTCTAATCTTAAATAGCGACTAGCCCTCGATTCGCTTCGGGTTTAGGTTTGAGGAAGGATCCCTAAGCAATATAGTTAATCTTCTCAGGGTAAAGTAGCATTCTAATGTTGAAATAATTTTGGGAAGTGGTGATTTTGTTTTTGAGTTCTTGTTTGTTTGTTTTTTATTCATTACAATACATACACATAATAATACAAAACTTTCCTCTTTATAACATTACTGTAGATTCAATTCGTTATTCGGCAACAATTTTTGCAAGTAGGTAAAATTCAAAAGTACAAAATTTCAACTTTAGACATATAGAGGAAGATCCCAGAGCCGCCAGACATCACTTATTTTCTAATGGACAAAATATATACGATTGAGTAGTGGTGGGGTGTACTATCATCATATGACTAGTTGCTACCTTGACCAGACGGCCATTTTTCAGATATCAACCAATCAAGGTACATATATATTTTGTCCATTAGAAAATAAGTGATGTCTGGCAGCTCTGGGATCTTGGACCAATATGATACTTCCTGAAGATAAAAATGTTAAATTGTCGCTTATATTTTTAACATCACGGAAGAAAAATCACCGGCAGTTGTTAATTATTGATGTATAAATAAAAATAAAGTTTGTTTTTTTTACAGTCGATCGTAACTTGTTTTTGTTTATTCTTGAGTTACGGATATATTTTACAAAAACATTTTACCTAACTGTGTCTTATCGTGTAGTATTTAGTCCATTTATGTCTACGGCCTTTTTTGTTTTTTTTTCCTTACTGACACACGATGATGGCATGAAGTAGCCTCGTCATCATCACCGGACTTGCGGGGGAGCGGATGGCTCTCACCCCTGTAAACATTTTCATGTCAACCAAGAGTTCGATACTCGTAACTTCACCTCTCATCCCTCACACTTCGTAAGTTCAAAATCAACTTAGTACTTCGCTTCCTTGATTGACTTGATTCGGAAATTGGCCGGGAGATCAGCCAATCAACGTCATCTCCTCAACATACCTTACGAACACTTGCCCGTCAAACTAGATTTTATATTATTTTATTATTAACTTGAATTAGCGTGACGTCGTCAAATATCAACTTGAACTTGAATCTTGAAACTTGTTTCGAGGCTAAATTGTGCAGTTTCATCGAAGTCCGTTCAAAAATGTTTGTTTTAAAGATTAACAAACATAAGTCAAAGTCAAAGTATTTATTTCGAACTAAGTGTACATTAAAGGCCTTACAGTATTGAGCTTAATAACTTAGTTGCCCTTTCCAGGCACTGCAACATGAGGGCAATGGATTAAACATAACATTGATGATTCTTAAATATAAAATTGAACATTATAAACAATTCATATCTTCTAAGTTTCCAGAATATTTCTACTTAAATACAAACTTCGCATTACATCAGAAGTAGGACTGCATGTAATTTAGTTGTGAGAGCCATCCGCTCCCCCGCACGTCCGGTGATGATGACAAGGCTACTATACCCAACTATACTATAACTAAGCCATCATAATGGTCATTTAAGAAAAAAAACAGTAGGATGATTCGCTTGGCTTCTATGTTACACCCACGATGACAGCTTTCTTAGTAATATCACATATTATCCACAATTTCTCTCAGCTTATAACGTTACATAACATTGTTGCTCAACGGTTTAACACGTTTCTTACATCATGCGTTGACCGCGATGGAGTTCCCATAATTTTTTGAATTAGCTTTATGGACACATCTCTAAAAAAATAGTCTCTTAAGCGACCGTTTCATTTCAGATTCAGTTAGTTAAAGCCATCCGCTCCCCCGCAAGTCCGGTAATGATGACGAGGCTACTCGTAGTTAGGAAAAAAATTGTACGGTCTTGAATTTGGAACAGTGCTGAAATATTTTAAATAGCTTTTAAACTGTCATGGTTACACACATTAAAAAACTGAAACTGTCCGGTTTACCCGTGATCATGGCGCCTGCAACAGTGCCGGAATATCGGGAGCTCATTAAAACAAAAAAACATGGTAAATATCCCGGACAGTTTCAGTTTTCTAATCTTAAATAGCGACTAGCCCTCGATTCGCTTCGGGTTTAGGTTTGAGGAAGGATCCCTAAGCAATATAGTTAATCTTCTCAGGGTAAAGTAGCATTCTAATGTTGAAATAATTTTGGGAAGTGGTGATTTTGTTTTTGAGTTCTTGTTTGTTTGTTTTTTATTCATTACAATACATACACATAATAATACAAAACTTTCCTCTTTATAACATTACTGTAGATTCAATTCGTTATTCGGCAACAATTTTTGCAAGTAGGTAAAATTCAAAAGTACAAAATTTCAACTTTAGACATATAGAGGAAGATCCCAGAGCCGCCAGACATCACTTATTTTCTAATGGACAAAATATATACGATTGAGTAGTGGTGGGGTGTACTATCATCATATGACTAGTTGCTACCTTGACCAGACGGCCATTTTTCAGATATCAACCAATCAAGGTACATATATATTTTGTCCATTAGAAAATAAGTGATGTCTGGCAGCTCTGGGATCTTGGACCAATATGATACTTCCTGAAGATAAAAATGTTAAATTGTCGCTTATATTTTTAACATCACGGAAGAAAAATCACCGGTAGTTGTTTATTATTGAAGTTTAAATAAAAAATAAAGTTTGGTTTTTTTTTACAGTAGATCGTAACTTGTTTTTGTTTATTCTTGAGTTACGGATATATTTTACAAAAACATTTTACCTAACTGTGTCTTATCGTGTAGTATTTAGTCCATTTATGTCTACGGCCTTTTTTGTTTTTTTTTCCTTACTGACACACGATGATGGCATGAAGTAGCCTCGTCATCATCACCGGACTTGCGGGGGAGCGGATGGCTCTCACCCCTGTAAACATTTTCATGTCAACCAAGAGTTCGATACTCGTAACTTCACCTCTCATCCCTCACACTTCGTAAGTTCAAAATCAACTTAGTACTTCGCTTCCTTGATTGACTTGATTCGGAAATTGGCCGGGAGATCAGCCAATCAACGTCATCTCCTCAACATACCTTACGAACACTTGCCCGTCAAACTAGATTTTATATTATTTTATTATTAACTTGAATTAGCGTGACGTCGTCAAATATCAACTTGAACTTGAATCTTGAAACTTGTTTCGAGGCTAAATTGGTTGAAAATTAATATTTGTTCCTTCCTAACGCCAACGGTACTTACTATTATAGTATGATACGTAACTTTTTACGTTTGTTTTTTGGTCCTTTACCGAAAATCTACCGTATAATAGGTCTATGGTATCTATAGAAATAAAAATTAAGTGTCTGTAATATAAATATACATATAATCACATACATAAATACATACCATACATACATAAAATCACGCCTTTTCCGAGATGGGTTGGCACTGTTGGCAGAGATGACGACTTTTTACTAAATGAGTATGAATCTATGGCGGGTACCAATAACAAAAAGTGAATAGCTGATTTTACAAGGTATATTATAGGCTATTATGGTGTATTAAGCATTGCATTAATAATAAAAAGAATAGCAAGTGAAAACACCATAAATATAAAGAAGATAGGCACAGAGAAAGCTACTTTGTTTTAAATACTTTATAGTTTTATAATAACTAACTAAGATAAAGAGTATATACGAATTAAAAAAAATTGTGTGTAGGATAGGTCAGTAAGGAAATGATTTGACATAGCTGCTTCCTATGTATTGTATAATAGCGAGTGAAAGTAATCTATCAGCGTGGGCGAAGTCGCGGGCGGAGACTTGGTTTCACGTTCGTTCAAATACCAAATACGAACGAAGCAGTCCAAAGAATATATAAATATATTATCACTCAACATCATTATCAACGATCTCAGATAAGATTTTTAAAACAGGGAAAATGGGGTCCTGCCGTTTGACCATAAGTCATCTGGCAAAATACACTAAAACACTTGTTACGAATTGTAGAAACAGTTGTGGTACACATCAATTAAAAAAATACATAATATAGATACACACAGGCACGGAAAAAGTAGAAATACTATGTTCATCATACACTATTACATACTCGTATATGTTCCAAGTGGGAATCGAATCCACGACTTCTGCCACAAGAGACAGTCAAGGTGGAGAGTCTTCACTACACATCCTTACTAATATTATAAATCCGAAAGTAACTCTGTCTGTCTGTCTGTCTGTTACGCTTTCACGCATTGAGTACTGGACCGATTTAAATGAAATTTGGTACAGATATAGTCCAGAGCCTAGGAAAGGTTATAGGCTACTTTTTAACCGACTGCGCTATAAGGAAGTAATGTTTTACCCGTTAAACGTCTCTACGCGGACGAAGTCGCGGGCGGAAAGCTAGTTTTAAATAAAACTTTACAGAATAAACCCGCATTTATTACGATTATTAGACTTTTCGAGACCTTTACAAGTCTCGTGGTCACAAGAAGACGTTCTTCTCAAATGACATTGCGCCAGAAAAAAAAACCTTCTGATATCTTAAAATATTCCTTCCTATAGTACAAAATCTTCCACACCACAAATTGCTGGTAACAATTGCACAATAACTTTACTAGAACATTCATACTACTTGTCTACGTACAACACTAATTATTATTACAGTAATTAACTCAGTAATAATCGCGACGCTCACCAAATTTACTTATTTCATTAACTTGAAGCTAATATATGCTGATGTCCCATTAAAATTCCTGGAAAGCATGTATATTAAAATAGAGCGCGTTTAAGGAATTTAATTATCTTTAGACCACTTTGTCTTGAAATTTGTTGAATTTCCACAGTGTACGTATTGTAAAATGGAAGTTATTTTAGAGTACTTGCAAGTTTTACCGATAAACTTAAACATATTAAGGGTCATTGCACCGGTACTGTGTAGCAAATAAAGGTATTGTTTTATTATAGGTGCTTTTTGCAATTAGTATCAGTTTAATAGCTTTCGTTATAATTTTAAGACACCTGAATTTTAGCATAAATGTCCTTTAATACTAATTGGTACACTACTAGATGTCCACTTGATTTGTGATCGCCGTGAATAATGTGTCATTTTGAATATCAAGAATTTTAGGACACACAAAAAATCTCGCACCTATCAGACTGAGTAAAGTAAGCAAGTGTATGTAAGTATGATTGACACTTGATATTATAAACATTACTTTTTATGGCAATGTTTTCATTGAATTAGCATCATGTTCATAATTTGGACATAATAGCCTATTTGGAATGTTAACAAATTGTATAAACAAAGATAATAATACAAGTTGAAAAATCTTCAACACTATTATAGTCGTAAAACCTACGAGAAGATGCCAGATTTTCCAATACTACAATTGCAATGACAAATAAATTGCAATTATGCAAATTATTTCCTTATTTTTATTGATTTAGAGTCGTTTATCCTCTAGCTCGCTTCGCTATAGCGAACTCAGTCGCATGACTTTCACTCGCGGGTGGCCAAGTTCAAGGTAAACCGGCTTTAATATCGAAGGGCAAAGGATCAATTTTAGTTTGCATTCGAGTCAAATATATTCAAGACTTCGCAAAGTGAGAGTTCGCAGATACGACGATGACGATTTTAACAGGAAACCTGGTCAATGGAACCGTTTTCTTGTGTACCTACGAGTATTTATTTTTAAGTAATGGTATTCAACCTATATACTAATAGAGCTCCGTCTCTTTAATATTAACGAGAATGAGGCATTTAACTTTCTTGTGCTTGCTGGCGATTTATGAAAACCAAATAAGCCAATCATTTCATCCCAGAAATATTACCGTGATAATATGCCACCAACGTTGTTGGACTTCAAGTCTAATTGCTTGTATTGTTTGATCTACAACTTGCTCTAACCAACATTTTCTATAATTTGCTGTTTTGACTTAGGTTTTTGATTTATCGAAATGTTTATGACCTTAAATTTTTTTTTCCCAAATAGTCTCTATGGGAACTTTTGATACTTATTCATATTAAATTGGTATACTTAAATAATATTTCCACCAATTCCATCTCATCAGACACGCTTTATCGTCTACACAATATTATTAGAAATGGCCGGCTTGGTTAAGATTGATGGGCAATTAAAACTGCCCGTGAAATTTTACAATTATTATTGTAACCCCCAGTACCCCCACTATATGTTTGTGTGATTCTGTAGCAAGTAGCTCGAATTTATTGATGGATATCGCAGCAATCCGTATACATTTTGCGACTAAAAACTATTGTCATTATTGCGAGGTTATGTTTTACAAATGGCGGCTTATCTTTCTACATAGTATATTTACAATTAATTAAACCAATTTAGGTTTTAGTAAATCGGACATGTATGAATTAGAATAGAATTAATTAGTAATAGACTATGTATTTTATTTTTCATTTATTCAATGGTAATCATGAGTCGAGTGGAACCTCGATTAAAGCACAACCATGCTCTCGAAATTTATCCATCCAATTACTTTAGGAACATGTTTCCTGATAGTTAGAGTATTCCATGAACACTTTCGTCTAATACTCTCCATTCCATGCTGTCTGCTCCAGGGTTTATAGTGTGCAAACTCCTTAATCCAGCTAGATAAAGCTGAATCAACAATTCGTAGCGTCGTTGCGTTAGCATAATTTGCAATTGATATCTACCGCGGGCCGACTATGCGGTGGAGGGGTCGATGAATATTAATACAATCGTAAGCCGCTAAATTGATTGTTAATGAACTTTAAAGGAGAAGTATTTCAAAGGCTATCTTCGCCTTGGTGATGTGGTAAAAGGCCTAGGCTTCACTTGCAGTTGTTTAGTCTCGACAAAGAAGCTGTAAAGTTAAATACATCATAGCTTGTCACGAACTGGTTATATAAGACTTTCCAATTTGGTCTGCCTAGCAACATAACTAAGTTTCTGTTTTCGTAAATTTCTTACTATTTGCATATTGAACTTTGTTTTGATAGGTTTGGTTAGTTTACAATCAACTTTGCTACTACACAAAGTTACCATATCACATGTAGAACTATTAGAAGATATTTAATAGAGGCGTTTAATCTCAATGGTTTAGATTCAGTACCTGAAAGTACTCACATCATGCTGGGAAATTTCTTATTTGCATATTTGTTAAATTTAGAAAAATTAAAAGAAAATTTAAATCTGAACGCATCTATAGATTTTTTTTTCTGTCGTGAGATGACGTTTTGTTTTATGTTTTGTATTTTCTAGAACTTTTTATCTTGAACGTGCGTAGATTTTAAATAAAAGTTTTATTATCAAGAAAACGTTTTATTGAGTAACACAACCCATAAACCTAACAATATTGAACTATGCATTTATAAGTCTGGTTAGTTCAGGATCAACCATGATCGAAATAACACATAATCTTCTTCTTCTTACCGTATGGTTGATGAACAACCTGGTGTCAGAGTTTAAACAGCCCGTAGGCCTCAGACATGGCTTCACACACCGTTGAAAAATCTCTCAGATGTGCTGGTTTCCTCACGGTGTTTTCCTTCACCGTTAAAGCGTCGAATGATGGTACATATGAATTTTAAATTTGAAAAAACACATTTGCACTTGGCGGGGTTTGAACTGGCAACCTCCCGCATGGCAAGCAACCGACCTTAACCAATCTGCCATCGACGCTTTTTTACATAATAACCAATTACATGTAACATGTAGTAAATTATATTTAGAAGGAGCAGTTGATCTCAATGGTTATCGACTAGATAATTTAAAGTACGTAGAAAGCTCTATTTTAAAATCGTAAGCTTAAATTACATACGTTATTTATTAAACCTTGGTAGCTATGCACAATTTGGCCTTCATTGTCCAACTTTCGCTAGAACGCACATTACAGCCTTCCTTTCCCAGCGTATCCTTTTCATTACTCACCTCTTCCGTCACGTATTAATCCGCATATTTCTTACGTTTACTGTATATGTAATAACTGAAAATAATCTATTGTTTCAGTGGTCACAGGAGCAACAGACGGCATTGGCAAGGAATACGCCAGACAGGTAATAAACCCATCTCCATATTTCAGACGCACGCAAAAGGCTTGAGGCACAACGCTAAGCAAGTTATGTTCAAGCTTCTAACTTGATTTACGAATAGCATTAGAGTGGACTCGCTATCAATTTAGCTCCGCAACGGGTGTTTAAGGTAACAGCAATATCTCGTGCGGTTTCCTTGTTCGAGAATTATATTCTGTTGCCACCTGTTAGGACATGAGCACTTAGCTTATTAGATTTGTTTAATTTCTTTAGTAGGTGAATTTAGTGTTGTACAGCTGTTACACACAGTAAAAGCTGTGGCGTTGAAGTAATAGCTCAAATATGTGGTATTACTACTTACGTAACTTTAAATACTGTTCCGTAATCTAAAAGTCCCTAATAGCTCCAAAGCAGCAACAACAGAAATTAGAAACGAAACATGTGGAGTTTTAGAAATTTCTACTTGCAAAATATTCTCCTTGTTAGGCGATGAGTTGTATCTACAGGATTCATTGTGACGTCATAACTCCCCAAAAGTGGCATCATATGATATGAACGAGGCAGACAGTAGACAGAAGCCTTCTTCAAGTATCGGCCGCGATCTCCTGACTTAGGGGTGGGAGCTATCCGCTTCCCCGCAAGTTTCGGTGATTATAACGAGGCAACTCCAAGCCATCATCGTATGTCAGTTAGAAAAAAAAAGACTCATGTCTCGGTTACTTGTCGTCGCCGCGAAAACAGCCACGTTTAGGCTGCAGACTGCATTAAACTTAAGTATTTCTTCCGTGTCGCACAAGCCGTCTGGTGACGTAGGCATCTGTCTCAGCCTCGTTCAGAGGACTCAAAACATTTCAGACATAAAGCAACTTTTAAGGAGTTTTGACGACATTGAATCCAACTCATCACCTTGTTCTAGCAGCCTGATGTGTTTTTTAACAATGACTTTCGTTCGACAATATTATCACACACAACTAAGCAGTTCTTAACTAGCTGCTCAACATTTCTGGCTCCGACAGCCATGCCCAGTGCGTGGTCTGCATTAAGGATAATCTGTGCATCGAGAGAAAGACGTCTATGTTCTAAATAAATGCCCCTATTCTGCATGCTCTAACTGAAACTATAAGACCGTAAAATTCGCTCCAAATTTTGGTTGGTACCCTAAAAAAGTATCTAACGGAGCGCGTGGCAAACGTTGCATTATTAGCATTTTATGCAAAACTTGTGCAGTAAAAGTAGCCGCCGACATTTTGCCCTATGCAATATGCAGTGTGCTGTTAGTCTTGATACATGGCTTCGGTAAAGATTTGGCTTAAATCCGTTGGAATAGCTGGTAGAACCCTAGTGTTTGTTCTTTCTTCTAATAGTACCCCTGTGTTAACAATAGACGCATAGTACTTACCTGTGTTAACAATATTAGATTAAACAATTATCATTAATATTATTATATCCAGGTATTTCGATATTGGAAAAAATGGGAGGGACTAGCTGGAATAGCTCTTCAGAGCACAGCTAGTCCCTCCCTCCCCTTTCCACTCCCGAACGACACGTGCTGGACAGCGCTGCCATCCACATACAATGCAGGCGCTGGTGGCTCGGACTAAGAGGTTTAGCTCCTCATTTCTGCCCCGTGCCATTAAGGCATGGAATGCCCTTCCAGCTCATGTTTTCCCTCCCTCCTATGATCCCGGGCTCTTCAGGCGGGGTGTGAAACGGCATTTAAGCAGGCCTTCAGGGTGAGTGCGACAGGCTCAATACGATCTATTGTGCCTGTCGACCTCATATTTGGATCTCACTACCGCTTACCATCAGGTGGAGTGAGGTCATCTTGTTAGCCTTTTATAAAAAAAAAAATATTGTAATGACTGGTGGTGAATTTTAAATGAAAACCTTTCTTTTAATTTTATTTATTTGTTGCACTCCATACAAAAGGTCTTAAATCTAGCATCTAAAACTAAGACTCGATTAATATGGACCCTATTGGTCCCACTACTACTTAATAAAAAACCGCATCAAAAAACGTATTTTTAAAGATTAAAGCGTAAAAGTGACAGAGAAAGCTACTTTGTTTTATACTATGTAGAGATTTATTATCAAAATACCCGGTGTATGATTTTCTATGATAAAGTACTTAACTACCTGTTAATATTGCTATTTATTGAATCTACAGATGATCTATTGACAGTGAACAGCTAAAGGTTATAATGATAACGCCCTTTATGTAAGCAAACGTTGATAGACTTGTAAGTAGTTCCTCGATAAACAAATCGAGCCACTTTTCTCACTTAGACCCAAAACTTTGAGCCAAGGGACAGAGTTCATCGTAGTTTGAGCCGGTCAACATAGAACGTTCTCTTTGAAGAGGACGGAAATGATAATACACACGATACATCAACATAATAATAGTGATTGACTAGCTCGATGGAGCGTTGGATGGATAGTGTCCCTGTTACTTGCGTCAAGAGTCGTGGATTCGATTCCCACTCGGGACAATTTTTTGTGTGATGAACATCGTTATTTGTTCCGTGTCCGACAGCGTGTTTACACCTAGCGATTTTTGGGCGATTACACGGCGATATCGCCGCGATTTTGCCGCGATTTCGCCGCGTGCTGCGTTCACATTTCCAACATGAACGGACCTGCGCTGTAGAATGCGGCGCATGCGCTAAGCGGGTAGGTTGGATGAGGCGTAACCGCTGCGAGCTCGCAGCGATATCGCCTCGCCGTGAAATCGCCCAAAAATCGCTAGGTGTGAACAGGCACTGAAAGTGTTATTGATCAATTTAAATATTTGTGTAAACGTACCTCTACTTTTGATATCCGTAACACAAGTGCTTATGTAACTTACTTACGAATCGGAACAATGTATGGCATATTGTGTGTTATTACGTATTTATTAACATCCCTTGAGCATAATGATAGATACAAATGATATGGTGGCAACGTGAAAGCAAATATTAATGTTTGTGTTGCTCGGCGAATGTACCAGTGTTTGTTTAATATTAAATGTAAATACTCTCATGTTTATAGATATGGGGACATCACTCGTATCACTTCAATCGTTTGTTTATAAAACTTCAGTGCTGTTCGTTTGTTTGTTTGAAATTTCAGTACTCATTTTCTTTCCGATTTGTTATCGAAATTGTAGGTACTCTGTGTTACTGTAACTTCAACTCTATAAATCTATATTTCTGCTCGTTTTTGGGAAACCTATTGCAATATTGCTTAATTTCTACCTTGCTTGATCTTTAATCCATACAATCATCATCAGCCCATATTCGTGCCACTGCCGGGGCACGGGTCTACTTTAAACTAGGGCGATAAGGCCTTAGTCCACCTCGCTGGCCCAGTGCGGGTTTGTCGACTAAACAACCTTAGGTTTCCTCACGATGTTTTCCTTCAGCGATAAAGCGTCGAACTCGAATAACTGTAATGAATTTCAAAATTTGAAAACACCGTACGTGGCGGGGGTTGAACTGGCGACCTCTAACCCAGTTCATCAATCCAATCCATACTTTGCCCGTAACTGCTCTCTAGGCAATTGAAAATATTCATCTAAGGTCATGCAAATCAGACTGCAATATTTTCCTTCAAAATTAAAATAAATATTGGTCTGCTATACCAAATACTACTAACTATCACTACATAATATAAATCAAAGTCGCTTCCCGCGTCTGTCTGTATACACCGTGAAATTTTAGTGGTTGTTTTCCCGTGGCAGAACGACTTGCCTTTAGTAATACTATCGAATTATGCAAATTATTCCTCGAAAAAAAAAATTTTTTTTTTTCGATTTTTCAGAATAATAATTTTCCAACTCGAAAACGAGAGAAGCTATCGTTGTTTTTGAAGATGTGACGTATTCAGGTACTGCTTGCCGCATGAAATCGAAGCTTAAAGCTAAAGAAGCTCTACACCCTAAGTCATAAAGCGGTCCGAACGTGTTTTCGAGTTACGGTTAAACCTTTCGTAAAACCGGCATTTATTGATTTTACCAAAAAAGAACTGCACACATCTTTTGTGCTACTAAGATAAAATCATTTTACTGCGGGAAAACAACCACTAAAATTTCACGGTGTATGTAAGCTTAAATCTTTATACCTATGCAACAGATTTTTGTGGGGTTTTTTATTAATGGAGGGATTCAAGAAGGAGTTTTTTTTTGTATAATATGCCTTTCATTATAGTTACAGAGCCCACGACCAAAACCATGTCTCATAGCAATACGGCAAAAACCCTATAAAATCGTTAGATTGTATGATTCTGATCCCGACTAGGTATATAGTAACGGTCGAAAGTGTAGCAACTGCGTGGGAGGCCATTTCTGCTGTGTCAAAAAAAAAGGCAGTCGGTATTATAGCAATACGTCTGATAGTGAAAATGTACATAGATTTTATGATTGTATTACGAAAAAGTTTGTTTTCAGACATTTTGTGCGTAGCACATAGCCTGAGCGCATTTTTGAAAATGTCAACAAATTGAGCCGACCTGTATCATAGCAATACGGATAATTTTTTTTTTTAACTTTTCGTATTTCTGCCATGATTACCAAAAACCTGTTTTCAGACACTTTAAGTGTAGCATATGGAGTATATGCTAAAACGAAAATAACAAGTGTGCTTTAAATAAAACCAAAACTATCAAATCAATAAGTATTTAATTTCAACTGCCTCAGCGCTTGTTACGCCCCTGCCCCTTTCTTACTATTATTCATTGGTTTGTAACAGAGAATTCAAGATGCCTCAATACTATTCTTAAATGATATCTGAGTGTATCGAAAAGTTGTCTGATAGAGAAGATGCTACACTTCATTTGTCTGATATAATTTTTTTGCACATGTGGACAACTTATTCTATCATGTCTAACAATTTTCAGACATATTGCTATGATACCGATCGGTAAAATTAGTTTACATTTTCAAAACGGTCTCAAAATTTTATGCGTCCACATTTCCGTCTGAAAATTGTTTTGTTCGCATCAAATAACCAAAATTTACTAATAAAAAAGATTTTCAGACGTATTGCTATGAGACATTTTTTTTGTCTCATTTTTAATCTTTTTAAGTGATTTTACGGGTTTGCGCTACACCACTAACGTCTGAAAAATATGTTTCCGGTATCACAGAACCATCATTCAACTACAGTCTGCAAATCAGACATATTGCTATGATGCAGTTCGGTAAAATTCTTTGACAATTTTGAAAATTCGGTCAGATCAAACGCTACGCGGAAAATGTCTGATATTGGTATTTTCGAGTTCAGAATAATCTTATCTATCGATTTGATGCGGTTTTGGCCGTATTGCTATGAGACAAAAATTTTGGTTGTGGGCTCTGTAACTATTAGAAAAGTTTTAAAAATTTTTAAGATTTATTCAACACAACAAATCATCTTTTGTTTCAGTTGGCTGCTAAAGGCTGTGATATTGTTCTAGTCAGTCGGTCCTTGGACAAACTCAAGGCAGTGGCAGAGGAAATAGGTAAGTAAATAAAAAAACACATTATTCCTCGGTTCACCTTATTCGAAAACAATAGTAGATCTGAATTGGACCATTTGATTGTATTAGTGCTTTGTGATACTGTTGCCAAGACGCTTGACAACACTGAATAACAAAAGCAAACAACTTTAGATGAGGCCAGGCAGTTTTAAAATCTAGATGTTACAAATCCTTTAAGCCAACCTTTTAGTTACTCGTTAGTCCTAGCCAACACATGCAGACAGTATTTCTATCTAAAAAGGAAGGAAGCATGTTTTAAACTAATGGTTCAGGATAGAAATATTTGGATAATATAGCAATTTCATGGCGGCATGTTTTGTTTTTGTCATCGCAATACAATATATCGATATAGACATGACAATTTTTATTATTACTGTCTACGAACTATTTCAAATATTTCGAAAAATAGAAAAACATCAACTGCTCTGCCACAGCTCAGGGGATTCGAATCCATTTTCTTCAGGAAATCGCGTCCAAGGGTGCATTCTTCACGATATAACCAGTTAAGCTATGAGTTAAGTTATGAGTAATGCACGGCTGGATGCGATTTCCGGAAGTTCCAGATGTTCGAATCCCGGAGCCGCGGCTAAACAGTTGAATTATATCTATTGTTGTTTTTTTGACACCATTCTTAAAACAGATCAGGCACAGTAGCCAAGTTCAATAAAATAATGAAGCGTGGCTGTGGGTTTCGCAGCAAAAAAAGACCAAGTGTTTCGTGTACACGTGACGCTGGTTAGCCAGTTCCTTTGCTTGAACTTGGCTTTGAAACGCAGCCGCGTGTCTAGATATAATTTATCATTAATTCTAAAACCTGTTACAACGTATATTCGCAAATGTCACTCAACCAAATTAGTAACTGCACCGAATAACTTTGTAACCCGATCAATTTAAATACTCATTACAGCTAACTGTAAATGAATAGCTGTTCGCACTAATAGTTAAATTGCCTACGCACTTGCAAATTAGTAGTTGCACAAAGATATTCTGTGTTGGGTTAGTCCCTTAACTGTTTGTTCTACAAAGAGGATTGTCACAAGCGATTTATGCAAATTCCTTGGAAATCTGCGATTAATCAATGAAAGTTGGAAGTTTAAGCAACTGGCCAAGAGTTTTGATCGCAAACTCACACTTTTCTGGTGTGGTAACCTTGACCATTAAATATGTTGCAGCACATAAAGGGACTAACGACCCTTAATATCACATAACATCAAAAGTAGTAAAGTCTTAAAAAAGTTGAAGTACCTTACAATAGAGTTACAAATATAATATCAGTGATGAATTGCGTGGGATATCTACGTTCTGAACCATGGCATAATAAGGTTAAGGAAATTATGTGAAATAGAATCTAAAGCCAATCTTGAGGACCTTACTTGTCTAGATTAAAATATTACACATTCGCTACTTATATTAATACCTAAACGCGAAATTTACTGAAGCAATTTTAACGATATTGGAAACAGTAGGACTCTGGACTAGAGCCTAAGAAAGGATAAAAGTAAAATTTTAGGCGACGTAAGATAACTGGTACTGGAATACATGTTTTTGTTTAAAATGTGTACGTACTCCTAAAATCAGATCCTTATTTCAACAGAGAAAGAGTTCAAAGTCGAGACGAAGGTCGTCCAAGCAGACTTCAGCCAAGACACCATCTATGAGGGCATAGCCAATGCTATCGCCGGCCTTGAGATTGGCACCCTGGTCAACAACGTGGGGGTCTCCTATGACTACCCTGAGTACTTCCTTGATGTCCCGGATTGGTGAGTCTGCATTATCTTCTAAGCATTTGAAATTAAAAGAAAACTATTGTTTTCATCCAGAGAGCCGACGTTTCGAGCTCTTTACAGCATTCTTGGTCACGTGCTCGAAACGTCGGGTCTTTTAGTAACATGTTTAGAATAACAATACACGGCTACATAGTCCAGTTAAATTAGGAAAAAATCTCGGAATTCGAGATACCCAGCTGTAAGTCTGTAAATACTTAGATATTGACACCCTAAAAGTTGTCTCAAAACCTACATATTGTAGGGTGTACGCAACTATAAAATTTTCAAGGTCAAATGTCACAAATATCAGTTTTATGAACTTTTAAGCAAAACGGGACGTTTTATCATAAAAGTGTGTAGGAGAAAATTACTTATCTTATTTTTATCTATAAAAATTGTCTGTACTTTTTATTCCTAAGATTCACCATTTCAGAGATACATCGATGCAAATAGTTGAAAAAGTTGTATTTTCAAAAGCTTCCAGGCCCACGTGCGATTGTGCTAGACAGTTAAAATTTTCACGAATGATGTATTTTAGTAGCCTCTATAACATCTTATACTAGAAAAAGCTTAAAACCAATGTTTAAGTGGGTTCTCATACAAAAATTGTGTTTTTTTTTTCTTACACTTAGCCGGTTTTTAACGTGGTTACCCCAGTAAACCTATTCCAGACGACACCTTTTATACATGAAGAACACGTTGTTTATAAGGAAGCCTAGTTAAATAATTGTTTTGTGTTGTTTTCAGTATTCAGAAGATTTAAGATTTCTGCGTTTCATTAAATTAAATTTGGTTAATATGGATCTTCACGTTCATAATAGAGTTAGATGGACAGTTAACATTTTTAAAATGTATTTTTTTTCAGTTATACTTCAAACAGAAATTCTAATAATTGGTTATTTCGTACTTTTTGACCCATAATAAGCAGTTTAAATGTACTGAAACGTATATGTATAGTACTAAAAACAACATAAAACAATTATTTAACTAGGCTTCCATATAAACAACGTGTTCTTCACGTATATAAGGTGTCGTCTGGAATGGGTTTACTGGGGTAACCACGTTAAAAACCGGCCAAGTGTGAGAAAAAAAAATCCATAGTTTTTGTATGAGAACCCACTTAAACATTGGTTTTAAGCTTTTTCTAGTATTAGATGTTATAGAGGCTACTGAAATACATCAGTTGTGAAAATTTTAACTGTCTAGCACAATCGCACGGGGGTCTGAAAGCTTTTGAAAATACAACTTTTTCAACTATTTGCATCGCTGTATCTCTGAAATGGTGAATCTTAGGAATAAAACGTAGAGACAATTTTTATAGATAATTAGATGATAAGCAATTTTCTCCTACACACTTTTATGATAAAATTTCCCGTTTCGCTAAAAAGTTTATAAAACTGATATTTGTGACATTTGACCATGAAAATTTTATAGTTGCGTACACTCTACCATATGTAGGTTTTGAGACCACTTTTAGGGTGTCAATATCTAAGTATTTACAGACTTACAGCTGGGTATCTCGAATTCCGAGATTCTTACCTAATTTAAGCTTAAATGACTGGACTAACACGCGAGTTTAATCCGTAAAATTATAGACATTTAAAATTATCTTTACCTTCCCCGATTAGCGAATCAAGTTAACTTGACCAAATAATATGTTACAGGTTACTACTACGGTAATTACTACGTATTATGTAGTTTAAAACTAAGTTGTTTCACGGATATAGTCCCTTTAAGTCGAGTCCGGAAGTCTATTGTTTCGATATTCCAGAACTCGACGTAGGGTAATAGAAGGAACACAAGTTTTCGGCTCGAAATATTTTCCTACCGATGTATCCCCACTGGGATACTCGGATTTTTTTCCACATTTCCCTACTACCGGTAGGGATAAGTTTTAAAAAAAACTTTTACATATAAATATAAAATAAGTTTAAAATGAAGAGATTGATGGATGTGAAATGAGTGGATAGAGGTGTGCCAGGATCGTAGCACATGGCAGAAGGTGGGGGAAGGTGGGGTTCCCCTCTGGGAAAAAGGCGTGATTTTGTGTATGTATGTTAAGTTTAAAATAAATAAACATCTGGAATATTTCCTCACACGGTCATCTGACCCCAAACTGTATCGGTAGGGATCTGACCAGTAGGTATATATCACTAGGGATATGTAGAACAGGGGGGGAATACGAGTATATCGTTTCCCGCTGTCTGTCCTTATGTTTGCATAGAACTTGCAATTATTTGCTAAGAGCTTAGAACTATGCAATAGATTTCGATGTGGTTTCTTTAAATAGGCAAAGTGATTCAAGAGAAGGTTTTTAAGGTTTAGAACTTAAGAAGTAAAGCGAGGGCGGGTCGCGGCGGGTCGGCGGTTAATATTATAAGAGTTACTTTTTAAATCTGACTGTCGCTTTCACACCGAAACCACTGGTCAGATTTGAATAAAATTTAATCTTCACTAATTGAGGAATCTTTACGGACACTAGAGCTCAACCGACATTGCTTTGAGTAAGATATTTGCGGTAATCAACGGAGTCGCGGTTAGAAAGCTAATATTCCACACATTATAAAATTAAACGTACTTATAGTTAGTTTATAAGTCTACACCTCTTGATTAAGCTTAAAGTTTTATAACCCTCCAACACTAGAATATAGAGCAGGTAAATTACTAGTCGATAGAGGAGAAAATGAAGAGATCGTGCTAAGAATCATAGCCAATAACTTTTTGAAGTGTTCTCGGAAAGTTTAACCGATACAAATAGTTTAGTGTAACTCGGATTGCGTGGTCTATAGGTGCCTTTATGTCTGAAAGCGCTGTGAATATATTTTTTTCTTTTTTACCCGACAACGGCAAAGCCAAAAGGAAGACTGGTTGCAGCGGTAGCATTTTGAACACGGCTCTACCTTGACAATTTAGTTGCTTTTTTTATTATCCTTTTCGTTGTGCGGTTCTTGTTATATATGCCTTTTTGTTCTTAAATAGCCAATACCCAACAGGTTACAGTTATGCATTTGGCGAGAGCTCTCTCACAAGTCTAGTGATGATGAGGATGACAAGGCTACTCTTCTTTCAGAAAAATAAATTGAATTACAATTTCTTTTTCAAAGCTCGAACAGTTTCCTCTTGTCTCAGTTGCAAAACGCATCGAAAACATCTTCCAAAGTTTTCGTTAGTTGCCGACAAAACTTTAAAACAACAGAAGCCACTTCTGAAAATAGTGAGGAAGCCCCTGACTTCGTGTTTACATTTACGTCTGAAGCCGAAATGAATAAGGTATATATGTTGGCGTCTTCAACTCAACTAAGAGGGGCGTGTGAAATTGAACGCAGCGCAGCATCCCAGTTAGGTGTTCAACTATTGCCGTGCGGAATAAGCGTCGCTCGATTGAAATATTATTCCAGCCATCGACGCTTTGTCGAGCGAGAAATGTCGCGGGACGGGTGCGAGTAGCGTTGCCAAGCTTCCGGATAAAACTGGACGTCGGCAGGCTTTTTGATTTGTGCCCGGCTGATAAACTTGTCCGGCCTTCGTTCTGCTTTTTACATTTCGCTAACGAGCTAGTGCCGATGATTGTAATTTGGGAAAGCTTTATCATTAGCGTCATATACGTCTCCACCTAGGGGTACGAGCCTACTTGATGCTAGGCCTTAGTCAACCACGCCGGCCAAGTGCGAGTTGGTCTGCGCACATTCTTCGAATTCCCCAAGTGTGCTGGAAGATGTTCCTTTGCAATTAAAGCATCGAATAAACGAACATACAAATTTCAAATTTGACAACATTTTGGTGTGAACTGGGTGCAACTTGTAAGGAATGCGAATGCCTCAACCACTTGGCCGTCGACGATTTAAAATAATATCTCTCGTCAATAGAAGCTTAATTTTATATTCGTACATAATATTGAGACACATGTCCGGTAGTGGACAGATATGGGCCATTATGATGATGATGATTGAGACACAATTATTTTCAATAATATAAGGTGTCCGGCCTTTCTATCAAATGTCCGGACTAACTGACTTGTCTGTCCGGCTATTAGTTACGTCAACGTGGAAACCCTATGTAGGTGTAGCCTTTAAAAGCACCCACTCGGTGGCTGGATCGATTTAAGAATGAGCCGAGAGAATTTCAGCCAAGATGTACGTGATGATTTCGTTGTACATTGCTCCGCAGGACAAATTTGAGAGGGTTTATTTTGTGTGTAAAGGTGGACGAAATTGAGAAACATCATAGCCATAGTCAAAATACTTGACGATAAATAGGACAGTTAAGCTGTGTCATGCATTGTGAATTAACTGAACTCTTAACACGATAATAAAGCTCAACGGTGTGATTGGTTTAACTCAGTTGAAAGGTCGGAGAACAAAGTGGGTATTTTCTTCTGTATCTGTTGGGTATAAATACAAAACAAATGGACTTATCGCGTTAAAATCCAGGTAAATTATTAAGTCAAATGAAACGCGAAAGTCTTCAATCATATTACGTATACTGGTAAATGATATTTTTTACTCACCCGTGTCATCCCAATGCTGGGCAAAGGTCTCCTCCACAGCTCTCTATTCAAGGCTTGACTTTTCTTTATTCCTCAAAAGTAAAAGATATCTGTTGAAGCGATTCTAGCCAAAACGAATTTAAGTATGGAACATTATTTATTTCGATGTAATCACATTTTGTATTTATAGTGATTCCAAAGTTTCTTAATCCACGTCGCTCAAGCATTACCAAGCCTTCAGCAATCCAATTTATTTCCAGCTCAAACCGAAACCATCAATACTTGAAATCTTTTCTCGTTTCGTTAAAATGAACGATAAAACCTGAAATAGGTTTGCCGCAGCCGTCTAAATGAGCTGCTATCTATTTCATTACCGAATTTATTTTAATCCTAATTCAACAATTGAATTCACTTAGCCCCACTCTTTATGGTCTATCGTTAAATTAACAGCACTATGAAAACCGTATTCAAGTTTATTGGTGAATAAACGGTTCAACTTCGTTCCCTGAAATGCACTCCGTTGTTTTCTCATTTAACCGTAATTACTAAGTTTTAGGGTCATTAGGAATGCCATAATTTATTCTAAGGAGATTTCTTGTTCATTTAATAACAATTATTAATGTTGTTCAACCAATTATTTCGGTCGGAGATTCACCGATTTGTGGTTTTCAAGGCACAGCAGTAGGTATACCACAACCAACTTACTGTTTCCTGGCAAGGTAAACTAAAAAGCAGAAAATGCCAGTTTTTTAGAGGATTGGTCCATATCAAATCAATCAAATTCTCTAAACCGACCAGGATCCAAACCAAATCGGATCAGACAAACACAATAACACTCAGTAACAAACATGCATTATGATTCTTGAAAACCCTTTCATCATCATGACGATTGCCCGTACGATGAGTGCTATGTAAGCCGCTGAAATTCTTCCTTTTTATTTCTTGACAAATGGCCGCAATTTACAGAATGTGGGGAAAAAAATCATATACGCATGTGTCGGTACATAAATTACGGCAACTTTGGGGAAATCGTTAAGCAAACTTGTTTGTTATAAACATCGTCATACTTGGCCTGTATTTTGTAGAGATTTGGTACAGTAAAGTGGTCTAAAAAGTGCTCTTAAATAGTTACTTACGAATAAATAGCAAAATATCTTCCGCTATCCCGAGTATTTGTATCATACGTATAGGAATTTTCTACTGATTCGTTTAGGAATTTGAGTAATCCGTCTTGAAATAGTTCAAGTACTACAGTTACAGACGATTGCTGTAGTTCACTAGAAAAAATCCTTTCAAAAAGCAGCCAGCTACGTTTGCTGTTACAAACTTGTCCGTATCTCTAGGAGTTAATCCTCGGCTTTTGACCGTTCCGTTCAGGAAATAAACTTGTGTTTGTTATGTGGCCTACTTCTTTACTGTTGCCCATACACTGTGTATATGGTGCGTGACCTCAATGTCTGCGGAATTAATATAATCGCTGTTCCCGACATTCCGTTAATGGCTGCTCACTTAATGATCCCGCACGATGGTTGCTGGGATTACACGCAATTATAAACGGCAATTATTGCTCCCGCTTTTTGTCTTGGACTGTTGTGGTTGGAGAAGTGGTGGGTGGTTTACTGGCTTCAGACAAGGCTTGAATTAAGGAATTGGAAGTTAGATGTTTAAACTAGTTTTATAAACGCGTCGATCGTCCAACACTCAAGAAAACTATCTATTGTTAAATGTCGGCGTTATAGTCCAGTCAAAATAGACAAAAATAAGTGCTAACTTAGACAAAATTCGCATAGAGCTGAAAATTGCCAGAGACGTTAAATACATCATAATAAACGAAATATCAAAAATCCCCATCAATCCCACTTCTGCAAAAATTTTTATTCAAGGTCAAAAGTATAAAATTAAGGATTTTTCCATTTTTCTCGAAAACAGTAAGTATTATCGTAAAAATAGGTCATCAAAAGTTGTAGATCATACAATTTTCTACAAAAATGGTCCAGTCACTTTTTCTTTTCCGGCTCACCATTCGCGAGATATCGTGGTTTTAATCATTAGAAAATTCATATTTTACATAATATGCATTCATCTGTTGATATCGTTTTTGATCGATATATGACCTGGAATAGGTTCACTAGGGTAACCACATTAAAAACCGCCCAAATGTGAAAAAAAAAAACATAGGTTTTGTATGAGGACCCACTTTACACGTTGGTTTCATGTTAATTCTAGTATTAGATGTTATAGAGGCAACTGAGATACATCATTCGTTAAAATTTTAACTGTCTAGCACAATCGCATGGGGGCCTGGAAGCGTTTGAAAATACAACTTTTTCAACTTTGTGCATCGCTATATCTCTGAAATGGTGAATCTTAGGAAGAAAGTGTTAAGACATTTTTTATAGATAATTACGTGATAAGTAATTTTGTCATACATACTTTTATGATTAAACTTACCGTTTCGCTCAAAAGTGCATAAAACTGATATTTGTGACATTTGACCTTGATTATTTTTTTTTGCAGACGTGGGATCGATGGGGACTTTTGACAGATTATTTGTAATAGTGTTCCCAACATTCATGCCAATTTTCAGCTCTATGCGAATTTTTCCTAGGTTAAATGTCTATTTTGACTGGACTATTAAGTAGATGCAGTTACACTAAAACACGTTTGTTTATATTGATGTTAGCACTGACTGTTAACTAGAACTGATCTACTATTCATATCCTGTTTTTACCTGCTACATACTTTTAACGTCTAAACTTTATTTTCATCGAATAGCACAGACAATGTGTTAAGTGACGGGAGTGGCGAGCATTTGGGAAGGCCTAATCATATGTAATGATGAAGAAAGGCTTAGAGTTACGTGTCCATATCATTCGCTGCTGCGAATCCAAAGATTAGAAATCCATAAAATTCTCATTACTTCCCGACGAATTCTTCAATCAAAACTAACTCACCCGATTTCTAAACAGGGACAGCAAATTCAAGACCCTGGTGAACGCCAATGTGGTCTCCATGACTCGCATGACAGCTATGGTCATGCCTGAGATGGTGAAGAGAGGGAAGGGCGTGGTCATCAACATTGCCTCCGGGACTGGGGTCATCCCTGGACCCTTCTTGGCGATGTATGGAGCTACAAAGGTAATTTAATTATTATTATTCAAAATGTTTCAATAACAAGAGCATTTCAAAGGATCTTTGTAGCTACAGGAGATTTATTAATATTATCGCTACACTTACCATGTCAATACATGTGTGTACACTTGAAATACCTATGGATTGTTTTGATACAATCAGAATTCTTGAATTGGGGATGAATCTTTTTAATATTACTACTATTTAAAATTAAGCGACTTCGACCGCGTTTTTCCTGGTTTTTAACACATTTTCCACTATTTCTTAGTTCAAACCAAAGAAACAAACGTTTTCACAGCAATGTTCGTTTAAGTAGGCTATGTAAATGCCGCTCGCAGAAAAAGTGAAACGGCAAGTTAAAGACAAAAAGACAAAGTATCTATTCAAATAAATACTTGAATAAATTTTTATTTTACATTAATCAGCAAAAATTCCCCTACTCCCAATTGGGATAACAAAGTAAAAAAATGCCAATGCGTTTGAATATTCCTGCATACAAAACTACTGACGACAAATTAATACCATCAACGGTATCGCTGAAAATATAATACTAAATGTCAATATAGCCGGGCTACGATTTGATTCGACATTTTATTATGCAAATTTTTAAAAAAGAATAACGAATTTTGCTAGATTCATTTCAATATAATATTTCAACCTAGGCATTAGTTCTACATGCAAATGCGATTTCAAATGACGATTGTTGATGTTCGTACTTTGTCGACCCTCGATTTCTACATTTGTCCCTTTACGTCACCCTATTGTTTCACACTCACCTCTATTGTTTTCAGGCGTACGTCATTAAACTGTCCGATAGTCTCCGTATGGAGTATTCCCAGAAGGGGATCATAGTGCAGTGTATAAACCCGGGTTATGTCGTGTCGAACATGTCTGGTTTGAAACGTGCCACCCTCATGTCGCCGTCCGCTAAGAATTTCGTCAAATCGGCGCTCAGTTTGGTCGGCACCACTTCCGATTCGGCTGGCTACTTCCCCCACTACATGATGTTCCACTTCCTGCTGTTCTCCAAGGATCTGCTGGGTGGCATCCTGGAGGGAATCGTCGCCAAGTCAATGCTGAACGTCCGCACTCGCTACCTCAGAAAGTACAAGAAGCAGTAATTCTCAATTGTTGGGTTCTTCCTGCTTACTTAATGTGCCTTAGTTTTGAGTGGTTGGTTGATTTTTTTCGTGCCACACGGTTTTTAAGTATCAAAGCAGTCTTTTGTTTTTTTGTGATCTTTAGTTCTGAGGTCTTGATGTATTAAAACCTTGTTTTAAAGGTCTAGTGTCTCCGCACCGACAAATGTACTAAGCGCATTTATTATCGTTTTATTATATTTTTTTGTGTAAATTATCCTTAAACAATGATACCTGCCAGGCACTGTCATGTTTTTTTCATCATTAAAAATAACCTTATAGTAAGTGTTATTAAAAACCAGCCACTCGAAACAAGGTTCCCTTGCCACTTGCATGCCAACATAGCAATAACACCAAAGATGTTACATGATTAACATTGTATATTTTAGCACATAAGTTGAACCTGTACAAAAAGCTGATTCTAACAAAACTAGCAATGTAGTGAGTTCATACACAAACAACTATGTGTGTGTGTATATATTTTGACGTCACCTAATGTGACCGAAGAATTACAAGATGAACTTTGCACGTATCCTACGTTAATTTTTATAATGGTCCAAGATCCCAGAGCTGCCAGACATCACTTATTTTCTAATGGACAAAATATATACGATTGAGTAGTGTTGGGGTGTACTATCATCATATGACTAGTTGCTACCTTGACCAGACGGCCATTTTTCAGATATCAACCAATCAAGGTACATAGAAACACTGCTCACCTCACCTAAATTCTGATGGCTGATTTTAACATATATTCCACACAATATCATTAAAAATCAGGATTCATTACTCCCAGACACATGCGGTCGGCGGTTTTACCTTACAGACGCTTTAAAGCTATGAAAAATTTTTTACTTTTACTTATTTTCTGATGCTTGATTTTTATATAATGTTATTCAAACAACTAAAAAGTGCTCATCTGACCGCAATAATTATAGAATTGTACCTTACAAACTATTTTATTAGAAAAACTTAACTAAATTCATATTAAAAAAAATATCTAAAACAGTTGGGTCTGGTGAATGTTTGGCCCCTTGGATCGGTCTGTCCGTTTGCAAAACGTTTTAAAATAGTTGTTTGAATAATATATATAAAAATCAAGCATCACAAAATAAGTAAAATTAAGTAAAAGTAAATTTTTTTTCATAGCTTTAAAGCGTCTGTAAGGTAAAACCGCCGACCGCATGTGTCTGGGAGTAATAAAACCTGATTTTTAATGATATTGTGTGAAATATATGTCAAAATCAGCCATCAGAATTTAAGTGAGGTGAGCAGTTTTTCTATGTACCTTGATTGGTTGATATCTGAAAAATGGCCGTCTGGTCAAGGTAGCAACTAGTCATATGATGATAGTACACCCCACCACTACTCAATCGTATATATTTTGTCCATTAGAAAATAAGTGATGTCTGGCGGCTCTGGGATCTTCCTCTATAAGTAAGTATGTATTTACAACACTTACAAATACTGTGTCTTAACTCAAAATATGACTTTTACAATTACCGTCAAATAACTAGACTAAGCTCATTAAAATACTTCAGTTTACTTTTACAATGAATCCTTAATATAGTTAAGCAGAAAATATTAGTATGTGCCTTAGCTAAGACTTTATGCACTCAACAATTTTTTAAACACAGTTATTTTAACCGTCTCTTCTTCTTTGTCGTGTTTTTTGTGGACACTTTTTTACACATGACTGTTTTAATTGCACGTAGTTTATTTAAATTCCACTTGAATATTCGACCTTATATTTTGAGTTGAAACAGTATTGTATTGGCAATGCATACCTATGGAATTTAAACCTTGTTTCTTCTCTTGCATTTTCGCATTGAAATACTTGTAGAAATTTCCACAATATGTTCTATAATCTCTCTTTTATATAACCATTCGTTTTCCCGCTAGCCATACTTAGATTTAGTATAGTGTCGGTCAAAATTCGAATGCCTTAGTTGAGTGATTACTTCACTTAACAAGATTACATCTAAGTTTAACATAGCAATACTAGTCTAGTCTGTTTTGTGGTGATTTTGATTCAATTTATTCAGTAAAATAAGGGCAAGATAACAAAATGAGACGTTCTACTTTTAATAAATTTTCGCAGACCCTTAAACTACTTAGTTTAGGGTCTGTATCAGATGAATGAGTATAAATTGAAATACCAGTAGAGCTAAGTGGTATTGGGATTATGGCAATATTGATGATTAAAATTAAAATACTTGCAATTTACGATTTTAGACTTTCGCGTTCCATTACAGTAAAAAGTATAATTTGGTGTTTATAGTTTTTATAATACTTGCAATTCTCATATTTATTAAAAGTTTGTTGAAACATACAGTGTCCAAACAATTAATATGCATATGTGCTGTGTAGTCAAATTAAATAAATTACCCGATTATGTTGATGTCAAAAAGGAGAGTCGCGATTTAATTGACCTTGCATGTTATGTAAAAACTTTACCAAGTCAGTTCTTACAATAATATGTATCTACTATCTATTGAATGTTTCAAAATGGGCAACGTCAAGTACAGTTATGAACAAAATTGCAATAGATAGCCTTTTTCATTAAGGCCTCTTTAAAATAATTCATACAAAAAGGTATTGAATTATCTACCTACCACTATCTTTTGTCTCTTCACCGGCTTAAAAAAAGAGAAGGTTCTCAGTCAGAATCTTCTTTTTCAGTAATCGGGTAATTTAGTATCCTAAGCTATTTAAGAAATGGGTTTGCTTTAGTTTTAAGTTTGGTTCCTAAATAAATACTGCTTCAGAAACAATTAGTTTGTTTTCTTCGGTGATGGTCATTTTCTTTCTAATAAATCGACTTCAATATTACCTATACATACGCACCGCCTCACTATATAATAATACACTAACTAATCCGTCTTTTAATTTAGGGTCAGGCTAGCGAAGGATCCTGCTAGGCCACTGTAACAAATATTTTTTTATATATTATCTAAAATACACTAAAAAAATATTTCAGTACTAGATATCGACTCTTATAGGTTATTTTGATACCTTGAACTTTAAATTATTGGCTGGTTATTAAACCAGCCATCTTACCGCCAACCTTGTATACTGTGATCTAATGATCATAGTATTCGAAGTTGGGAAGGCCTATGTCCAGCAGTGGACTGCAACAGACTGATGATACTATAGGAGGGTATATCATACTCTTGCCGAACATACAGCCCCGTAAAAACAGACCAATGCAAACTAGGACTAAGAAGAAGTTATCGTTAATATGTTCTGTATAGTAATAGAGATAATGACAATAAATCTATTTTTGAATTTTCTTCTGAAATAGGTAAATAGTTTGTTATTTTTAATCCTCCATATAATATCATCGATATTTAAAAAAAAATTGCTAACAGGCCTGGACTACTAAGTGAGCCAAAGAATTCATGTAAATAATAAATAAATACGTCGCATGTCAAAAATCTAGCATTCCAAGTGTACAGTTTATTTTGAAATTTAAATTGGTGATGGTAACATTTTCTGACTTCAACGCGATACATTTTCATCATACTTATTTCTTTTCAGGAAAGGAAAAATGGAGGCATAGAAAGTTAGCAAATTACAAATAAGTTATAATCGAACTGTTAAATTAATCCAGAGATAACATAAAAAGTCAGCGGTACAAAGCATAGGACTGATAAGTAAACTATTTTTAACTAAGGAAAAAACTTAAGCTTGTATGTTGTTATGTTAATTTGTTATTTTTCATGTTATGTAGGTACTATAAGAAACGCGACATGTATTTTTTAAGTTCAATGTCATAAACTACTGAATCCGTTTACAACCTATTTGAATATTGAACTATAGACAATGACCAAAGATCATTGACAAACATCAAACGTTTTCTGAGCGTGTTAACGTCAAAATTGCAAGATTACGTTGGCATTGACGTCAAAAATGTGAAAAATATACCCGTTTATTAAAAAGAATACAAAAAAATGCATATCTTCAAGACGTAAAGATGCATCAGTACTTCGGTACAATCATGACGAACTCGCCTTAATTGAGTGATGGGTAGAAAAGTCGATAGTACTTCTGGCGTTACCTTCAACCTAAACCAGCTGCTAATTATACTTGGATCTGTAGTTATACTAGTACTTCTGTTCCTTGTAGTCTGCCACATCACCGGTGGGCGGTAGAGGATGGCCAAGACCAACATTAGTAACAGCAATGTTTGCTATAACATTGACGTTCTCCAAATAGTGCTCATTGCCTTTGCCTTCGTAACACTACTTTTAGTTATGAGCTGGATGTGTAAGTACTTCCAAGGAACGTGAAGTATTGGCTGGCTCCGAAGTGGATTTATGCCTCATTCCCTTCTTGTACTATGCCCGGTGCTAACGAATATACCTACTTAGGAATGTACGGCTTCAGAAACAGAGTGATGGCAAAGAAATGCTTAGAAGACTTGGGCCACCAAGTGTGGCACATAGATTTCAATGAGGCCATTATAGTGGTCTGCGCATTCATCATTTGGGTGATAGTCATGGGGTGCATGGGGAAATACCTCCGGAGTCTCCCACCTTAGGTTTTGTATAACAGTACAATGTCAATGATAACGTTGGTCGTAGCAACAATGCAAGTATTCCGTTACAGTTAAATTTAACGTTGTTATTATTTAATCAGTTATCCTGTTATGTAATAAACTATTTATGACTGGTGATTTGTTGTATTATTGTCCTTTTCGTAATAAAGTGCCCGACAAGCGTTGGGGTAAAGGAGTTCTGGAGTGGATACCTCGTCTCGGCAAACGTAGTGTGGGACGCCCTCAGGCCAGATGGAGTGACGATCTGCGCAGGACGGCTGGTAGGAGCTGGATGCGAGTAGCCGAGAATAGGCGGGAGTGGCGTAGGCGTGGGGAGGCCTATTTCCAGCAGTGGACAAGCCTATAGGCTGGCGATGATGATGATGATGATTGTCCTTTTGGAATTCCTTAGTTCGTATTTATTCATAAAATATGATATTATTGAACGAAAAAGAGTAACTATTACCTAAGGTAGACAACTAGAAACGACACAACTATGTACTATCGGAGTATTTGGCGGTCGACCACCTATAAGGTGAAAATCGCTTGGCGCTTATACGTCTGTCAAAGCAAGCCCCGCCCAAATTGTGGTCCGAGAGCCTGCAAGAATTTTTCGGTAGGTATATGAGGAAAGCTGAAAACTTGTCCTATACCTTTAATATTATAACTCAACACAAAACCGCAGACCTGGCTGAGTACCGGGGCTAAAGCAAACCCCCAATTTTTCTTATTTTAAAATATATTTTATAATCCAAAAAAATATACTTTGTCAGTTCACCTGACAGGTAGAAGTTCCATCGAAATAATTTGTCTTACAACGTGAGTCTTATTTTTTAGTTATAAATAAAAAGATGAAAAATATTTTTGGGGGTTTGCTTTAGCCCCGCTACTCACCAGCCAGGTCTGCAGTGTCGTGCTGGGATATAATAGGAGAGGTTCAGGATAAGTTTTCAGCTTGTCTCAAATACCTACCAAAAAATTCTTGCTAGCTCTCCTACTATTGGAACGTTTTTGCTTGGATTTTGACAGATTTTCTTTAAGTGCTCTTCTATTGGCGTTTAAAGAAATCTATTTGAAAAGTGTACTACCGCCAGCGTTGCCGGTAGTACCTTGATATCTATGTCTTAACTTTTTGATCTCTGTTTGATTAAAGTTAAGCCTCAACTTCGTTTGAGCAAAACCAATGACGAATGAATGAATATTAAAAACCCGATATTAATAAATTATTTAAGATAAGATAATAGGTACCTAATACATAGTTACCTAACTTGTTATTTTATTCATAATTGTAAAGCTTTGTTTTATTTACATATTATACACCGTGAAATTTTAGTGGTTGTTTTCCCGTGGCAGAACGATTTGCCTTTAGTAATACTATCGAATCATGCAAATAATTCTTCGAAAGAAAAATTTTTGTTTTCAAATTTTTAAAATAATAATTTTCCAACTCGAAAACGAGAGAAGCTTTCGTTCTTTTATAAGATGTAACGTAATCAGGTACTGCTTGCCGCATGAAATCGATGCTTAAAGCTGAAGAAGCTCAACACCCTAAGTCATAAAGCGGTTTGAACGTGCTTACGAGTTTCGGTTAAACCTTTCGTAAAACCAGCATTTATTAATTTTAACAAAAAAGGACTGCACAAATCTATTGTACTACTAAGATAGAATCATTTTACTGCGGGAAAACAACCACTAAAATTTCACGGTGTATAATTGTAAAAATCTGTAATGTAGATATATACGAGTACGTCTTGTAGATAAAAAATGAATTAAAGTACCATAAGATATATATGTCGCAGTCGTATTGTATAATCCGCTGTATTACATTACGGCTAGCCGTTATCAAAAACAGGGCCGTTATGTATTACGGCGGAGGATGAACGATTAGCCGGATTGACATTACGATACGTTCTACATTTTGGCGACTCACGATCAGCCGTATTGCACTTTATTCAATATTTTAGGGTGACTACGTCATGTGATAACCAAATAAAACAGGGTTTAATTGAAAATCAATTTTAATGAGAAAAATAAAGGTTATGTACCTACTCGGTATGTAATAGGTTTGTACTTTGTGTTGCGTAGGTGCGAAAGTATAATACCTAATATAAAAACTAACGTTTTTTTTAAGAAATTAAGAATTAGAAACTAAGTAACTAATACACTTAATATTTGGGTTTAGTAGTTTCGAGTACTTATTTAGAACACAGAATTCAAAATCTTTGGTAAGTTGCGTTTTGATTCGCAGGTTGGGCATAGGAGACAAATATTTCAATGGCCTCTTTTTGAATATAAAGTTTGTTTTGTACAGCATTTTGTCTCGCCCGACGTGGCCAATTTCCTTATGAATTTCCATCAGAGTATCGAAATATTGCTCCATGGGTATTACGCGAATGGTATGGACCTCAGGATTATTTTTCTTCGAGATAAGATAATCTTCGCCAGCAACATTCATGAGGTCATAGTTTTTGCATCAATTATATTGTGTAGGATTCCGCTGAATACTAAAATCCATAGCCACTTTAGCGGTTTAGATATGCAATATAACCTCTAAAACTCGTTCTTTTGCCATGGATTTTTAACTGTTCCACACTCAGATGAATAGAAACAGTTCAATTGCACGTCAAATTTATTCTTAAAGTCACTATTTACACTCGTATTTGTTTATTTCTTTAAAACCATTGTTTAAATCACATTTTTGTGAAACATTTTCTGTATTAAAGGCCATTGTAGTTATTATAACAGGCAGCGCCGCGAGCGCTAAACATAGGAACTAAAAACTTTCAAAGAGGCGGTTAACGACCCGCTCTTTGACATTACGGCTAGCCGCATTAAAGAACGTTTAGCGCCGAATACATCCCGGCGGAAATTCATTCAGCCTTATTCAAACCGGCTAATCGTTGATCCGCCGTAATACATAACGGCCCTGTTTTTGATAACAGCTAGCTGTAATATAATACGGCGAATTATACAATCCGACTGCGACATATACCTAACCAATTGTTAACTTAGTTCGTAAAAAAAAGAAAAACTGATTTTCGTTACCTTTTGACCATCATAACTTTTTTAGCCGGCACGATATCAATGTTGATTTCCACATTATCATTGTAACGCTGTAATGAAGATATATAAAAACTCAGGTCGCTAGCAAGTCACTAGGACTTTTTTCCGCAGATCGGGGTTTCAAATGCCTTAAATGAATTGACTACATAATGGTCCAAGATCCCAGAGCTGCCAGACGTCACTTATTTTCTAATGGACAAAATATATACTAGTGAGTAGTGGTGGGGTGTACTATGATCATATGACTACATAGTGGCTACCTTGACGAGACGGCCATTTTTCAGGTATCAATTAATCAAGGTACATAGAAACACTGCTCATCTCACTTAAATTCTAATAGCTGATTTTAACATATATTTCACACAATATCGTTAAAAATCAGGATTCATTACTCCCAGACACATGCGGTCGGCGGTTTTACCTAACAGACGCTTTAAAGCTATGAAAAAAATTAATTAAGGTCACTTATTTTCTGATGCTTGATTTTTATATATGTTATTCAAACAACTGAAAAGTGCTTATCTGACCGCAATAATTATAGAATTGTACCTTACAAACTGTTTTATAAAAAAAACTCAACTAAACTCAATTAAAAAAAATAATAATAAAACAGTTGGGTCTGGTGAATGTTTGGCCCCTTGGATCGGTCTGTCCGTTTGCAAAACGTTTTAAAATAGTTGTTTGAATAACATATATAAAAATCAAGCATCAGAAAATAAGTAACCTTAATTAATTTTTTTCATAGCTTTAAAGCGTCTGTAAGGTAAAACCGGCGACCGCATGTGTCTGGGAGTAATGAATCCCGATTTTTAATGATATTGTGTGAAATATATGTTAAAATCAGCCATCAGAATTTAAGTGAGGTGAGCAGTGTTTCTATGTACCTTGATTAATTGATACCTGAAAAATGGCCGTCTGGTCAAGGTAGCAACTAATCATATGATCATTGTACACCCCACTACTACTCACTAGTATGTATTTTGTCCATTAGAAAATAAGTGACGTCTGGCAGCTCTGGGATCTTCCTCTAATAGGTAAGTTAACAAAACATTCATACAAATACAAACGATATTCTCTCACCTCTATCCGCATTTCCGCTCTTAAAAACATACGAACATTCTCCCGGGAAATATTACCGCCATCATTATACTTTATTAAAAGGAAGCTAGACACTAAATGGATTCGGCGCGAACTACATTATGCTTTTTACCGTCCGGCCGACGGACGGTCAGATTGGATTTTAATATTAATCAGAATATGCACTAACTACGGGATTTTGGGGACATTTTCCTGGGCCCCGGATGTGCCGGTTTCAGATACTTGCCGCTGTGTTGTTGGCGAAATGAACTGAATTTTGATTAGTGTTTAAGGTTGTAGAAAAAACTGAGTTAAGGTACCTAGGTACATAATTTGTGTTCATCTAGAAAATCTCGATTGGTTTTTACGTAGATCAATCGAATGCATAAATTAATTACCTACAAAAGTATGTAGTGCAAATGTATTTTGAAATTGAAATATTTATAAAAAATATGCTCTGGAGTAAGAAGTCTTGGACTTTCACATCCAAGGTTTGACCAAAACTTGTGTCTGGGATCTTTGGTTGTATGTTTTGTTGATAAATTTAAAAAAAAACTTGATTCGCTTCAGCAGGGACGCAGATCAAATAATTAGTACCTTCAGTATGTAAATGTCGCAGTCATCTGGTTAAATCAGCGATTTGATTGGATCACTAGCGCGTTCATTGAATGACGACGTTCAATTGAATGACTAGGTCGAATGTTGAATGAACAATCCTCACTCAACGTCCAACAAGTTAGCGGATTGAAACATAGCCCTTTGAACATAGCGGACGTAAAATCAGTCAGGCGATTGTAAATTAGTTCATTTTTTTTCCACTGCGGCGTTAGTGCTCATCAAAACAAAGATGGCGTCAAACAGCTGGTACAGATCTAATCGAATAGCACTGTGTTGATATTTTTTTGAGTGAAATTGAGATTTAAAGTGACTTATTCGTAAAAAAATGAGACAGCATGGATGTACTGATTAATATGTGTTATGTCATGTCCTCATTTTTTAAACTAAAGTTAGTTATCTTTTAAGTTGCGATTACAAAGTCAGCTATATCCCATTCAACGACTACGCTAAATGACGTTCAGTCAAGATGTTGAACGTTATATTCAACAACTTCACGAGTTGTCCTTTAGTCATTCAATTGAACGTCGGCATTCAATGAAGGTGCTAGTGATCCAATCAAATCGCTGATTTAACCAGATGACTGCGACATAAATAGTACGTATATGTTACGATAATATTTGCAAATAAGAAAGAAATTCTATCTCTGTGGGTCAAATAAAATTGGGTATACATTATAGTAAGAAAGGACTTGGGCTCCTTTTTAACGGACTTCGCTTTCAAGAGAGTACCTACATAGTAATGTCTATGTGATATCGGTCCAAATTCATGCAGGCCCAAAATCGTAATGAAAAAGTCCAATAAAACACATTACCCACCATTCCTAAGTAGGGTAAACAAACCCAGATGCAGAAAAGAAAATCCTTTTCATAATCCGGTCCCCACAAATGCTCCAATTGCAGTACAAATTACGTATGCAGTTTTTAACAATGCAGAGGCGACGCTATCCCGAATTTTTAATTCCAGCTATAAATCGGAACTCCCACAGGATTGTCTCGATCCCGATCCGACTGGCAATGGACAACGCGAGTATAAATTGACAAAGTTTGTTATAGAACTGACGTTTATTTTTTGTGTATCTGTAATGTTTATTCGCCAATAAATATTTAGCACTCTCGTTGACTACGAGTTGTTTAAAATAGGTATCTTTTGCGGCGAATGCTGAGTGCTTTTGCATTTTACCCTTACCCACGGTTCTCAAAAACACAGCAAGGATAATTATTTTGGCTATGGACGGCAGAGCCAGCCATCTATCTGTATGTAGGTAGATAATATTCATATCCACTTTGGTGAACGATCAATCCATCAATATGAGATCGCGTTTAAGGCCGGGGTTGGACCAAAATTGTGAATTTTCAATTAAAATTACTCAGCCAGAATCAAAGGATGCTTGCCCGTAGGTACCTACATCCCGCAAAGTATGTTAGGCCAGTAGTTTTTTGGCTTAGCGATGACAATAAGGGAACAGTGAACGCGCACTTGTGCTTTCGGTGTGACTGCCATTTGTTTCGTGTATGCCAGTATGTTACTTATCTGCCTCTTTTGTCTATTGGTAGCGAGCGCTGCGCAAGGAGAGAGACAAGAGGTCCCCGTGCAAAATTTGTGTGAGTTTTTCTGTATGAAATTACTCAGCCCGGAGTTAGGTAGGCGGTTCGTTCAACTCGTGCCTCGGAAAGCACGTTAAGCCGGTGGAGCATATCGGATTGCCGTCTCACCGAATTATGAGAGTAAGGGAAAAGAGAGTGCACTTGTGTTTGCGCGCACACTTGTGCTCTATAATATGTCCTGCGCACTTCTGATCTCAATTGAAATCGATCAGACGGCGTACTTATCTGCTGTTGTCTTGTCCTTTTCACAAGAGCTTAAACATTTGTCGTTTATATTAACCATGGCCATCAATACTTTCGTAAACTTCTTTCCAACCCCCACATAAAGGTCCAGCCACACAAAAACCAAGAACTCCGTCAACCCCATCTATAACCCCACAATCAGCCGTTCGTTCACTTACAAACCCCTATTGTAGCTCACTGTACCCTCACATCATTGCCATCAATTTGTGCGCATCCTAAGCCTATCTGGCGCCATGATTTCGTCTTGTCGATAACAAAAGGTCCACCAGCACCATTTTGAACTTTAGCACCTTACAATAACGACCTATAGATCCATTAATGTGGTTCTAGCCCGGATATTGGGTCGATCCTGCGTTCGCGAGACGGGAAACTGCAAATTACTCGGCCGTAGTGTTAACGACGTACGCTGGATGAATTTTAATGATACTGCATTAGGATAGTGTAAGTATAGTGAGATTAAATGGGGAGGTCGTTTCGTGGATGCAGAATGTTTGGGAGGAAATAAACAAGCGATTTCGTGAGGGTTGCGAATAAAATTTTGTCGATTGAAGGGTTAAAGGTGTTTTGATTGGTTTATAATCTACTAGCTTTCCGCCCGCGACTTCGTCCGCGTAGAGACGTTTAACGGTAAAACATTAAGTACTTCTTTATAGCGTAGTCGGGTAAAAAGTAGCCTATGTCCTTTCTTAGGCTCTGGACTATGTCTGTACCAAATTTCATTTAAATCGGTACTCTATGCGTGAAAGCGTAAAAGACAGACAGACAAGAGTTACTTTCGGATTTTTAATATTAGTAAGGATGTCGACCTATGTCGACTTTTGATTTGACTCATGATTCTTTTCATATAGACTTAGTGTGTATGTAATGCATTTAATGATGACATGTCGGTCGATGGGTAAAGCAAGAAGACCAGTAAGTCATGTTACACCTTAGTACCCTACCTAATTATAAGAAATATCTGCCTATTTATAATTATATGTAGGTGGTAACTAAGAAACTAAGCTGGAATCGTCAATGGTACCTAAGCAATTATATTTTTATAAAACAATGAGCGTCTGAGTCTTAACTTAAAATCTTGACAAATTGTACCTAAAAGTTGGAAATTCAAATTCAAAGAGGCTTTTCGGTTTTTCTACTCAAACAACAATAATTTGCATGTCTGTAACTTTGCTTTGATTTTATAACAGGGTCGTAATCAAACCATCAGGGTTTTCGCGTGTGAAAAATCGACCAGATAGAAAGACGTAGATATGAGGTGTGAGGTCTTATTGCTACGTAATTGGTAAATAATGACATGTCTGTCAATTTCACGTCAAAAATAACTAATCATTGAAAAAACGGGCAAAACTTTAGATGACAGAGCACTGTGATCAGAGTCATGTTGCCCGTGACTACGAGTGCTGTAAAGAGCTCAAAAAGTCGGGTCTCTTAATTTAGAATAGAAATACACGCGAATGTAATCCGTAAACTTAGTTTTATTTAAAAATGTGTAGTGTTTGTGCAAATAAATAGATAACCAATCATGTTGATGCATGACCTCACCAACGTGTTGCCATCTAGTGAATTTCTTATAAAAGTAACTCACATTAAACTACATCGCGGGTACTTCATGTAAAAAAGACATTATTCCGAAGTCTTCACGAATATTACTTATAGGATAGCTATGATCGAATGTAGGTACTGTAAAGTGCTTCAAAATTAGCTGATACTTTAACTATGCTTTCGATGATTAATCTATATCAGCAAATCCGATCGTTAAGAAGATCGCATCGAAGGAGGTTTTTGAAGCAGAGAAGATCTTTCAGCTGATAAAAAGATAATTGTATATACCTACCTACAATCCATGAATTTAATACGTACCAAGGCAAAGTGGTCAGCAACTTACTATTTCAGTAACCAACTCAAGTTTTGGTACCTAAGTACCTAATGTATGCTGTGGCTGTTAAATAATCGAGAATCCATCTTTTTTCAGGTACTCAAACTTAAGTGCCTAAGTAGATCTATAACGGCATAAAGTCGACTACGTACTTAGTTTACTTTTTCATTTAGGTAGGTACCTACATACCCGAGTTGTCGCTTGTTTTTCGTCCCATACCGCAGGGGTACTAAATAAATAAATTATTCCTCTCTCACGTACATATGCGGCAGGCACGTTGGTCACGTGTGTGTCTCGTCATCTCCATATGTCCCGGAGGCGTCCTTACCAACCCTACCTCTAAAGGGGTGTAGTTTGTGTTCCCTGTTTATTTATTTGTTTGTTCAACTGCGAATTGCGTTGGCGGGGGAGGGGAAGTTACTTGTGATGAGGGACAGAAGGCGTATTACGACCTTTTAATTCCAGTCAGTTTCAAATTGGGCACCGATGCCGATGCCCAGAGCTATAAGATATTGTGCTGTTACTATTACATGTCTATTTAAAATGTATACACGTAGATGATGGAGGGGTTATATCAGTCTGTATGATTCCACAACCAATACCCATTCTTAAACTGACCAGAATAAAGAGGTCGTAATACGCCCCAAGTTATTTTAAGCTATGGTTGCCAGACACAGCGTAGGTTACAAAGATCAGCCAATCAAGTAGAATGAAGAAGGTAATTCAACTTTGCCCACACACCACAGCAGAAATCAAAATACGATGTTTTTCCCCGGTCAAGCAGCCTGGTGAAACGATATTCCACATTGCCCCTAAGGAGTTATTAACTGCGTTTATGAATTTAAATAGACGTGTAGAAGATGGATATTAAAGTGTCTTTATTATTATTTTATAGTAAGCGTCGACGGCCGATTGGTTAAAGGTCGTTACTTGCCATGCGAGAGGTCACCAGTTCAAACTCCGCCACGAATCACTGTGTTTTTCAAATTAAAAATTCACATGTACGATAATACGACGCTTTAACGGTGAAGGAAAACATCGTGAGGAAACCTGCACACATACAAAGAAATTCTTAGGTTGTGTAATCATCACCGGACTTGCGGGGTAGTGGATGGTTCTCACCCCTACATTAATCTTTAGAAAAGTGGCAAATTTATAGCCTTCCTCTCTACACTACTGGATATTGTAACTACGAAATCATACACACATTGTCATGTATTTTTTATACCTTTCTGTTTTATTGTGAGGCAATGCGAGCAATCAACCTTGGAGGCAATTTGCGATCACCATGACAGATGTATTGCAATGAAAATATTTCCGTATCTTGTTTATTTGAAACTGAACCAATTCGGTATTTATGAGTCCGACTTTTCGTTCGGATCAATGCAAGGTTATTTTGTTCTGTGCAGTGTTATACAATATTGAATAACCATTTTTAGTTTATCAGCTCTCTATCTATCATTCTAGCTAGGTTAGATATCATCATTATCCGGTGGTGTTGTGAGTGGAGGCTCTGCCAGGTACCACGGCACCACCAATAGGCGATGAGATATGCCGCGGAGTTTAGTGAGTACACCCCTGGGCATTGCACCTTAGCCCAGGAGCAGCTGTCGGTCTCTTCCATCTCAGTACCGGCAGCCGGGAGTCCCACACACCACCTTGGGTAAACCCCTGCCCAAGGTGACGGTGCATTAAGCATTCTCCGCGTTAAAAAAAAGAAGAATAAAGGTATTATCATTATCATCATCAGCTGATATACGTCCCCAGAAAGGAGCACGAGTCTACAATAAACTAGGGCGAACAGGTTTCAATCAACAACGCTGGACAAGTGCCGTTTGGTTGAATTCACACCTAAGATTTTCTTTCGAGGCTGATTTCTTTACAATATTTTACTTCACCGTAAGAGCGTCGAATTTACGTTCATGAATTTAATTTTTTTTTCATTTATTATATTACTACTAAATGACTTCGTATGTGTAGAAAAGAGACTTAAGGTAGCAATTGTCTACTAATATATTCACGCCTACAAACGCTCATCAAGTGCGACTTGATTCTATAAATTAGCATAAATTGACGTAATCAAACCCAATAACTTCAAATAGAGCACAATATATTTCTGAAAACCACATCTAGATCAGATAAGCCATTTCTGAGATAGTGGTTAAGATCGTTGCTTGCCATGCGAGAGGTCGCCAGTTCAAACCCCGCCAGGTACCAATGTGTTTTTCAAATTTGAAATTCTTATGTACCTTCATTCGACGCTTTAACGGTGAAGGAAAACATCGTGAGGAAACCAGCACACCTGAGAGATTTTTCAACGGTGTGTGAAGCCATGTCAGAGGCCTACGGGCGGTTTAAAACTCTTGACACCAGGTTGTTCATCAACCATACGATAAGAAGAAGAACGCACAGATAAAATGGAAAAAAAATCCACGATCTTTCCCCACCGTCAAATTATTGAAATCTAACAAATTCATGAGTTTTGGGTTTTTATATATAAGCATACTCTTTCAAGAGCGTACCTACTTGGTCAACTATTAACTTCATATATATAAAAGAGAATTATTTAACCAGTCTTCAAAGGTAAAATAATCCTAAAAGGTCCTCTGAGAGTCTAAGACTAGGCAGGTCGGTAGCGCCAAAAATATAATTTTCTGCCTTCTACTCCGTCTGTTAATTGTCAAGTAATTTTTTGTGTAAAACAAGTCCCTTATAGTGAAAGCGGTTAAAAAACCAATGTCAATTTAGTCTCTAGACTATTTTACCTAATTTCATTCAAATCGTTTTAGTAGTTCTGGAACGAAAGCGCGGATAGACAAAAGAGTTGTTGTTATTATACAAATTTGGAAAGAAACAATTTATAATATTCGAAATTTCACGTTGAATGATCTTTAAGACAAATACTTAGTCTAACCAAATTAATAAAATAATTAGCTAGATACCAAGTAACTTAACTATATTTTAATACAGTTTAGACTATTACTACGGCATAAATCTATTCAGTAACGAATACCTACAACGACAAAGGCTTAATAAGAATACCGCACATTATATGCGCGAGTGCTTCTCGTTAATTAATACTAAAGATATATCGTCACAGCTCAGTTTAGGCAGAAAGAGAGTTCCACACAGTTCGCATGACGTAACAAATAGAAATAAATAATAAATAAATAAATATTTTAGGACATTTCCACACATGGTCATCCAAACTAAGCAGAGCTTGTACCTACTATGGGCATCAGAGACTGATATACATACATAGATATTTATAAATACATAATCACACCGAGACACTGAACAAACACTAATGTTCAACACACAAAAATTTGTACCGAGTGGGAATCGAACCCACGACTCTAGGAACCGCCAGCCAGGGTTACTAACCGATACGAGCCAGTTAAATATGTATCTATCACTACATAGTACATAACAAAGTTGCTTTCTCTGTCCTTTTATCCCTATGCATGCTTAAATCTATAAAACTACGCAACGTATTTTAATGTGGATTTTTAATAAATAGGATCGAGAGGAAGGTTTTTATGTAAAAATCGCCCGAAGCGAAACGAGCGCGTGATTTTATTATAATTACAAAATAATATGCGACAGTGTCTGTCACGATTAGACGCTAAAGGTACACAGATAGTCGCCAGTTCAAACTCCGCCACGTAGCACTGTTACTTTCATATTTTGAAATAAATTTTGCGTAGTTAAGTTATTATTTAGTTGTAGGTTGATTTGTTGTTAATATTAAGATATTTATGTATGCGTTGTTTATGTGTAAGCTACTACAGTCACTCCGGGTACGGCCAGAATACCAGCGCTGCAGCGGCTCTCGGGCTGATGCGGCATATGCTGAGGCCTGTACATCGTTGACCACTTATAAAGTCCTTGCATATGTGTTATTTCTCTGTGTATGTTTTTTGTCTTGTGTATGTATCTATGTGTCATTGTAACCTTCATTTCGTGGTCAATAAATGGTTTGCTTTCTTTCTTTCTTTCTAAATACTTAAAAAGTACGATTATTACGGCAGAAAAAAAGAATATAAACTTTTGATGTAAGCCACCAGTATGTGCATAGTATGCATAGTGGATAATAGGAGGGAAGGACTAGTTGAAATAACACACAAGAACATTACTTATTATATGTGTAGAGACGATAAAGAGCACTATGCCTGGCAGTGTCTCTACGTAACCGTAGAAACTATATACAATATTTAATTAAAAAAATATATATGTTCTCTATTATTCTTCTACACTGTATTTCCTCTCTCGCGACATGTGGTCGCTCTCCCAACAACATAACACTTAAGTGAACGGAATAAGGTTAATAATTGCCTAAATGTTTCACGCATGGCTGTACGCATGTGACTAATGAGCGAATTAATGAAACGCTTGACATATTATTATGCTTTGTTTGTGTATAATAAATTAATTCCGTTTTATTAATTTTCAGCGTTCCGTACCCAAAGGGTAAAACTGAACCCTACTACTGAGACTTCGCTGTCCGTCCGTCAGTCCGTTCGTCATCAGGTTGTATCTCAATAACGGTGATACTCGTAGCTAGACAATTTGAAATTTTTCACAGACGATTTTTTTCTATTGTTGTTATAACAACAAATACTAAAAATGAAATGAAATAAAAATTTAAGGCGGAAATCCCATACAAAAAATCGTGATTTTTTTTACAATTTTGGTACGGGTCCTTTGGTGTGCAAGTTCGACTCACACTTGCCCGGTTTTCTTTATCTTACTCCTTGCTTGCCCTCATTGCCTGTTACTCTTGTATGTAACTAAATATTAACTGATTGAACGCCTACGTCACGCCATCTTATGTTTAGTTCGATCTGAAATACCCCCATTGCTTGTTACTCCAATATGTAGGTAACTGAATAAATAATTTTCTTTCTTCCTTTCTTTCACGCGCTGTCGGTTGCACAGTCCTCAGCAGAAAACCTCAGTCCCCTGACGCTTACAATAGGCGTTGATTCTAATTGGAGCGCATTGTAGCTGCGGCACGCGCGATTGGCTTCTCAGTTTATTTGCATACATTACCATGCGGAACGGAACGGGTCAGAATTGGGGGCACGGCAGTTGACACGCCAAGTACACAAGTCGGTAGGAGAATTAGCTACCGTGCTCTGTCACCTTCAACGGACTGACTGGACGGACGACTGAGAACGGACCCTCAGGGTCTTCATTTCAGTTTTCCAGTGTATTTATTAACATTTCTTCCCCACTGCTCAACTAAATTGCTCAACTTCATAAAGTTGAGCAGTGGGTATTACCCACTGCTCAACTTCATGGTCATTGCTCAACTACGACAGTTGAGCAGAGGGTAATACCTACTGCTCAACTAAAATTGCTCAACTAAATTATAAGTACGTATATCAGTTACTATACACACACACATACAAGTTCTCAGGTAAGTTATAATAAAAATCTAACCGTTAATATAATATTTAATATCTTAAAACAAAAAAAAAAATATTTCCTCTTACCAACGAACTTAAATTATTGTTTAATTTTTCTTGAATATCATCGCAATTTTTCGAGAGCGTGTCCAACTGAGATCTTTAAATGAGTAAGTTGCATTTGTTTGTATATTAATGATTATATCATCATTATGAACACCCGTTTATGTCGATATGTCCCTTACTGCAAGTGAGTTGAGCAATAAATAGTTGAGCTTTGGGGACTAAAATATTCAGTTATACAAACTATGTCCTAATGCTCAACTGCTCAACTAGTTGAGCAATCGAGTTGAGCAGTGGGGAAGAAAGGTTTATTCATTAAACCATAACAGTTAAAAATTGTATGCAGACCATCGGGTCGCTAAGCCAGGGCAGTAAATAAATGCATCTAATGATCTAGAGCTGTTTTTCTTTCAAACTGTGGGTCGCGAATCTTTAGCAGCTCGCGAAGCTTCTGTAAGGGTGTCATCAGTTCGATCTTTTATCTTTATATTATGTACTTATATCCTAATCCTATTTACGGAGATGAATGAATACGTCGAATGGAATGAAAATATAAGATAAAAACCAATTCATTTGTAAATAAAAGATAAAAAGTTAAGGGTTGCGAAATATTTTATCAAACCGCGAAGGTCGCGTCATGAAAAAGATTGATAAAATACGTATCTAGTGAGCTAAGCTCATGTTACAAAAATGAAATTTTAACAAAGAGGCTTACACAGCTAGATCACAGCCATATAGTTTGTACTACACAAAGAACAAACAAATGCGAAACACGATATTTGTCCCGAGTGAGAATCGAATCCACGCCTCCTGGCATGCCCATTTCTTGCACCAGTAATCGTCAATTCAATTTCTTCCAAATTCGTCGCCAAGCCAATCCAATAAATAATAATAATCAATCATCATCATCATCAGCCCGTATACGTCCCCACTGCGGGGGCACGGGCGTACCCAAACTTAGGTCAGGCCTTAGTCAACCACCCTAGCCAAGTTCGGGTTGATCGACTACACAACCTTAGAATTTCTTCACAGGTGTGTGTGCAGGTTTCCTACTATTAATAACAATATTGTCAAAATTAGAAAACTGAAACTGTCCGGGATATTTACCATGTTGTTTTGTTTTAATGAGCTCCCGATATTTCGGCACTGTTGCAAGCGCCATGATCACGGGTGACGGGTGTAGTAAATATCCCGGACAATTTCAGTTTTCTAATGTGTGTAACCATGACAGTTTAAAATGATATATTGTCAAAATGTTTTTTTTTTCTTAAACAGCTGCTGAAAAATATTGCAAGATGCACACACAGCGTACAAACAAGTAAGTAAGTGCGGAGAAACAATTTTTACTCTTCGCAGTAACATGACTTGTGGAAAAATGAGATTTATCGTCCGCACGTGGATTCTGTCGCTCACATCATCAATCTTAGCCAACCGGCGTTAATTAAATTTGCTATGAGCTCACCTTTGCTATGTAATTGAAAGAACATCGCCCTGTAAAAGGAGTTGTAATGAAAGGACAAAGCGAGACTTTATTATGTGGCGTTTGGTTTCATTTGTTTTCGTCGGAATAAAGAGTAGAAAGGAATATTTTTGCAAATATTAATATGTACTTATTTTATAACGTACTTGTGACCCGCCCTCGCTTCGCTTAAGGTTTTTTTTTTTTTTATAAAGAGGCTAACAAGATGACCTCACTCCACCTGATGGTAAGCGGTAGTGAGATCCAAATATGAGGTCGACAGGCACAATAGACCATATTGAGCCTGTCGCACTCACCCTGAAAGCCGTGAAAATGGAGACCACTGCTGCGGCAACAACGAGACAAGGCGTAGAGTCTCGCATTGGTATTGAGCTGTGCGGGTCGGAGTTGGCCAGTCCGCTGGACGGAAGGGCCTCCGTTTCTACGGGTCTCCCTGGCCGGCGGGCTGACCCGCTCCGCCCGCACAATACCGCCGCTAAGACTCCACTGGTCCGGCGCTTGCCGCAACAATGGTCCCCCCTGGCTCCGGTTCGTACAGTGCTGATCCCGGAACGCGACCTAACCAAGAGAGGTCAGAGTCACTTGGCGGGTTTTACACAACTGTATGGTGGTAACAGCAACCGGTCGACAAAATGTCTCCCACCTGAAAATTTTAATGTAAATTTTACATAAAAACCTTCCTCTTCAATCACTCTATCTATTGGAAAAAACCGCATCAAAATCCGTTGCGTAGTTTTAAAGATTTAAGCGCACATAGAGATATAGGGACAGAAAAGGCGACTTTGTTTTATACTATGTAGTGAAGATTTTAGAATTTCGCGTTCCATTACACTAAAATTATTAGCAGTAAATAGCTTTGTATTTGCTACGCCTAATAGCACGGTCCACACGCGATATTAGGCTAATAATAAAACTAAAGTAATAATAAAGAGTAATATTTTATCTTATTTTCTTAAACTGGCTCGGTGGAACAGTGGGTTAGTAAATCATTGCCGACGAATGAATCACTGCCCACGGTTCCAAGAGTCGTGGGTTCGATTCCCACCCGGGACAAATATTTGTGTGACGAACATCGGTGTTTGTTCCGTGTCATTACATTTATTTAAATATATTTGTGTATCCATTGTTGATTCTGATACCTGTAACATAAGTGCTTAAGCTACATACCACGGGATCAGGTCAATGTCGGTGATGGTGTGTAAGTAATATTTGTTTTATTAAATACTAACTTTCCGCCTGCGACTTCGTCCGCGTAGGGACGCATAACGGGTAAAACATTACTTCTTTATAGCGCAGTCGTTTAAAAAGTAGCCTATAACCTTTCCTAGGCTCTGGACTATATCCGTACCAAATTTCGTTTAAATCGGTTCAGTACTCTATGCGTGAAAGCGTAACAGACAGACAAACAGACAGAGTTGCTTTCGCATTTATAATATTAGTAAGTATTTATTTTCCAGCATTTCAAGATGTTTCCATTGGGGAAGCTAAGATTATATCAAATTTTGATGAACGCATGTAGATATGTATGAGAGGAGTATTACTCGCTTTGAATAATTAATGTAATCAAGGATAAACCCGAAGACAATGATAGCTGTCGATTAATCCAATTTATACTTTATGTTGTTGCTAATGAGTTGTGGGAGGTCATTATTAAAATTGTCTTTGGTTAACTGAGAATATGTGAATACCATAATTTCTTTAAGTTTGTATTGAGCTACACTTTATCGTAAAAAAAATAAGATTTACACAAACCTATCATAAACTCTAGAAAATTATATAATAAGCATTTTAAACTCCTTGGGTTCAAAACATACTTTTTATATTATTTCTCAAGTATTTTTTTTATTTAGTAGAAATTTCATCATCATCATCAGCCCACTACTGGGGCACGGGCCTATCCTAAACTAGAGCGATACGTCCTTAGTCAACCACCCTGGCCAAGTGCGGGTTGCTTGGCTACACAACGCAACCATCAGAACTTCTTCTTATTTGCAGTGTGCAGGTTTCCTCACGATGTTTTCTTTCTCCGTTAAAGTGTCGAATAATCGTACATATGAATTTCAAATTTGAAGACACAGTGGTACGTGGCGGGGTTTGAACTGGCGAACTTTCGTATTGTAAGCAATGAACGACCTTAACCACTCGTCCACCGTCACTATTTTAGTAGAAGTTAACTAATTGACATATACTAATTGTAAGTAATATTACTTACTTACGTTATTAAAGGAAAAATTGGGTGTTTTTTAATGATTAAACTTTTCGTTTTAAGGTTCTCATATTATACCTACTACTACTATGATAAAGAAAACAAAACACCATCCAATGAGGTTGAATCATCAATTTTCAATTGAAATAATGAAAATACTCGACATGAAATTGCGTCAGTAGTGTATTTTTGGACTTTAAAATTTCTTCCATGATTCCCTTCATGGACGAGGTGGTAACATTTTTAAATAAATTCTTTGTGAAGCTTCATATTATAAGGCTTTATGCTGGATATTCCGAGCTATCAATGTACCATACTTTTGTGCGGTAACGTACATGGCTTTTTATTGTAACCGCGTGTATGTGTACTTAGTACCTATACGATACGATACGAATATCACAATTATATGGGTATTTGGGTATTTGATAAATAAAAATAAAATATTTTAGTTCAGCTACTCCTAATGTTAAAACTTATACACTATATGTACCTTCTATACTTTGATTGATATATACCTACTCTGATATTTAATTATGTGATCTAAACTTAGACCTATGATCGACATAATGATTCATTTTTATAACATTGAGCTTGTATTTTAGGATAACATTCTTAGTGAGACAGTCAAGCATTGTTTTCTGGTGGTTCTCGAAGAACTTATAAATATAACTATATGTTCTTCGAAATTATACTAGGTAAACACTTGTTTACATTTCCATTTACTTCTATAATATATATTCCATTACCTTCTCTCGAATTTAATTAAGGGAATATTAAATCAATAAAATAATACATAACACCACATAATATTGATATGATCCAGTGATAAGTCCATAGTGGATACACAAAATATATACATATTTTATAACACACCCAGACACGGAACAAACACCGATGTTAGTCACACAAATATTTATCCCGGGCGGGAATTTAACCCACGGCTCTTGTCGTGAACCTAGGTCAATCACTATTGTTCCATAACTCAGTCAAATAATATAATTTGATATAACATTTGTTTGATGTTATACTTAAAAGAAGTTATTTGTTGTGTTTAAAGAACACTTATATTTTTGTATCAAGTACTTCAGAAAATTTAAAATCATATGGAACTCTAAACCCTCTGAAAACTAAATTCAATTTATACAAGCTTATTTGTATTCAAACTGTTTCATTGGAAGAACTGTTTGAAATGCTTGAAAATAAATGTGATTCGCTTAGACTGCATGGAACAATATAATACAATATTGTGTTCGTAGGAATGGGAAAATATAGTGGTAATATTGGGAATGAAATGAACTGTGTTTTGTTAAAATTGTTTTTAAAACAGTAGATACCTTCTCACTATAACGATCAACTTCTATCGAAACTGATACGAAAATTGTTAACTATACTTTTATTTGACAACAAATTGTAATAATGTCAGATTTCCATTCCAAATGAGGTCAAATACAGCCACTACATAATATGTAGTATTAAATAAAGTAGCTTTCTCTGTCCCTTTTATGTAAACCTACGCAACATAAAAATTAAATAAAATAAAACATATTTTGATATGTTTTTTTATAGATAGAGGAATTCAAGAGGAAGGTTTTTATGTAAAATTCACCCGAAGTGAAGTGAGGGCGGATCATTAGTAAAGTATATAAAATAATAGGTAATAGTAGAACATTTACAGTTTTCTAACAATAGTATTCAAATCAATAGTATCCAGTTCATCAGTTAAATAATTATTAATGTAATTCAGAGAGCTCTACCATAAAATACACCAAAAATAAAGGTTACAATATATACCACCGAAAGGAAAACAACTCTTTTCGTCTCGTAGACCATCTATACATATAAAAATATTCAATAGCATTCCAATAATTCATCATTTTGCAGCTTTACAAGGAACCAGTCAGATTCGATTCGTACGTGCAAACAGTTCCTTGAATTCTGACCATCATGCGTGGTTCGAAAATGAAACTTTTCAAGCCCTGTCGTACAAATAATATTGGTTGAATCATAATGATCTTCCTAGTAAAGCAAGTAACAAGTAATAAATGCATTCTATAATTTATGGGCTATACAAATATACCCCTATAAACGATCTTCTTATAAAAGACTTTGTAGGTTCAGTAGATAATTCATAATACTAAAATTGCCTAGAAATTCTACAAAGATTACTAAAAACTTATTATATTACATACCAAAAGAATTCCCAGACACGTGTTTTCATTCCATACCCCGCTCCGTGCATTAAGCAAAGTAGTCTCCGTGACCAAATAAACTATTTCCCTCCTTATCTCACCCAATACTCTTAAACCACCTTGAAAGCCAATACGAGGAAGAAAGCTCATTGTCACACAATAGAAAACTTGTTACTTTGCATTTTAAGTTGCTTGTTACATTAGCGCTGCAAACTCAATAAAACACAATGGGTCCAGCTGTGTTCGTATCCACAGTGGTTTTAAAGACAGCAAGGAATGTCATTTCAGTTACCTAATGATTATGATAAAATTACATGAGATTACACTTTTAGTTTTCCATTACATTAAATAGTGGTTTAATGGGTTGTTACGCGACATTGATTGGTGTAAACCAGTCGAATCGTCGGGCAAGTTAGTCGTATTTATCTTATCGATTATATTATTATCGAAAGTAGCTTTATATTTGCTACTCCTAATATTGCTTATAAACCCCACTATTTATAGATACAAATACAGGATTACCAATGTTTGAGATACAGATGGACAAAGAACCTAATGACGTAGGAATCCCGTCCTGCGAAACTGTTGTTGGTTCATTTTGACGTTTTAGTGGTTAAGGTCGTTGCTTGCCATGCCAGAGGCCGCCCGTTCAAACCCTGCCTCATACCTCTTTGTATTCAAAGTTGTCATATGTACGATATTTTGACGCTTTGACGACAGCGTAGGAAAACATCGTGAGGAAACCTGCACACCTACAAAGAAATTCCAAGGTTGTGTAGTCGACTAACCCGCACTTGGACAGTGTGGTCAACAAAGGCCATATCGCACTAGTTTAGAGTAGCCCCGTGCCGCAGCAGTGGGGACGTATATGGGCTGATGATGAGTGGATGACGTTTCTTGTCAATATTCACCATTCACAGCTTAGAAGGACCAGGCCCTTGCGTCACGCCACGTCCTGGTGATTATGACGGTTCTGACACACCATCGTTATGGCCACCATTTATTGTATTTAAAATCTGTAATGAAAAAAAGGCCAATTCCATGTGTCTTAGTTTTACTCTTGAAATTAAATTAATTATACGTATTAAACTCGCGTGTATTGTTATTCTAAGCATATTATTTAGAAACCTGACGTTACGAGTTCTTTAGAGCAATCGTGGTCACTGGCAAGACTTTATTTTATTTTTCACTCATTATGTTACTACATCAACACAAGACTATTCGTATAAATTCCTTTTCATCTCTACCATGGACATTTCCCTACCTATAGCTAATAAAGATAGCTTAATCAAAGTAAGAGCTTACAACTTAATAGTAAATTATTAAAATATTTATTCAATACCGAATGTAACAATTAGCTTTTACCAAACTTTGTACTGCACATAAATTCTCCTTTATTGATTCACTGCTTATAAAACTTTACTATTTCCAGAACGTTCTTAAACGCGAACTTTACTGGCAAGTGGTGTTCCGTACCAGAATGGATCTGAATTCGTTTCAGTAGCTGGCAAGAGGATTTTTTACCGAAAGAACTAAAAAACCACTAAAATATTGTCCGAGCTAACTTCAGTGCTCTGCAAAAAAGCGTTCTACGTATACTCAAATAAATAAATGTAAGTCCAAAGAAGTTCTACAACAAGTGTTAGGTATCATGTCATGTAACACGTAATACGAGTTTTTCGTTTACATAAGGTTCTTAACTTTAGGAGTGAGAGCCATCCTCTCCTCGGCAAGTTCGGTGATGTTGGCGAGGCTACTCCAAGCCATCATCGTTTGTCATCATCAGAAAAAAAAGGTCTTAACTGGTTACATGTATATCCAATATTAGCCCAACACTTCGAAATAGAACGTTAAAGGTACCCACACCGAATTCCAAACCAACTAAGCCGTAACCTATACTTTTAATGCCATAAACTGGCTTAATCACACGCCCCACCAACCCAAAACTATCAAGCACCTATCCAAAGGCATAATTAAAACCCAACTATCAACAGCGCGTAATAACAGCGATCCCAAAAGTTGGATGTTGGCAATTTTTCCACATTACGATGGATTACAGCAGGCCGACCCTCGGGTCAAAGGTAGTAAGGGTCAGCCAGTTATAAGCCTACTAACAGTAATTAATTTCTAGTTTCAATTGTTAATTTTCTCTATGGGATAACAAGTGTCGAAACGTTTGGTGGTATAGCACACTGCCCTGAGGAACTGCAAACTCTCCTCAGTACATATATCTCTTGATAATCCAAACATAATAAAATGTAACTGATCGCTGTCAGTACATGGATGATAATTATATGATAAAAATATTAAACGAGACCATTATCAACGCAATCCTTAACAATACAATGATCTTTGGAAATTTTGTCTGTACGATTGTGCACGCTAATCAAAGAAACTGCTTATCGACCTAGCTGATTTTAGTAATATGTTTTGGTAAGCTCTACTCAAAATTGAGTGTTAGTTCGATATCCATCGGTTCATAAGTAAAAAAATATGCTGATTAATATAATCACGTCCCACGACGACGAACGAAATTGCTGTGCATTTGTAGGCGCAGTTATATTATAAAACGCCATAAGTTCGGGTCGCTAAAAATAAAAATAAATAAGGTCGGTAAAATAATTAGTATGACATAAAACTTTACAATATGAATCAAGACTTGCTTTACAGATGAAAATTGCGTATGACATTGTAAGAAAATTATTTAGAGAGCCGTTCTTTCGACCTCTTTATAGGACTCAGATTCTCAGGAGACTGTAAATTTCGTTTTAGTAATATTAGTTTTACTTGAAAAGAGTTTGTAGTTTTTCCTTATCTAGCCCTATGACCTCCGTTGGATAAATTTTTTGATAATTATGATATCAGTCAATGTATGAATATAAATAGGGATAAGCCCTATTAGAAAAACCGGCCAAGTGAGAGTCGAATTCGCACACGAATGGTTCGGTACCAATATTGTTAATAATCAAGTTTGTTGTGTAAAAATACAAGTTTCTTGTGTCTTAGCCCTCCTTAAATATTTATTCCTGTTTTCTTTCTTGTTACAATAGAAATATATCATCTGTGATGATTCCAACTGTTTAGTTAACGCCCTTCTTGAAATACAGTATATTCTCAGTATTAGGGTTCCGTATTTAAACTTTGGGCACGGAATTCTAATAAACTTACTGACTATTGGCTTGGACATTACTGGAAACTGTACAAAAATCTAACTACTGAACTATAACGGAGATCAATTACTCCGAAATTTCAATTATTACGTTAGTATGAACCAATTTTTCTCTTTAGCTTATATTGCAAAATTCATAAGGTTACTGGAAAATTCTTTTTGAAATAGTTGAACCGCAAAATGCTTATATATTTCAATCAAATAATCTTAGCTTAAGCGCTGAAAGCAATCTCTACTTAAAAGTGTAATCTCCAGATACTTTAAATTAAATTTAAAGAAAGGGTCTTACATTTCAATGTCATTGGGACTCACTCTGTACATAAAATTTTTATCATCTGCTATTTAGTAATTCGAGAAAATATTGAATTACGATCACTATCAAGGACAAATCACTAGCTCTACGTTAACTCTCTGTTAATGAAGATGACTATCAACAAACAGTAATAGAAGAGCCTAGACTATCAACAAAGAGTGATAGTAGAGCCTGAAAGGAAGAAATGGAAGATATAAAACATGTATATCAGTCTCTGACGCCCATAGTCCAAGCTCTGCTTAGTTTGGGGTCAGATGACCGTGTGTGGAAATGTCCCAGATATTTATTATTTATTATTATTATTATCTCCTGTGTGATTGTCATTCAGTGGCCAAGCAGTTCAGACTTTTGGGATAAGCTTATCCGAAACCAGAGGAACTCAGGCTCTTCAGACTTCTAGACATTCAAATTCTCTATTGCATGTCACATTACAGTTCACAATTATTCCAATAATGCATCTAAATAAATAAATATTTGGAACAACTTTAGTGAGTATAAAGGTCACATCTTACAAGATCACATCTTATTCTCTCTCTAAGGGAGTTTAGTTGTCATGGATTAATGTTATAAGTGATAATTCAGGCGGACGGAGAGTTTCATTTTTTAATAAGAAACTTTTATAATATGACTGGCTCAGTGCAAAAGTGTTTAGCGACCCATAGTTACTATCTTCGGCCTTAGACTGGGGGGACGAACATCCGTGTTTGTTCCGTGTCTGGGTGTGTCATTAAATATATTTTTGACTACACTTTTGATTCTGATATCTTATATCTGTGCTTAAGCTACTTACCACGGGAAGGTTACGTAACATTTGTTTATTATTTCACTTTCAGTGTGACCTCGCTCCGCCTGATGGAATGCGGCCTTAAGATCCACATATTATAAGGTCTACAGGTACATTAGACCCCATTTAATCTGTTGCCTTCACCCTGAAGGCCTGCAAAGATTCCACTTACGCCCCACTTTAAAATCCCAGGGCCATAGGTGGGAAGAAAAACACGAACTGGAAGGGCATTCCATGGTTTAATGGCACGAGGCAGTCTTCATGGTATGCGGATGGCATAGTTGTCCAGTACGTGTTGTTTGGGAGTGGGAAGGCTTCTTTTAACTACCGAACAACAAGACTAGAAATAACTCTTTTAGAGGTTATTATCCCATTATAGAGAAGGTAGAGAACACATAGAGTGGCAATGCTAATACGTAACTGCAGAGGTTAATGGATCTCAGTCACTTCTTGATCACGAACTATTATAAGACTGTACTTTTTTTTCGCGGCTGGAGTCGTGAGCGGAAGGCTTATATAGCATCTATAATATTGTCTATTATTTGCGCGAATACTACACATTTGATCTCATGTGGTCACGGACAAGACTAAAGACCACGAGCGCTGTAAAGAGCTCGAAACGTCGGGTCTCTAAAAAATAAAATTAGTTTTATTTTAAACTAGTGGTCCCGGCGAATTTCATACCGCCGATACTGATTCTTTTTCTATATTTTCTCATTGAAACCTTCCCTGGACTACGACGAACATTTTAAAACCAAAATTACCTAAATCGGTCCGGGCGTTCTCGAGTTTTAGTCAGACTAACGAACAGCAATTCATTTTTATTTATAAGAAGATATGTAGCCATCCATTTCGTTGTTCCTCGTCCTTGTCACCACTGTGTCCGCTCTGCAAATGAGGGTGAAGTTATTTGAGTTTCGTTCTGAGCCGTTGTCCGACTTGTTTCTATTTGTTTTGGGGACCGTCGGTGCTAACTTCGGCCTTTATCTGCATTTGTATATTTTACACTTAATTATTTAGCCTTGTTACGTATCCATGCGACGGCGTAAAAGTATTTAGTTTATAATTAAACTGTCCATTCCGTCAATGAAGGAATCTTAAACTATATCTGATAATTTATCTAATCAAAATCATAATATGTAGAGATTTTTACTAGTTCTATTAAAGTAATTTGCTGAACTCAGAAATACCTCAACCATTGTAGATAACATTATCCACGTCATGCAACGTTATTATACAAACCAGAACTATTGATTGTTTCAAAGATCTAAAACTCGATCAAATGTTTTAATCATAACGTGACGCTTTCCACTAATAGCACTGCTGCAATATCTTAGAAGAATATTAGTTGAATTCTTATCCAAATACAATAGTAACAAGAAGTAATTCAATCAATACTAAGACTAAAAGCTAAAACTATCCGATCATGTCACTTTGTCGTCCTTAAGATAGACTACAACACGCGTGAAAATGGTTCACTGCAAACGGGAATCCTTCGCTACGGAAACTACCATCGAACGGGATTCAATCAACCTTGATCTGATACGGAACTTTACGCCCGTGTATAAGATTTGCGATATAGAACCAAACACATGCAGACACCGGATTGCACTCAATGTGAAAATTTAATAAGGTCACAGCCACCTGGGAGATACTGCGCTGAGGATTCACAGCACAGCATACACACTATCATGTTTGTGATTCCTTAGGGAGAATGCACGAGCCAGGGCTCTGTGACTTCTGGACCAAGAGCGGTCCAAATAAGGTTAGTTGTAAAATAAGTTCAGGAAAAGTGTGATTTTAGAGACTGGTCTGCGCGAGCGTGCAATTCTGGTAAACTGTGTTATTTAAGTGAAAGACTGCACCATCACTTGGTGACGATTCTGTTGATAAATAGCCTGACTACATTAGAAAGGTAAGAAATTGTAAAATAGGAAATCGTCAAGGTTAATGGGTCATCGCACCCACTGTGCCAATTTTGATTAATTAAGTTGGCACATAAACATATAGATGTTATTTATGTTAACAATACAAATCTAAGTAGATAATGAAAAAAATCTCAAATGACACGATAGCATTGTTAACGTATAAAATTCAGTTCAAATTTTTCACTGAAGTTATCTACCGTGAGAGTTAAGTTAGGAAGTCCTCATTAAAAAGGCACTCAATATCAAAAAGAAAACTGAACTCCAACCAAATCAAATCCAGCAATGGAGATGAAAAATCTGCAGATAAAACGTGACATTGTTAGGTGGCTCCGATAGTGGGACCTGATCGATATGAAAGCGAATACAGCAGACAGCGTATTGCACTCACCGTGAAAATTTAATAAGGCCACACGGGTGCAGCACTAGCGGAAATATTCAACACAATGCAGTTGGCGGGACGTGTGGCTGAGGAAGATGGGAGAGCGATTTGAGGACATTGCTTAGGGTGGACGACCACGAACGATTTTCGGAGAACTATGAAATTAAATAAAATTGAAGATAACATAATAATGGAGAGATCGATGAGATAGAAAAAAAAATTTGGAAAATAGTTATCACTAACATACAATATCGTATAGTTACTGTATTTAAAAAAAGTGTAAAGGTTCCACTGAATTTCGGTCCAAAAAGTGGACCGATGTAACTCATTTGTCCTGATTCCCTAAATTGTTGAGCTCGTTTAAGTTTTAGCATCGACCAAATGATAGGCTATTTACATAAGGCCTACTAATCTGCTGGAAAACTTCAGGCACCCTATGGAATTTTGTTACATATAACATCCTTTTTTCCCACAAAAATCAAATAAACCATAAAAAGAACAATTGATAATATCATTTATGAATAAAATGTATTAGATGCCTAATAAATATGACTAATCACACATGTACGATCTTGGCAACTATTCAGGCACTCGCATGTCCCTTACAGTACTTTTAGTAGGAAACTAAGCGTGCGTAAATACCATTTGTCTTAACATAAAGAGTCGGCCAATGGACCGGGACCGAAGCAATGTATCACTATACACTACAGTGTAATGGATTACCTACCAATGGCTCATGCTCTGTAGAATTCAAAGGATTTCCTACGAATTCTATGACTTGGAAGTAAATGCTGCAAAAATATTAGAAACCCATTTCTAAAGTAGATTTGGACAAACATTGCATGAACATCAGATTTCTAGTTCTTAATGGATTATTGCAATAATAATGATATATGGCAAGCGTAGTAATTTAAATCTGAAATTTTCTTTATCCATGTCTTAAGTCCTAGCCTTATATTGAAAATAGTGGATTGGTTTGGGGGAGAACTTATCCAACAATGGGATGATAAAGGTTAAAAAATATGTCTAAAACAGGCTGTTGGATGGTTGGTATGGAATTATATATGATTAGTACAGGTACATGTTCATTTTAGAACTGACACATACTAGCAACTCTACAAAAAACGGCGTAGCTATTTCCGTCTCTCGCCTTGAGCCGGAAATCAATCAAACCTGCTACCAACCAAATGGACTGACCGTTTCGAAAAGATAAACACACGAAATCGCTAAAAGATCCCATTTGGCAATAAAAATAAAAGTGAAAAGATGTTTCCATGCCGAGTCCAGCGAACCCTCGACTCCTCAAGTTTCAAATAAAGCCGCCATAAGTGACTTTTCAAGTTTCAGTCCCGATTCATCAAAAAAACTTTAGAAAGAGGGCATTAGACAAAAATCAAGAGCCCGTAAAAATGTGAATGCCGACGGTACGGGCAAACTTTCTATCCAATTTACTTGGGAAACTCTGGGCTTCAAAAGGACAGGACTCCTTAAAATTTCATTCGACCAATTCGGGTGTAAATGAAAGGTGGGCCTCGGTACAAAGGCAACGCGTACACAAATTAGACCTTCGCGTTCGGACTTAGAATTTGTTTAAAGTGCCGAATTTAAATGGCGGTTTCGCAAATGAAACGGACAAATTGGTTGCAGATTGGTTTTGGTGGAGCTGCTTCTTCGAAAGGCGAAGTCTGATTCGCTTTGTGCGAGGGGCGAATTTTTTTGGGGAAATTGAATTAGCAAAGTGTTGTAGCTATTGTGTGGTTACCAGAGTATTTGTTTTTTTTTTACATCGGAACAGAAATGTATAGGTAATAATATAATGTAATAATATAATGTATAGGATTTACTTGCTAAAAATCGTAACTACATGGTGGGACAATAGGGCGATTACAATTGGAGGCTGTCTGATATTCCCAGTACAATAACGATTGCCAAATATCAATGAACAAGCTTTCCGCCCGCGACTCTGTTTGCGTTCGACTCTGTAGTCGTTTATTGCGTAAAAATACTAATTTACCTACCTAACGAGTTTAAGTTCACATAAATCGGTTGAGTAGTTTTGGCTTGTAAGAGCTACAGATGGACCTTCAACTTTATATTTTAGATAGACTGACTGACATTTGTAATAAAAACTTTCACGTTTGTTTTAATATAACTAGGGACGAGTGTATATCTCGAAAAAAAAAAGAAATACGTACAACCTGGTAAACCTTGCCCCAAATTGACTTTTAAATTCCCTTTACCCGTCTCCTATTTCAGTGGACCTTTATAAAAATTAAACAGTAGACAGCGGCCACTTTCCAAAATAATAATATATTAGAGTGCTTCCCAAAAAGGCTTACCGTAAAGGTTCCGGGAAACACTAAAAGAAATTCATTAATACTTCACCAGGTCTAATAAAAGGCTGACTCCGGGCAGATTTGTCCGGGGCTAGTCCGGCCGACTGATTTATCCCTGACAAGGTATAGGGCTTCGCACCGCAAACGACGCCTATCGACAAATACCCTCAGGCTAGCGTGATAGGGCTGCCTCATGAAGGCAGTTTGATATTTTTTCCCTCTTTTGATATCGTACTACCTATTTAAGTTATTTGTACACTCCGTGTCTCACACTAAGTTGGCAATAACATCTTTGATTTCTGAATCTAAGTAAAATCTGGATAACTAAATCAGAGAATAAAATCAAACTACCCTCTCTCTCTTTCTCTCTCATCTTTCAATATCAGACACATCACATGAATTAATCTGATTCCGAGTAATAATGGTATGATTTGTGTCTAATGCCATTCTGGTATTTAAGCAAATGATGTCAAAATAAAATAATAAATCACATCAAATTATTCCAAGTACCATTAACTATTGTACTACGATTATCACAAAAGTACTAAAATCAACTTTTCTAATGACCAAGTAATATAACACTTCAGACAATTTGATCTGATTACAAGTTAAGTAGCTTAAGCATATTTATGAATAATGAAAATATACAGAAACAACAATAGTAATACGTGTTAACACTAACAATCAAAAACATAAATGTGAAATGAGAGCCCAGTTCAATATTATGATAATTGCCTTGGTTGTTACCTTCAACGACAAAAGAAGTGAGATCTAAATGGGTGCCAAGTTCAATGGTCAACCCTGAAATTTATTTATAAGTAACACTATAACATACCTATCATATCTTCTTATAACATAAGATAATGTATGGTGGTAGCCTATGAAGGTCTGTCTTGGCTAGTTTCTATAAACCTACCAACGTATTATTATGTTCGCTCGCTAGTTTCTACCAACGATCCAAATTTTCGACCGACAAATACCAAACTAACCAAGACAAATAACTAGACTACTAACTAACTAACTAAAGAAAACTAGCCAAGACAGACCTTCATAGGCTACCACCATACATTATCTTATGTTATAAGAAGATATGATAGGTATGTTATAGTGTTACTTATAAATAAATTTCAGGGTTGACCATTGAACTTGGCACCCATTTAGATCTCACTTCTTTTGTCGTTGAAGGTAACAACCAAGGCAATTATCATAATATTGAACTGGGCTCTCATTTCACATTTATGTTTTTGATTGGATATCATTACTTTTTGTAGAAAAGTATATATCATCGTAACGCCGTAGGTCCTTTGAAAAGGACAAATTCAAAACTAAAACTAGACTTTATAAATATAAAACAATTGAATCAGTTACTGTATTTTCCTACGTTTACGGGGTATAACCCTAAGTAATACATATGAAAACCGACGATAAGTACCTACTCTTAATTGTAAATAAGTAAGTATGTATACCTAAATATATACTTAGTGCTCTGCCTTCCCCGGTATATAGGCGTGATTAGGCACTAATTAGGTATTTATGTTAAGCGTTCATAATAGAACCTAACCGCAGCAGTGGTCTCCTTTTTCATGGCTTTCAGGGTGAGTGCGACAGGCTCAACATGGTCTATTGTGCCTGTCGACCTCATATGTGGATCTCACTACCGCTTACCATCAGGTGGAGTGAGGTCATCTTGTTAGCCTCTTATAAAAATAAAAAAAAAAAAAAACCTAATTATTAAAAAATTGCCAGTTTTTTATTTTTTCCTTTGTATTCATGTAATTACCTATCTGCATACCAAATTTTAACTCTCTAGGTAATTTGGAACTGGGTTAGAATTTTGATCTGTCAGTCAGTCAATGATAAAAATGAGGATTTTTGGACATTAATATCTAAATAACTGTTTGAGATAAGCTTATGAAATTTAGAACACATATTTATCTCGCAAGTCACAATATATGAGCCAAATTTGATACGTTTATGTGAAATAGTTTTTGATTTATGAGGGGTTCAAAAGTGGTTCCAAATGGTTCGTGTAATATTACACACGGTGCGGCTCGCCAGTTCTGTTTCTTGAACTTGGCTTGACACGCTACCGCGTGTCTAGATATTTCTACAACATTTTGTGTTCGATGCATTAGTGGTTGAGTTTTTATACTTATCTACTATGTATTAGTGTATGTTATCCCACAATACGTTTTTTATGGTGAGGCCTGAAGGGACAAATATCACCTCATATATTCTATTGTGCGTTTTGATCTCATATCTGTACCTCACGGCCGCTTATAATCAGGCGGAGTGAGGTCTTCCTGGATGTCTGAAAAAACAATTTTTTGCGCTCGCTCATTTTCTTTGACCATACTAGTAAGTAGATAAAATCATCCATTTAAATTAAATAAATATTACAACATTACATACTTTGATCTGATCCCGTAATAAGTAGCTAAAGCACAAACACAAGTGATACGTATATCAGAATCAACAGTGGATATACAAATATACATAAAATATTTAATAACATACCCAATCACGGAACAAACTAAAACGCACTAATATTTGTCCCGGGTTGAAATCGAACCCACGACTCTTGGAACCGTCTCTATTAACCCATTTACGCCCAAATCCAACCCAGTGGTAAATGTACATATTTTTTATTGTGAATAGCTGGAAACCAGCATAAAGAACACGAAAATATGAAAAAAATAAAAATATATGTATATTATATATCTAAAAAAAAGCCGTCCTCAAATGGGGCCAATGGGCGCATGTAGTATAGAAAAATTTGATATATAGGAATTCAACACACAGTGTTTTCGAACATGTATTATGTTGCCAATGCGTTTTTTATGGTACACTACACATTGCAGCTGTTAAGACAGCTTTTAGATATATGGTGAAGGACTCTCCTTCACCATCATTCAACAAATTTTGGTCGGGCAATGATTTTGGGAGTTTTTGAACCGTAAATAATGACGGGCAATATAGTGTGGAAACTGAAATTTATCTACATTTTATCATTGGCCAGGAAAGAACATGTCATGTATTAGAAACTGCCAAATCCAGCATGTTTTCCAGAGGGTGGACACCACCAGAATTTAAGCCCATAGTATGCACTCAAGCCATCGAACAAAAAATATTTTGTTGACAGACTTGACTGTTTCTAATCTATATTTCGAAGGCAGTACATGATATCCAGTCAAGATAATAATGTTTTCATATCTTCAATAGACGACTATAAGTCGGTTATACATAAGTAATAGTGAAGAATCGTAGTCATCTTCATCTTAGGTTCATAATGTTGGTTCACAGTTTCACCAAACATGGTTTGGCGATTGACGACTGAAGATTGTCTCTTGGATGCTGGAGGCTCCTCATTACTGTCCCTCCAATTTCATATCTTCGAACAATCAATTATATGTTACCCGTTAGGTAACTTTCAAGCCATGTTACTTCTTTGGATGTTGTCATCATGCCCTTCTTCCTCCTCGATAAAAACCCTTAGTTCATGAAGCAGCATCACTAAATCTACCTCCGTTTCATAATTTTTTTCACCTAACTCAGTCTCCACAGTTTCCTGAATCTCGTGGTATACATTGACAACGCCGAATGTCGTTTACGTCTTTTTTTACATGAAATTCACTTTTTTTAAAATACGAAAATATTATGTCTTATGTGCCCATTGGCCCCAATTGGGGACACCACTATAAATAGTAAAATATAAGTACCAAAATACTATAAAATGTTGATTATTATGCATGATATATAAATAATATGATATAAACCTATATTTTTAAACGAAAAAACTGTCATCGTAAGTTAATTAAATAAATTATAAAATATTTAGTTTTGCTGATAACTCCAAAAAAATAAGTCCCACAAAACAGTTAAAAAAATCACAATAATATGCTTGTGAACGATAAGTTATATTTTTTATTATTGAGATACACTATTATACTGTACAAATTCGCTTAGATAAATGCTAAAAATTTTTAAAGTTTAAAATTAAAAATCATTTATATGGCGTCCTCATTTGGGGCCGGAGGGCGTAAATGGGTTAAACCTGGGTCACTAACCACTGTTCGGCTGAGCCAGCCAGAGTGTTGGGCTGGTTTTAGGATCGCGTTGACATCAAGCTTTCCGTCGGCCTAGCGCCATCCTTGCGTCAGACTGACAACGCGAGGGCCATCCCTGCGTCAGACGCTGCGGTCGCTTATCGCCCGCGAGCCAACTCCATGTATACGAGCTCCGAGCGCTGACAAACACCCGGCCACACAGACTGCCAGTTGAGCTCACGATGGTTTGGTCAGAGCGTTCACATATTTTACGAAGCTTATACACCGTGAAATTTTAGTGGTTGTTTTCCCGTGGCAGAACGATTTGCCTTTAGTAACTATTGAGCCATGCAAATTTTACCTCAAAAAAATTTTTTTTTTCATATTTTCAAAATAATAATTTCCCAACTCCAAAACGAGAAAAGCTATCGTTCTTTTATAAGATGTGACGTAATCAGGCACTGAAATCGATGCTTAAAGCTAAAGAGGCTCTAAGCCCTAATTAATAAAGCGGTTCGAACGTGCTTTCGAGTTTCAGTTATACCTTTCGTAAAACCGGCATTTATTTATTTAAATAATAACTGCATAAATCTATTTTGCTACTAAGATAGAATCATTTACTGCGGGAAAACAACCACTAAAATTTCACGGTGTATATCTAGCGAATATTTAAAAAAAAGGTCGATGGCCGATTGGTTAAGGTCATTGCTTGCCATGCGAGAGGTCGTCAGTTCAAACCCTACCACATACACACACACTGTGTTTTTCGGATTTGAAAGTCATATGTACGATTATTCGACTCTTTAACGGTGGAGGAAAACATCAAGGGGAAAGCTGCACACCTACGAAGAATTGATTAGGTTTTGTAGTCAACTAACCCGCACTTGGCCAGCGTGGCTGACTAAGGCCTTGTCGCCCTAGTTTAGGGTAGGTATTGGAAACATATATGGACTGATGATGATGATGATGTTTACATATTTTTTTAAAAGATGCAAAGAGCTCAATGTAGAGGGGGATGGAAGAAGCTGAAGGAGGCTCACAACAAAATGGTAGAGAAAGGCTCAAGAATTTTGGTGATCACGATTTGGATGCGCACCACGTGATTTTGGTATTCGAGGTAGGTTAGTTTTTAAATAATAAAGTGATCAATTAATAATGCCCCCAAGGACATCCTTCGATGACTTTCTGGACTACTAAAACATTTTTTCCAAGCGTTGGAATTATTGATTAGACCTCAAATTAAAAAGTGGAATACATGAAAATACTTCAAATATTTAAAATACATGAGTTGGCTATCGAAATCTTACGTACGTTAAAAACCTATCGAGTTGTTTTTTTTCTAACGACCGATTTTAGTTTTTAACGTAACCACCAGGGGCGCTGTACAAGTTTTTCATAGACATATTTACGTAGGCGATATCGAGTCCGTAACTTTTAAACTCATGGTAGCGCTACAGGTGGCAATCGAACTTAAAACTCCTGGCGCAGTCGATAAATATTAATATGTTAGTTAGTTAGTAAGATAACAATCCATATCATATCAACAAGTCCATTATCTCCTTATAGATTCACAATGTCTACCAAGATCGCAAAATCAATGTTTCAAGACGACCATCAAACGTTTTGCAAATGGCCGATTTCGAAGCTAATATTGTACCTAATAAACTATATGTGGCGTGGAATCTTACAGGGTAGCTCTAAAACCGGTTTGATTCACCGACAAATTGCAGCACTAGATATATTTATCTACGGCAATAAATAACCAACGTTATACGTCCATGATATCGTATTACTAGGAATTTATTGCACCACATTTTCTTTCATATCTTTGAAGAGTCCACAATGCTCTTGGAGCGAAGTACTGGGTTTTATTGGGTTTGTTTATTGGTTGTTTACTGGTTTATAGACGAGCTTGAAAATTTAAACGAGCGTGTGTTCAATTTGATACTTAGTTGAGGCTTATTTGTATTATTGAATATGGAACAGAATGTTATTTTCGGGGGTGTTTGCAAATTAAAGGAATTGAGGTAAATCCTGATTAAACCGGAAAACAGGGTTTACGAAGTGATACAAAAATTACTTTTAGGTTCTGGTTCTCGGCTCTTAGTTTTACAAAAGGTTCTTTGCATAGCTCCTCAATTTGTAAGATTTTAGACTTTCACGTTCCATTACACTAAAATTATTCTTTATGGGTCTACACGCGATATTAGGAGTAGCAAATTACATAGCTACTTACTGCCCGACGTTTCGACTGGGTTACACCAATCGTGGTCGCTCGCGACCACACGCGTAATTAAAGACTAATTCCTCAATTTATAGTTTCTGTAATAAAGGACAACTATAAAGATGGGCTTGAGGACGCGTCTTGATATTGCTCCTGTGTCTTGAACCAAGTATCGTATGTTTTATCCAGATCCGGGACAAATATTGTGTTTTGATACATTTTTACACACTATTATTTAATTTTCTGAGACACAAGTACAAGCATCATGGAAATCTCGAGAAGACTTATACCGGCTAAGATCAAGTCATTTGCACATTGTGTAGAAGTTGGCTGACGTATCCCAGTCTAATATTTCTTTCCCCCGGTCGGTTACGGCAAAAAGAAGGTAAATGCATAATTTACGATGCTACCCCGACACGGGCCGTCAGCTCACCCCTTGGGAGCGGTAAATTCTTATAATTGAACTGTTACAACTAACGTCTTGAGATAAGGGTAAAGTGGCTAGTTGGAATTATTGCTTTATAGTCGTGGATGGTAGGTGTTTGCTGGAAGTTGACGGTTGTCTTATAAATCATCGGGGTTGTCAATTTTTTTTTCTTTTGTACGGGTCTTTATCCTTGTATGTTGTACGTACACACTAGCCTCCTATTTCAGAAAATTCTTCTTATGTTCTTCTTTTGTAAACTTTTTGAATTGAGATGTCACTTTCTTATTGGCGTATCTCATTTAAGTTTTTAAGCAATACATCAGTACAATCTAAATCTAATATGATTAACATAATGACTAATGTGTGGAGATCAGCCAAATGCCCAGACTTATTGTAAGGCACAAGTCTTCGCGGAAACATAAGTGCACTCTGTTTTCTTAGTCTCATAGTTCGGTGAGACGGCAATGTGACATGACCGATAAGAGATCACAGAGCTTCCCAAGGCAGGAGATTGCACCCGCCAAGGTCCAAACTCTAAGCGGTGTAACAGCTTAACAGAAAAACTCACATATACTCGTATTTGGCTCGACCTGGAAATTAGATCCCTCGATGCTTAAGTTTGCCACCATAAGAGCAGGTTACTATAAAAAGCAAAACATAAGTGCTCTCTCTATTTTCTTACTCTCATAGTTCGGTGAGACGGCAATCTGACATGACAGCCACAAGCTTCCCAAGGCAGGAGATTTATTTATTTATTAATTATGGTACACAAACAGAAAACTGTCATTAGATTGCACCCGCCAAGTTTCAAACTCTAGGCTGTGCAATAGCTAAACAGAAAGACGCACATAAATTTGGTTTAACCTGGAACCTACCTAGGTTTCAAGTAAGGTAGGTAGGTAAGTACGTAGGAGACCTCTCCTATGTACTTAGACCAACCAGGTTAATAAAAAAGCAATGCCACACGTCCACACACTTGTAATGCCTTCCATTTCTACACCATTATAATTCACGTTTATTGCTTCTATGCAGTAGTTTGGTCCACTGTGGAGGAATATTTGCGATAATGCGAAAAAAAAGTGTGACGCTTGCCGGACTCCGCCGGACTTTGAGTAATGGCCCACATTCGAGAGGTCGGAGGCATATTGCCTGAGGAACTGAGGAGGGAATGGAGGAAACGTGGCGCCAAAAGTTTTTAAAAAATCCAGACGTTCGGGTCTGGCAAAATCAGGTTAGGAGAATTGTGGTCTTAAGGTTAAGGAATGTCTTCTAACCTAATACATTTTTTCAAAGATACGAGTACCTTACACAAATGTCAATAGGCATTTAAGAAAAATTTGAGTTTTTTTTTTAAAACCCAGGATACTGAGCAACATACTTTTTAAAATATATTTATGACATTATAATTAAAGATTTGCTTTCGTTTCTACACTATTTATTCGCAAAAAAATTATTACTTACATTATTCGAATTCCGAAGTAAGTAAGAACACACAACATCAATTACATTATTTTTTTCGATTTCTAAATACTCGTATTACGGATATCAGCAACAACAGTGAAATACATTATTCGATTCGACGTCTGATATACACAATTCGATAAATAACTCTCGTAGTAACTACGTAAAACTCGTAGTAAATCGTAGCAAAAATGCCAGCTTACTCCATACCACTTTTTGTGCTAGCCCACATGTCTTAGCAGAATTCTCACCGCCATGCAAGCTATTTTCAATTTGATCGGTCATTCTTTCGTTATCATTCTGATGACTGTGACAGGTCATTTTTAACCGACTTCAAAAAAAGGAGGAGGTTCTCAATTCGTCTGTATGTATAATATTTTTTTTTTTTTATGTATGTTCACCGATATTTTCGTCAATTATAGACGGATTTCAAAAATTTTGGGGGTAGAGTTCACTTCCGAGGTGGTCCCATTTTCACCAGTCTCGGATCTGATGATGGGATCCAGGAGAAATCGAGGGCAACCTTCAAATTTTATAGGGAGATGTACCGTGTTTTGCATATTATCTGAAGTCATATTGGCATTTGCTTCTGGCTATCATAATCTTATGATGCTGAGCTGATGATGGAAGGTCAACTCCTTAATAGTTATGAGTAAAAGAATAATTATTTCAATAGTGTATACATATTAAGACTACATGTTATAATATCAGTAGCATTACAGGTGAGCTAAACTATTAGGTTGACCAGTCTAGGATCTAATGATGGGATCCAGGAGAAATCGAAGGCAACCCTCAAATTTTATAGGCACATGTACCGCGTTTTACATATTTTCTGAAGTTATATTGGCATTTGCTTGTGGCAATCATAATGTTATGATGCTGAGCTGATGATGGAAGGTCAACTCCTTAATAGAGTAAAGGGATAATTCTTTCAAATCTGTGTACATATTGATACTACTAGTTATAATATCAGTAGAATCATAGGTGAGCTGAACTAATAGGGTGTAAAAAAATTTAACACTAAAAAGGATGAAAAAAAATTGTAAACAAAAAAAAAACCGCCTTCAAAAACCCGACTCACTAAAAATTACAAAATAATATAATACGAACATTAATCTGGGTATGAATTTGATATGTTGTTGAAGGCGGTGCCAATTAAATTTTTGAGGAAAACTGCATGAAATATAAACGGCACCGCCTTCAACAACATATCAAATTCATACCCAGATTAATGTTCGTATTATATTATTTTGTAATTTTTAGTGAGTCGGGTTTTTGAAGGCGGTTTTTTTTTTGTTTACAATTTTTAGTATCCAATATAATAAAAGATCGCAGTAAAAAAGGATTTACAACAAATAAAAACTGGTCAAAGTTGTATTGTTAACATAAAGACATTTTCCATCTAGCCTTAACCTAGATTATAAATACTCTTAAATATTTAATTAATTTTTTTGCAAAAAAGTAGTTGTATCATTTAATTAGTGCATCCTTAGTGTATCAAAATTAAAACCTTATTATTGACTGTTTTAAATTAAACATCTATGTGTTTATTGTTTAGGCGCTTAACACCTTAACGCACATTAAGCTAGAACAACAAAATGTATAATAGCTATTTCCCGTTAACCAATCGTTCGTATAAATAACGGACCATGATCGGAATATCAAAGTTCGCATATGCAAACGATGCTGGCACAAAAATCGAAAATAACCCTGTTGTTTCGACCCGTTGAACTCTCAACTCCTATATTGAAAAAGTTGGCCAAAGTATTTTTAAACAGCCGTTCAGTTTTGGCCGCGTTTTGTTTTTAAAACATTGTTTATTTTTCATCACTATACGACACAGAATTGAATTGATTGAATTGAAAATACAGCCAATATATGGCTGTATTTTTTTTGTTGTTGTTATAAATCAAACGCTTAAAAGTACATAATTAGCTTAAGTAATTTACAGATTGTCGTGTATGATTTTTGAATGCATATTAAGACGTCTTTAAACATTAATAAATGAAAATATGCCTTTTTTGTATACCTGTGTTGGCATTGGAGTTGGCAAATACTTATTCCATGGCTAAATATCATATACGAATATAAACATAAATGAACACAGTTAAATTGGTTATTTTAGCTATAGCCTCCAGTTTTACAATACAGCACTCTAACATATGTAAACCATTATCATCAGCCTATATATAGGCACGGGCCTACCCTAAATTAGGGCGATAAGGCCTTAGTCAAACACGCTGGCCAAGTGCGGGTGGGATGACTACACAACCTAAAAATTTCTTCGTAGGTATGTTTTCAGTGTTTCTACCTAAAGTAAACTTAAAAACTACGGTAAGGATATATCCGGTATAAATATAAAAGGTGACGATAAGAAATGACCGCTATAAACCTACACTACAGCTCGTATTGCGCTAGATAAAATACCTAACAGTGCAATTTGTTGCGCGGTCAGTCCGGTAGAGTCCAGCCACTGGGGTGTATTTTTGTAGCGAAACTAAGCTCTCGAACAAAGATAGAAGTGCTTAAAGTTTGCTTTACAAATCGCTATAATGGATTCTGGAGAAAAATATTAATATGAAGTAGGTAGAAGTAGTCTTGCCTGTGAACACGAGCGCTGTAAAGAGCTCGAAACGTCGGGTCTTTAAATAATTTGTTTAGAATACACTACACGCGAGTTTAATCCGTAAAATTAGTTTTATTTCAAATGTGTTGTGTTCGCGCAAATAATAGAAAATACTATGAAGTAGTCGCTGGTTTGTCTGCGTAGTATTAGGCCACTTGGTTTCAACCCGTTATAAAGGAATTTTTATTTCAAACCAAAATATATTTCGTTACTCTATTAGTAACACAAAAAGATAAATTCACATCAATTTGACGCAAAAATCACATTCATACATAATAGATAAATTTAAGATTAATCACTTAATAAATTTGTCTTAGTAATACATGGTACACTACTTTGCTATAATTGAATTTCGTATTAGCCACTAGTTGCGTTAGCAAAATTTAGTGATACATTGCCTGTATAAATTAATTCTTGCTCTAACAATTGTAGAAGAGTGAAATCAGCATGTTATCGATTCAACAAAATAACTTCTACTCGTAATATAATCGATGGCACATCAACAGAGGACTGGCCGGTTTAGCTAAATTTGATTTATACGCCAAAATCGCCGATCAACTGTAAGCTGGCAAAGATAAGTGGGACCACAGAGGGTATACTGAGTGCAGTATGAAATCCACAAATACAAACACAAATCCGGATTGCCTACACATCTGGCATACTGGCTCGGTGGAACAGTGGTTAGTGACCCAGGTTTACCGCCTACGAATCCAAGAGTCGTGGGTTCGATTCCCACTCGGGACAAATATTTGTGTGACGAACATCGGTGTTTGTTCCGTGTCTGGGTGTATTATTAAATATATTTAAGTATATTTGTGTATCCACTGTTGATTCTGATACCGTAACACAAGTGCTTAAGCTACTTACCTCGGGATCAGATCAATGTATGTGAAGTTGTGCAATATTTATTTATTTATTTCTAGTGAGAAATGTGTGGACAAACCGTTATGCGGTATCTAAGATATTGAAAAGTAAATAAATAATTCATTTCAAATATGGATATTTTTGACACGCTTTTATTATTATTACTGTTAATAAGAAAAGTGATTAATTATTAAAAAAATAAAACACTATTATGTCCTGTTTCCAAATTGAAACATGATTGTTTTAAATAAAATTGCTGAAAATGTTAATTCTTTAAATTGATGGATGACATTGACAAGGTTTATCTGCTATGCTTCCACCTCGCTTTTCGTGATGGGAAAAAAAAACAAAATAATCACTTTTGGCTAACTATAATAATATGTATGTTTTCATACCATCTAAACATTTTTTTTAGTCAATCAAAAGGTTGTATTGCTCAGACATTGCTTAAAATTACATTACAAGTTTTTTTTTAAATGGGTACATTTTTAGTTAGTCGACTCCAACTGATATTGTCAAACCTACCATGTCATTTTATCATACCAATTACAAAAACAAAAGCCAAATTCCAAGATACATCATCATCATTTTGTCACTCCAGATTCCCTTCTGTACACATTTTCAATTCCGTTCTGTGTCAAAAATAATAAATCAGCTGTGCACCCAACTCCGCCGTCCGTTGTTGTGGAAATCGCTCGCTGATAATGCTGATGACATTTTGTTCAGCGAAACTTTACTGGTAATTAGCTTTGTTCACTGATAGCTATAGAATTTCAGTTAAATTATTGAAACTGAAACATTGGGCACTAATTGAAATGGGGATGAGGTGGGGATGGCTACTTATATTGGTAAGTACTACAGTAATACTGTTTGTAGACACCGTGGCTCCTATAGCACACTCATAGGACTACCCCCACTAGTAAATAAGGCGTCCGACCGATTTCAGCCATGGCGGCCGATCTCAATTGAGATCAACCAGGTGCGCAGGACATATTATAGTGCACAAGTGTGCGCGCAAACACAAGTGCACTCTCTATTCCCTTACTCTCTTAGTTCGGTGAGACGGCAATCCGACATGACCGATGAGAGATCGGGCGCAGGACCACCGGCTGAACGTGCTTTCCGAGGCACGCTTTGTGTGTGCTTTCAACCGCCAACTTCCTAACTCCGGGCTGAGTAAATTCATTTCAGAAAACTCACACAAATTTTGCCCGACCCCGGACTCGAACCGGGGACCTCTCGGTCCTTACGCAGCGCTTGCTACCAATAGACCAACGAGGCAGTTACCACTAGTATACTTATACTATATAGTAGGGGTAGTCGTGATGACTATGAGAGTAAGGGAAGATAGAATGCACTTGTTAAACACTAAAATATGTCCTGCGTAGTTGGATGATCTCCATTGAGATAGGCCGCCGTGGCCGAAATCGGTCGGACGCCTTACTTATGATTAGCAGAGGAAATAAAAATAAAATTTCCGAGTGCAACTATTCTGTATGGCATTTCTGTAAAGAATTGTTTGCGGACCGATAGTGTTTGATCACTACCGGTGGTGGCGCCACCCGTGGCTAACGGGTAAAAGGTGATGGAAAAATTGCAACCGACACGATATCGGGAGGTCCTATGGTTCAAGTTAGTCAATCATAAATGCGTTTTTTTTCAAATTTTAAATTTATAAGATAACATTTCATGCCGAAAAAGTAGAGGACAGACTAGAATTTCAAATACACATAAACACATAAATATACATAGTCATACATAAATACATACCAAATCTACAAAGAACTAAGTTATTATTCTAATCATCCTAAAAGCAAAATAGTAACAGTATGAGATATGCACTGTGCAATGTGCGTCAGATTCATGCTGAAATCCTTTCGGCAGCTGTTGAAACAGTAATGTAATATAACGCTCTGTCCATGACCTCTGAGAGAACCGCAAATAGGAGCGTCTCTCAAATATGATGCAGACAATAAGTCTAGGAAGTGCTAGGGTTGCCTGTGTGAGAGATATTGTGTAGAAGATATTACCAAATATGGTATGGTGATATTTTGTGCCGCTAAAGAATAGATTTAAGATAATATTGGTTTTACTGTTTCGGGTTCCGTCCCTAAAAGGTAAAAACGGGACCCTATTCTATTACTAAGCGGACGCCGTCCGTCTGTGCTGAAATAAAATTTTCACAAATGATGTATTTCCGTTACCGCTATAACACCAAATAAGTTACGGAACCCTTAGTGCACTAGATCAAATTGCAAATGAGACGCAGTTGGCCAGTGTGGTTGACTAAGGCCTAATCGGCCAAGTTTAGGATACAAGTTGTTAAGTACCCAAAAAGTGGGGACGTATATGATCTGCAGATAATGATGATGAAATGTGTCATTATGTTTTTATTTTTGTTTGAAGTTCACGCTTTATCTACTCAATAAATTAATCATCTTGAAATTTCATCTTTACGAATTTACTACGATGAGAAGGATCCTTCATGCCAAAATAAATACTGGATTTGCCAACTTTATGTCTCCGGTCTGACTCTCAGAAAGAAACTCACAGAAATATTCTCCGACGCCCGGACTCGAACCAGGGACATCTCGGTCCTAACGCATCACTTGTTGCAAATAGACCAACGAAGCAATCGCGAGTATAAATAAAATTACTACATAGTTTAACAATCAAGGTAAATCCTTACTAATATTATAAATGCGAAAGTAACTCTGTCTGTCTATCTGTTACGCTTTCACACATAGAGTACTGAACCGATTTAAACGAAATTTGGTACAGATATAGTCGAAAGCCTAGGAAAGGATATAGGCTACTTTTTAACCGACTGCGCTATAAAGAAGTTATGTTTTACCCGTTAAACGTCTCTACGCGGACGGAGTCGCGGGCGGAAAGCTAGTAATTCAAATAAAACAGTTCCCCTTAGAATACATAAAGTACATTTGCCAATGGTAATCCAGTTAAAGTTAATGAAAAATATTTTAGCGCGGTACTTATTTAGCAGCATAGATTCTGACAAAAATTCTAATAAATGAAGTGATTCGTGACAACCCTACCCGTATGTTGGTTTAGTACATTTCAATAAGACCACAGAGGAAAAGATATCTCTGCTGTTTAATATAAAGTATTTCAAAAATGTGGTTGACTTTCCGAATACTGAAATAATTAAATTACAAAGGAACGGATAACTGGTATTGTACCTCTATATTTGTTTTCACCTTTGCAAATACATTTACATACTAAACTATGTAGGTCGTAAAATAAATGAAATGTTCTTCTGAACTTTCATCATCAGTGCCGTACGAGTATCTATACATAGTATAAAATAAAATGAAGTTGCGAAGGGCGCCTAAAATGTGTTTGTTACCTAGGATCTCAAAAACTACTATATCAATAGCTATACGGTTTTCGATAATGGAAAGAAGACATTTCAGGGATTCTATAGGTGTATAATTTATGTGTACCTACTTAAGAAATTATTAGAGTAATCGTAACAGTTATCAGACGGACGGAAGAAAAACGAGCTTTCTGGAGGCTTGCATTGCGTGCGCTGCTGAAACAACTCAAAATACAGTATAACAATGTATGGGGGAATTATTCCTCTTAAAAAGTTCTATAAAAAAGTCTGCAATAGCATATGTCTATTTTTTAAGGTTTAGCCACAATAACGATTTTAGTGGTGTTCAAGTTTAATTTACGAAATATCTTATTTTTCAATTACTCGATGTTCCTACCGACATAGACCAATAAACATAAAACAAAATGCATATCAAATTAAAGCTGATGAAATGAGGATTCCGAATACAATAATACATATAGAAGGAGTTTCTATTTTCATAACTACAGCTGTAAAAGTCGAATACCCGAGCGAAGCCGGAACCGCGGGCTGCTAGTAATAATATAAGATACTCGTACGTCTCCACCAAGGCGCACTAGCCTATCCTGAACTAGGGCAAATAGGCTACCATGAATTTAAAAGTTACGGACTCGATATCGCCTACGTAAATATGTCTATGAAAAACTTGTACAGCGCCTCTGGTTGTTACGCTAAGAACTAAAATCGGTCGTATGAAAAAAACAACTCGATAGTTTTTAACGTACGTAAGTTTTCGATAGCCAACTCATGGTACCGCTCAGGTACTAGTCAATTACGCTGGTCAAGTGTGAGTTCATCATTCAGTTTCACACACTTAGAAATTATTAACAGGTGTACTAGTTGTTCTCCGCCACCGTAGGGCGTCGAATAACTGTATACAATAATTTTAAATTGAAAAAGATACATTGATACCCAACTGCCTACCTTTCGAAAAGCAACGACCTTTACCACTCGGCCATCGACTCTCCCGCTTCTGATACTAACTAATATCATAAAATATTAAAGTAATCTTGTCCGTCCGTTTGTCACGCTTTCACGCTAGAACCGAGATGAATGTAATTTGGTACAATAGTCAAAAGACTCCGGTCCACACTCAACACAATTAAGGAGGTTTGTTTTCCGCTAGATACTACAATACGCAGACCGAGTGGCTCGCGAAAGTTAGTTGAATTTTTTTTTATAGGTACTACATTGATTCTATAAAATCGAATCCTCCTCTAATCTCATAAAAAAACTCACGCATACCCCGACAACTTGTAAACGTAGTTACATAAAATACTAACATTATTATCAGTGACCATAAAGTATCTAGATAAAATGTTATAAGGCTATAAAAGTAAGACGTACAACACCCGACCTTTAAAGTCCGAATGGTCATTATGGTGTCCTCAAGCTCTAAATTAAGGTAAATAAATAAAGCTGTATACTGCGTTCCCCTAATTTGTGCCCGCTGTTGGCTCCTCGCAAGGACTGAGAAATGCTGGAAGAGACCAATATTTTATCACTGTACTTTTTATTTCATGAAAACTCTCGGAGATGGGCAATATTGGTCAACAAATGGCAAGAGGAATTGATGGTGCAACGAGGTTGACACCCAATACCTAAACTGGCAATCCTTGCGAGAGATCACCAGCGCAAACCCCGCCACGTACCACTGTGTTACTGAAATTTGAAGTTTATTTGTAAGATTATTCGACGTTTCACCGGTGAAGGAAAACATCTTAAGGAAACTTGCACACCTACTAAGAAATTCTAAGGTTGTGTAGTCGACAAACCCTCGTGGTTGACAAAGGCCTTATCGCCGATTTCCAAAACTTCCAAAAAGGTTTTCGTTATTGGTATTCGATATAGATTCCCAACAATTTAGTAAAGACTTTTGATATACTACAGACAGACAGATACTTTAATTTAATTTGGTTGGATAGATATTTTCATATGTGTCTCTTCCATGTCTCCTAGCCCAGGGTCGCCGCTGAACGCCTCCAGCTCGTAAATCCTCGTAATTGGAGGCCGCGGAGGCAAGGTAACGCGCACTTATGATTTTATATTGGACAATGTTACCCTGTTATTGCACTACCTTATGGCCCGCGTTAAATTGAACCGAGTGCCTAAATATTCATTCAAAGTCAAAGTCGAAATTCCTTTACTTATATAGGCATATTACACACATTTATAAATCTTCATTACAGTTAATTGATAAGTGATCCACCGTCTCGGAAAGCTGATTTGACCGAGAAGACACCGGCAAGAAACTCGACAGTTTTAACCGATTACCACATAGTTAAAAAAATTGCCATGTCATACAGTTTGAGTTTGTCACGTGGGGGTGGGGTGGGATTGACTTATTATGGTTAAGAAGTTGATTTTTTTTTGATGAGTGTGTTTTGTCAAGGGTTTGGAAGTTGAGGATAAAGTAAATGTATTTGTAAAACCGTAATTTTACGTATAAAACAAAACGAGCTCGAAACGTTGTGTCTCTAAATAACATGTTTAGAATACACGGGAGTTTAGTCCGTAAAAATGGTTTTATTTCAAATGTTTAATGAATGTATGTAAATACTATAATCCGCTCTGTTTAGTTGCATCAAGCCAAATTTCACTCTCTTTGATTGTATTTTTATAAAACAAATCTTAATAATTATACCCTTCTAATATTGTAGGTGTCTTGTAAGCGACTCAGTTATGAGCAAGTGTAATTTTACGAGTCTACGACTAAAGTTAATATACTAATAAACTTTTAAGCTATTGCATAGCTTTTATCGCGGGCTTTGAGCGCGGCGACCGAACCAAGAAATTCCGTAACGAAAAAAACCTCACAATCGTCTATCGTCGTTTCAGTTCGGTAGACTTCGGCACGGTGTTTGTGTGCGTGCGGTTAGACGTAGGGGAACCTGTTGTACCTTGGACAGTGTTGTACCTTGGTCAATTGTAATTTTTCGTAAACTCCCGCGCTTTAGAAAAATATTGTATATGGCAGTCGAAGCCTGCTTTGATAAGACTCACGTGAAGTTAGTTGTGATTCGCCGGCGCCGCGTCAATGCAGTTAAAAAAGGAAATTTATTATTTTTTGCCTTAAAAGTTCGTTTTTTGGAATTTACTTATGGCCTCTAAATTTGTCACGATATGTATTTATAAAATATCTTTTACTTCCGATATAATCTCAGTTTATTAAGGTTTTAGATAGTATAGTTTTGAGAACCCAACCTCAATTAAAAGTGTGTTTAAACAAGTTGTAACCTAAAATTGTAATGACGTTGTACCTTGGCCCCCCAACTGAGTATGTACCTTGGACATAGATAATAGATAGATAATTTTGATATAGATAATATAACCTTATAAAAACATATTTTTTATTACATTTTTATTCTATTTATATAAAACAAAAAATAAATATTTAAATATGTATACATTTGTTATGTTATTGTCACAAAATAAAGAGACAAGAGACTATTAATTAAGATAACTGTTAATTAGCTATTTACATTAATGTTTTTGTTGATTACAGGTATAAGCATTATTGTTGTACTTACCTATATTAAAAATAAAACTCCCTTCTGCAATTGCTAGTGTTTATCTTCATTCTACCCTGGAATGTCTAAAGTACAACTGGAACGGTCCAAGGTACATCAGGTCTGTTGTACCTTGGACAGTTTTCCCTTTTTTTTCCAATTTGCTTTTGTTTCCAGCTTTACCGAAAATCCTCATATTTTATGAATTTATTATACAGGGTGTAACAGGGGGGGTGGATCATCGTAAGTCAATCGATGGGGGACTTCAATACCTATCGATATAACCCCCATGTATGTTCAGCGATTTTCAATAGTTCCAAAGTTATTGAGATTTTTGTGAAATGTTTGTAAGAAGCCGGAATTCAGTATAAAAGTCTTCACTGTAGCTTAACTACTGGACCTGCTGGCATGATTTTTTTTCTAGAAATAGTTCAATAGTGGGTCTTCATAATTACGATACCGATTTGAGTCATAACCCTATCATATTGGAGTAAAAATAATTCTTCACAAAGTTTTACGAATCGAATTGTGTCTATCAACTTTCAAAGCCTCCAGTGAAAAAAGTGCCTGTGTTTTTTCTAGAACTTATTTTAAAAACTACCTACATCCATGGATAGTATACCCTGAAAATTTCATACCGCTACTGCCAGAGCATCAGAACGAAAATTGAACGCGAATGGCACAGGTGCCATAAATCAGTGTTTTTATTTTTCATGTAAAACTTTAATTTTAAATTAAAACGATACGTTTCAGCAAATTTATGCTATGTTAGTAACATTAGTAGCAGTAATTTTACAGAATTGAAAATTAAAGGGGTGAAAATCAATCAAAGAAAATTTACATAATTTTTATTAATTATTTTTTTTACAGTAAGTGTTCATAATGGTCACCATTATTGGCGATGCATATACTACACCTTTTTACAAAGGTTTTTCGGATGTTGCAAAATGCTACTACTACATTTTGCCTTATCACAATTTGGGCCCCTGAAAAATTTGACAAAAAAAAGCATTCCACAACCACCAAAAAAGCTTTTTAGAAGGTCTAAGCTATGCATAGCCAATAAATGCCCATTGTGAACACTTACTGTAAAAAAAAAAATTAACAAAAATTATGTAAATTTTCTTTGTTTGATTTTCACCCCTTTAATTTTCAATTCTGTAAAATTACTGCTACTAATGTTACTAACATAGCATAAATTTGCTGAAACGTATCGTTATAATTTAAAATTAAAGTTTTACATGAAAAATAAAAACACTGATTTATGGCACCTGTGCCATTCGCGTTCAATTTTCGTTCTGATGCTCTGGCAGTAGCGGTATGAAATTTTCAGGGTATGCTATCCATGGATGTAGGTAGTTTTTAAAATAAGTTCTAGAAAAAAAACACAGGCACTTTTTTTTCACTGGAGGCTTTGAAAGTTGATAGACACAATTCGATTCGTAAAACTTTTGTGAAGAATTATTTTTTTACTCCAATATGATAGGGTTATGACTCAAATCGGTATCGTAATTATGAAGACCCACTATTGAACTATTTCTAGAAAAAAAATCATGCCAGCAGGTCCAGTAGTTAAGCTACAGTGAAGACTTTTATACTGAATTCCGGTTTTTTACAAAAATTTCACAAAAATCTCAATAACTTTGGAACTATTGAAAATCGCTGAACATACATGGGGGTTATATCGATAGGTATTGAAGTCCCCCATCGATTGACTTACGATGATCCACCCCTCCTGTTACACCCTGTATAGTTGAGTAACTGATCTTTCCATTATTCCATATTTGACGGATCTTATTCTTACCATTTATTTTTAAAAAATAAAAATATCAAAAACTGGCCTAGGTACAACAGGTTCCCCTATTGTACGACTCTACGAAACTCGCACGAATCGAGACGAGCTGCTCCGAAATCGGACGATGCTATGCAATAGCTATACCGCGGCAGTCCCCGAGTGCCACACGTCTTTTTCTGAACTAATAATGATAAATATCACAATGAATACACCAAAGAACTTTTCTCACAGTTTTGCATATTCTCATTATTTTAATAGTTTTTCTTCTTGTACGTTGTGAGAAAGAAGTCGGTTATAATCGCCAAAATATGCTAAACGAATGTTTGATATGCCAACTTTATGTCGTACTATTTAAAGTGTAATATTCCATTTGAAATAAATCTAATTTTACCGATCAAACTTGCGATCTTTGGACAACATAGAGTCTTAAAAACGACGGGTCTTTAAACAATATGTTTATAATACAATAAGGCGTCCGACTGATTTCAGCCATGGCGGCCGATGTCAATTGAGATCAGCCAAGTGCGCAGGACATATTATAGTGCACAAGTGTGCGCGCAAACACAAGTTTACTCTCTATTCCCTTACTCTTATAATTCGAGACGAGACGGTAATCCGATATGACCGATAATAACAATACACGTGAGTTAATCTGTGAAATTAGTTTTATTTCAAATGTGTAGTGTTCGCGCAAATAATAGACAATACAATAATGATTTAATAATTCATTTCATATAATGAATTTCGTCCCATTATTCTGTCACTCACGCAATGTCAACGTGATTTCGATTAAAAATTAGTTGGAAACCAGTTCAGTCTATTCGGATTTTCGAATCTATTCAAATTAATGTTTAATTAGTAATCACTCGCTTGACACGTAGCCGCCTAGTTTGTAATTAATTAACGCCAAAACAATCGGTGTATGACACCTATTGTATTATGCTGATGACACTTCGCTTGCCAATGACAAGGTATCATACATTTACTATACAACGCTAGGTCCCTTAGGCCTTGAATGTTTTTCTGTCCTGGCAAGAAGTTCTGAGTAAGGACTAAGTTAGGTTTAAGCAACGTACGGTCGATGTGTAAGAACATATGTTTAGATTTAAGTTAGCTAGATTGCGATTGTCCCGAGGTCATGCGACCTTCTCCAATTAGATGCTTTATCATTTGCTATTCGGTTTGAGTATTTTTACTTTTCCTAAGGTTTTTCTATATTAGGTGGCGTTTTGTTATTTAGTTACGGAAATCGGATCTAGAGTGCAGATGGTTTGATACTGACGCGTAAAACTGACCATCTCGACCACGTCACCCAACACAGATTATATTTTATACTAGCGTGGGTGGCCACACACCACTTCTTCCACGTGGAAACGATTTTAGCGGCAATGATTAGCCTTTATACCTTGTGAAATTTGCTATTTATTAGTAAAAGTCCCGTCAAAATTGGTCTGGCCGTTTCGCAAAGGAGAACCACCATTTTGGGCCCAACGTTACAGGATTAAATTATATATCAAAAAATCTGTCTATTTTTGTAAGTTAACTTATAGAAATCTTAGCCAAAACAGCAATGGCCAACAGGGAAAAAAGCAGATTTTTTTTATTTTCCTTATGTTACTGGTTTTGTAAACGTTCATTTATATTATTTATTAATAACGTAGCTATCTTCGCAAACGTGATACAGAAATCTATCCATAGAGTATAGTAAACAGACTCTACTTATGACATTGATCGATTTGATTGATGTCGATTAATAATTAAAATGTTTTATTATTTATCATATTTATTTAGATCGTATCCGAAATACTATCATTCGGAGACGTACCGGAGTCACGGACATTACATCGATTGTGACGAAGTTGAAGTGGAGACGGGCCGGACATATGTGCAGAAGAGAGGATGGCAGATAGGCACGCAGAATTGCCGAATGGAGACTTAGACTCGGACGGAGAAACGTTTGGAAACCACCTATGCGCTGGGCCGACGATACCACAAAAATATTGGGCAAGACCTGGATGCGAGCAGCAAAAGACCGGGTCAAATGGAACATGAAGAAGCCTATACCCAACAATGGGTGATACAGGGCTGAAGAAGAAGAAGAAGACGCACAGTTTTTAGATGCTATTTTTTTTTAAATGTATTATGATGATAAGGATGAATAAAATAATTTATTATTATTTTGTAATGACCTGCTTTTGTTACATTTATTTTTTTATACTGAACTGCTCTGTCCAGCCATAAGCAAATATGCATTTAGAGTTACCTAGTTCATTATTAACTTTAATTAAATATCGAATAAATTGGTTTTGTAGTTGACTGGCTCGATAGAGCAGTTGCTAGTGAATTCTGGCTTCTAAACCAAGGGTCATGGGTTCGAATCCCACCCAAGATAAATGAGGAGGAGACTGACACCCAGGAGAATGTCTAAGATATAAGACTTTGACTTCATAAGTCGAATGATTGCAATATCCATAGATTTATTCTCATTACCTACTATGTAGCGTGCTTGCGTGTGTGCGCGGTGCAGTGGGGCGCAGGGTTGACCGGGCATTGCGCCGTCAACGACGCTTGGGAATATATATGTTGTTAATATTCTGTTATTAATATTCAGAATTACCCAACAACTTAACAAATCACAAAATCATATTTCACGGACACATGCAAGGTTCCCTGACCAATATAGATGACATATAGCCTATGTCTTGATACCATTTTACCACTTTATCTGTACTGTTGGATAGCTTGTATACAATCTGTAATGCAAAACTTAAAAAAGAAACACCCTACAAACTTTCTTTCATAATAGAAAAACAGATAACCTCAAAAATATTTACTGTATTTTTAGTGATTTGGCCATTGCGGATCAACATGAAAATTCGTCTCATGGAAACCTTTTATATGCTTTGTCTGATGGCCAACTTTCAGCTTTGTAACGTTGGGCCCAAGTTTGTATGGAATCGGGTGTTCTCCTTTGCGGGGTAGAAATACAGACAGAAAACAAATAAAAATGTGTTTTTGTTATTGGTACCCGATATAGATCCATACCCATTAAGTAAAAAGTCGTTCTTTGAATGTTGCAAACAGACACTTCAATTTTATTTAATTGTATAGAAGTAACGAAATCGTGCGATATTTTGCATTTAATGTAATAGCTGTGTATGAGCCAGCATGTACCGCACATACTAGAACTTCGTGGCAGAACAATGAAATGTTAACCCGTATAATTCGGCCGAATATCCGATTCGGTTACATTTCAACCGAACAGTATTCGGTTATTCCGTCAAACCACTTTCCACGCTTCACTAGCAATCATAAACCCTTTTCATGGAGCACATCTACTTCCTTCACGTCCTCAGATTAATAGTAACAGAGCTAAGATTGCGAAAATTCCCCCAGTTTCCTCTTGCATTGTTAAAAGAGAAACAATGTGCTCTAATGTTGCACCGGGCTCTTACGTCGTCCAATAAACAGTCTGGCTCTATTCCTGCAGTTCAGGCTAGTGATGGGCAACGCTGCAGTAAGGTAACTCACTGAGTTACAGTTATGAGGCGGTATAACTCATACTTACAAAACATGAGAACAGTGGTACTTACATTGTGAAATGAGTAAGTTGATACTTTACTTCCCATAGGATTAATAAACTCATACAAATATTATAAATAAGAAAACATCTCCTTTTAACGATTAAAATTCTTGAATCGTGTCCTAAATGTAACTAATGCTGTATTCTATTATTTAGTCACAAAAGGTTTTAAACAAACTTTCCGAAAACCGTGTCAAAATTCATTAAGTCTAAAACGTGATAATTGCAAATAAACTAACAGCACCGTCTTTATTTTAAAGTTGGTTCAAAATCTTCGAACAATCGAAGCGCAATAATTGTTAGTCAGCATAAACATAAATCGATACCTTAAACCTCAAATGGCATGTTCCTACTGAAGCCTTAATCTCAAAATTCTAAGAAATTTGATGTATAAAACCTTTTCATTGTATTAAAATTGATAAAGTTATATTAAAAAGGTTTATTTTTGTTTTTATTTTCTCCTGAAAAGTAGTGTTTTGGTGGTTACGCCATTTGTGATTTAAGGTATCGATATAAACCCACTGCCTAGCTCTAAACCATTACCCTTCCTGTGGCTTTGCTAGCCGTAGTCGGGTAAAAACGAGAGCCCTGTGCCCATCCCTAATTCAGGCTAATTCAATTGTTCGGTTAAGTTTCAGACGATTCCACGTAGCGGTTGAGAAGTGTTTCACCTTGGTTAATGCACGTAACCTTTAGTTTCAAGTCTGTTATAAAGAAATACCATTATAATATCATGAACATTGTTTTTGTTCTTTCCCAGATGGCTTCAGAACTTGTGTTTCGTAATATCTATAAGTTTTTATCTAGTTGACCACTAAGCTGGTCTAGATTTTTAAAAAGTAGTTGCTTGCCATAGGAGAGGTCGCCAGTTCAAACCCCGCCACGTACCACTGTGTCTTTCAAGTTTAAATTCGATTTGAAATAAAACTAATTTTACGGATGAAACTCGCGTGTATTGATATTCTAAACATTATTCAGAGATCCGACGTTTTGAGCTCTTTACAGCGCTCGTGGTCACGGGAGAGACTCAAATTTACTCAAAACGGGAGAAATTCGATTATTCGACGCTTTTACGGTGAAGGTAAACATTGTGAGGAAACCTGCACACCTACGAGGAAATACTTAGGTTGTATAGTCAACTAATCCGCACTTGGCCAGCGAGGTTGACTAAGGCCTTATCGCCCTAATTTAGGTAGGCCCGTACCCTAGCAGTAGAAACGTATATGGGCTGATGATGATGATGACCACCGCATCATACATTGGATTACATTGATTAGACAAGTCAATTGATAATGTGCTGTTTAATTATGTAGCGGGCGTTCCCGTCCCATTAACTTTGGAAGTAGGTACGGCCTGGAATTGAACAAATAAATCGCGGCGTGATCGCGGCGAGCTCGCGGCGATTATTTAATCGCGGCGATATCGCAGTGAGCGCGCGAGTGTACGCTGTGAGAACGATCGAAATCGCCCAAAAATCGCTAGGTGTGAACAGGCACTCACGCTTCTTGCCATCGCAAAAAAATCATAAGTCAAAATGAAAAAACAAATGAACGTCTAAAAAAACAAAAGAAGCAATCTGCGACGATTGCCTTTGATTACGTCCAAATCAAAACAATTTTGTATCAAATTGTGTACCTAATACCGAACCATACAAAACGCTTAAGTATTCTTTTTACAAAGGGAATATTAACGCTTTGTTTTTCTTATACACAAAACAATAGAACCGGAACGGATTCCCCGCAATCTCGCCGGTTGTAGACAATATTCTCACGATAAAAAGCGGTTTAAAAGAAAAACTGTTAAAGGAATCAGCGAAATCCTAACGATAAACAGAAAGGAAACGTCTTAGGAGATATTTATCGGTAAAATATTCCCCCACAAAGCAGTGCTGGGGAGCTCATAAAATGGAAAAGAAAATGGGACTTTACACCTGAAGTTCACACTGTATAGATTAAGGTGAATTATCATACATTTTAAGAATAAGAATAAGAACACATTTAGTGTCTCATATAGCACATTATAACATTAAAAATGAGTAAAAATACAGATTGCATGTATGAGACAAAGGGCTGGAACTCAGCTGATGTTGCCCCGGGAGTGTATTTCCGGCCATTTTGGGTAGGTGTTTTAATCCTGTGTGAAATTTGAAAAGAAACTGCTTATCTGTCTGTCCATCGCACTTTCACACCAAACTAAAATGGAAGTGGTCATGCATCATGGGAGTTATGTTTTACGTAGCATTTTACGTCATAATAATCACCATCATCAGTACATATACGTCCCCAATGCTGGGACACGGGCCTACTCTTAACTAGGGCGATAAGGTCTTAGTCAACCACGCTGGCCAAGTGCGGGTTGGTTGCCTACACAACCTGAGAATCAAATAATCGTACATATCAATTTCAAAATTCTCCGACGTCAAGGCACGCATTTCTGCTGCTTGGGATAAATGGCGGGAGGTTAGCGGCGTCACTTGCGACCCTAAAATGCCGGTTAAACTGAAGGGACAGGTCTATAAATCCATCATTAGGCCTGTTCTCTTATATGGTAGTGAAGCATGGCCATTACTTGAGCGGCACAAGCAGGAACTGCGGGTCACGGAGATGAAGATGCTGCGCTGGATGTCGGGAGTTACGCGAGCTGATCGCGTAAAGAACTCCCGTATTCGCGGCAGCCTTCATGTCCGAGACATCGCTGATAAACTGCAAGAGTGCCGCCTACGTTGGTACGGTCATGTTTTACGGAAACCGGCAAACTACGTAGGGAACAAGTGTCTAGCCATGTCGCTACCGCCGGGTCCCGGCAGAAGGGGAAGGCCCAAGAAGACCTGGCTTGACGTCGTAGTGGATGACATGCGTGCCAACAAACTCTCCGTAAAGGATGCCGAAGACCGTGCGAAGTGGAGAGCTAGGAGTAGGAAAGCGGACCCCGGGCTCCGCAAGGATGCAACCGGGAAATCGCGAAGATGATGATGATGATCAATTTCAAAATTGAAAAACGCAGTGTTACGTGGCGGGGTTTGAACTGGTGACCTCTCGAAAGTCATGCACAAAAAGCTATTGTTGTTTCTAAATGCGTCAAGAGTTATTTGGATATACTGAAGACAGCACCAGAATTATGATTCTTTCGAGCCGGGGCAAAATTTAATAGCGGTACCCCTGGTGGGGGGGTGGGGGGGTAATTTTTGCTGCTACTAGGAAAAGACCTACCATTTCTTTGGGTTTCTAAGGTTTCTAGATGCTAGATGTAGGCCTGTATGAAGATAACCCTATCGTATAAGGGACTTTTGTGTGAGACATTCATTAAAGCCTTGGTTTGATCACAATAATTAAGTTCTATCTGAGCAGACCGCCAGGACTGCTTGCCTTCGTATCTTATTATTAATATGTTTGGACGATTAGTTCTGATGGTAACCTGAATTGACTTAACGCTGCATAGCAATCGCATCACGGTTACACACATTAGAAAACTGAAACTGTCCGGGATATTTACCAAGGTTTTTTTGTTTTAATGAGCTCCCGATATTTCGGCACTGTTGCAAGCGCCATGATCACGGGTGAACTGTAGGACTGCGAGAATGATGGTAGGTCTAAGGGCAGACATCGGTCTACCCTCTTTCTCAGTGTTTTATTACGCACGACACCACTAGGTACTATCGTTCCGAAATATGTGCCGAAATATCGGGAGCTCATTAAAACAAAACAACATGGTAAATATCCCGGACAGTGTCAGTTTTCTAATCGCATCACGATCCCACCTAACCCAATCTGACAGTGTAAAGGCCACAGAAGAATGCGCTTTTGTCTCCTACGTCGGCAATCCAGCATGTACGCGGGGTTTTACATAATGAGATGGCTCCGTGAACTACAGAGTTAGAAGTAAAGGGTTTATGGGTATTTGTTAAGGGCTGCCTTTCCGATACAATATCACCCGCTTCCGATGCAAATTTTTAGACATGTGCCTGTTTCGATGGTAATATGAGAATAATTGCGTCGTTTGATGCTTATATTAGGGTTATGTTTGAGGGAATTCGCGATTTATGCTAGAAATGGAGCGTATCCTGTTTTCATGAGGACTTTGTTAATGACACTCACGTCTATTTATATTCGCTTTGAATTTACCATTTACGTATTTGTGTAGACTGCTTATTTATGGTCTACTACAGTACTACAGAGTGCATATTACACCTACTTATCTGACAATACAATACCGATCGATAATATCGATTGTGAAACTAATATATTATGTATTAAGGAATACCATAATCACTCACCGTACCGTGCAGTAATCACTAATCATTCATCATCATCATCAGCCCATTCCTGTCCACTGCTGGACATAGGCAAGTCTCCAAATGCACGCCACTTCTCTCTATCCTCGGCCACTCGCATCCAGCTCCTACCAGCCGTCCTGCGCAGATCGTCACACCACCTGGCCTGCGGGCGTCCTACACTACGTTTGCCGAGACGCGGTATCCACTCCAGAACTCGTCTACCCCAGCGGTTGTCGGTTCTACGGCTGATGTGGCCAGCCCACCGCCACTTCAGCTTGCTAATGTGTACACTAATCATTAAAATTTTTAAACATATGTAAGTAAAAAGTACATATTTATGGAAAGAGGCGTGATTCTTTGTAGAATCATGCCTTTTTCCCAGAGGGGTAGGCCGAGATCCCTTCGTGCCGTGTCCTATGGTCCTGGCATACCACTTTCGCTTCATCCACATCCATCAACCTCTTCATGCACACTACGGGTACTTTTGATTTCACCTTTTTTTAGGTTGTGACCTATTTGGTAAGATTAAGATTATTACGTTTGTTATAGTTTTTTTACCTGGCTTTGAGTGTAAACTCATGCAGTCTTTAGAATATCGTGATGAATAGATTAACTTAGCATGTTCAATAAAAAAAAAACTTTTAATATTTTATAGCGTGACACCGTTGTTGGTATTATATGTGTTTATGTTTGTGCATCTGTTACGTTTACACGTTTTTCTGTTCCAATGTTGGTATACAGCTCAAATGTTATCATCGTAAAATGAAAAACTTAATTCGACTCGCACGGAAAACCCAGGGCCGGACTATTGGGGCCACAGATTGAAAACAGAGCGGTTATTGTCGGGCCGTCACGTTGCAATTTTGAAAATCAGCGGCCGCCGGAACTACTGGGAGATGCTAACAGCGGCGAACCCCTACTAAGGACCCATAAGTCGAAGATACATTAAGTAAATACAAAGACAAGATCACTTGTTATAAGCAGTAGCTTAGTCTTTTGTATACGGCAAAAGTATGCCCGTGTGTGCAGTATTGCTCTCATCTCTGGGATGGCTCCGAAAAGTACTTGCTTGATGCCCTTGATAGGTTGCAGCTACGTGCTATTCGTTTTGTTGGTAATCCAGAGGCATGTAAAACCCTTAAAACTCTGAAGTTACATTGCCGGTCTAAGTCTTCTTTATATGAAGGAAATTACTCTGAAGAGTTATTTCAGTACTACTATTCCCTTTCCACTCCCGAACAAGACGTACTGCTCACTCTGGTCAGCGTTGCCATCCGCATACCATGTAGGGATTGATGGCCCGGACCAAGAGAATCGGTTCCTTAGTTCTGCACCGTGCTATAATCCTGTTATCGTTTCATTCGTAACATCAACATTAAGATTAATGTAACTGCCTCGTTGTAATAAATCATCAGGGAGCGTAAGGACTAAGAGGTCCCCGGTTCAAGTCCGGGGTCGGGCTAAATTTGTATGAGTTTTTCTGTAATTTAATTTCGCAGCCTGGAGTTAAAAAGTTGTTGGTTGCACGCCTGTGCCTCAGTAAGCAGGTTAAGCCTGTGGTCCTGCGCCCGATCTCTCAACGGTCATGTCGGATCGCCGTCTGACCAAATTATGAGAGTAAGGGAATAGACAGTGCACTTGTGTTTGGGCGAACACATATGCACTATAAAAAGTCCTGCGCACTTGGCTGATCTCAGTTGAGATCAGTTCGATTTCGATAAAAAGCGTCAATGGCCGAGTGGTTAAGATCGTTGCTTGCCATGCGAGAGGTCGCCAGTTCAAACCCCGCCAGGTACCAATGTGTTTTTCAAATTTGAAATTCATATGTACCATCATTCGACGCTTTAACGGTGAAGGAAAACATCGTGAGGAAACCAGCACACCTGAGAGATTTTTCAACGGTGTGTGAAGCCATGTCAGAGGCCTACGGGCGGTTTAAAAACTCTGACACCAGGTTGTTCATCAACCATACGATAAGAAGAAGAAGTTGAGATCGACTGTGCTTAATTCGGGCGGACGCCTTATTAAGAATAATTTCAAAAAGTAAGAATCGAGTTTCAAGAGTAGTGTCTCTGGATTTATTGTAAACTGGCTGGTGATTTTCACGGTGGAATAGCCGCGAATTGCAGCGGCAACGTCGCAGTAATAGCTTTTTGAGCTGTTGCTATTGCAATTTTTGGTTATCGCCACCTTCGGCCATTACCGCCGTTATTACAGAGAACACTGTGTTTGTTGTACGTATGTTGATTTTATTCTTATGTACATACGAGTGAGTAATTATGTAGCGTTTAATAATATTTTTACGAGGTAAATCTGTTGTAATACTACGTAGCTACTTACTGCCCCACGTTTCGACTAAGTTAAACCAATCATGGACGAAGCGAATTGATGCCGCAAGTCTTTGTCATTAAATGCCATTAATCCTTTATCATTTACTAGCGACCCGCCCTCGCTTCGCTTCGGGGAAGGCTTCCCGTAAGAGAAATCTATTTTTTTTTATCTAAAAAAAGCCTGTGACACTCAGGGATAGTGTAGCTTTCCAACAGTGAAAGATTTTTTCAAATCGGTGCAGTAGTTTCGGAGCCTATTCGAAACAAACAAACAAACAAAAAATCAAACCTTTCCTCTTTATAATATTATTATATTATATTACATTGACTCCCCCGTACCCTAGTGACGCTTACATGGAGCCTACATCGCATGCTGGCTAGCTGAGCGCGGTGGCGGCAACCACGCGACTTTTTTCTAATACTTGCATTTTTAAACTCGTGATATCTTCCGAATTAAATGTCCGAATTGAATAATTCAAAAAGTTATAAAAAGGTATTGAAGCCGTCTTGAATATAAAGTAACTTATTTTTTTAAGGATAAATACCAAGGTACAAATAAAGAGCCCTTTCAAGCGGCGGCATATAAATTAAATTTTTAGAATAAAAAACCGCTCGCTGAGACATAACTATAATATTTAGACATATGCTGTCGCGACACTTTTTGTAGATAATGATGAGTTCTGCAAAGTCTTAGTAAATGGTTTTGTTCTATCTTCAATAGTTTTCGCAGCGCAGGCGACGTAAGGAATTTTTCAGGTCTATTTTTTACACCTTGGGTTACATTATTGGAGTTTTAGTAAGGATCCCTAATTTTTAAAAAAATATAATATAGCCTATGTTACTTCTGAATAATGCAGCTTTCTAATGGTGAAAAAAATATTGCAATCGGTCCAGTAGTTTTTGAGTTTATTCATTACAAACATACAAAAATACAAAAATACAAAAATACAAAAATACAAAAATACAAATCTTTCCTCTTTATAATATTAGTATAGATATAGATTATAATTAAGTAGCGTATTTTATATCATCTAAAAATGCTGTCTATAGAAGTGTTTATCAAGGCAATTATTGGAATTACGACCAATAGGGATTTTGTAAATGTAAGGTAAATAGTATGACTGACAGCATAATACTGAAACGTTATATTAAATATTTTAAGTCTTATTTTCACATATTTCTCCCAAATAAATTATGAATTATTTAAGCGTTGCATAAACTGTCGAATTTTACAATTTTCAGTATTCGAGTAACCCACATAAAAAGCAGAAACAAAAGAATTGTGTTTCACATTTATTTATCGTCTCCTATAAATTCTTCACTCTGAAAGCATTGTCTATGCATGGTGGAGGAACACAAAAATATGCGTTCGTTAAAAAACAACAAGCCTGTTCCATTGAAAATTCAACAATAAATAAAGTGCCCGACTCTTAATCATCCTTTTGGTACCTTTTACACCACGGGCCACGACGAAGTGAAATCAATTTTGAAGATTCCCTCTGCAAGGGCCAATTCGAATGAAAATGGACTCTGTAACCGAAAAAATTGGAGACATTTTCCATTGAGCAAGGAGGAGTGAGTCCGAATTGCGTTCCGTTCAAAATGATTTAAATCCTGGTTTTTCAAGTGTAAAGTTTAATAATGTTTTAGCTGTAAATGCATCGGTGGAGTTAATGGAATTCTTAAACAGAGTAACGTACTGAATAACGTTCAGGGTTCTGCAAACGAAAGTGCGAAATCGGGATTTACGTGCTTTTGCTCGTTTTGACTAATTGAAAACCAATTGTTATTAAATAACCTCGTCACTTATAAAACTATTCTTAATCTAAAGCCTACTCTAATTACTGTGAGAATTTGAATAAGTAATTTGAAAAATCATATATTACCTACAATATATGACCCCACTTAGCGTGGGATAAGGTCAGGAAAATGATGATGATGATAATGATATATTTGATATGATCTAAATATTTCATTTCATCGAGCCACCTCCATCGAGCCTGCACCTTACCCATATGCACCTTGAAATTTTAGTGGTTGTTTTCCCGAAGTAAAATGATTCTATCATAGTAAATAAATGGATTTGTGTAGGTACTTGTGCAGTTTTGTTCTATTCAAATCAATAAATACCGGTTTTACGAAAGAGAAAAACGAATCTAAAAAGCACGCTCAAACCGCTTTATTACTTAGGGTGTAGAGCGTTTTTAGCTTTAATCATCAATTTTATGCGGCAAGCAGTACCTGATTACGGCACATCTCTTAAAATAACTATGGCTTCTCACGCTTTCAAGTTGGATGATAACATTTTGGAAAAAAAAAAAATTTTTTTTTAAGAAATAACTAGTATGATTCGATGGTACCACTAAAGATAAATCGTTTGGCTACGCGAAAATAAGCACTAAAATTTCACGGTGTATACCACCAAATTTTCTTCTCTGCAACGCATTTGCAGGCCCATTCCTCCAGAAGTAACAGTTACAATGATCCAATCTACAGAGAAAATGTTGAGCTTCACACGATTCCCTGAGCTATAAATCAAAACAGCAGCGTACGTATTCTGGACGAAGTTAAGTTGGACGATTCTCCCCTATCCACCACCTAAGTTAGAGGCACACCACTATTGCCCGGACAGTATGCTCTGTAGGGTTGATCCTTGTACCATGGACATTATAAAATTATAGGGAAGAACTCGGTTTTTCTAGGATTCTCGATAGTAAATTAATTTTACGGATTAAACTCGCGTGTATTGTTATTCTAAACATTATTTAGAGATCCAACATTTCGAGTTCTTTACAGCGCTCGTGGTCACGGGCAAGACTTGACAAGAGAGTCTAATCCGTAAAATTAGTTTTATTTCAAATGTGTGGTGCTCGCGCAAATAATAGACAATACTATTCTCGACAGTTTCATAGTTTAGACTTACTATATAGCGATTTTGATATTGCAAAAGCCTTAGAAAACTGAAAATGTCCGGGATATTTACCATGTTGTTTTGTTTTAATGAGCTCCCGATATTTCGGCACTATTGCAAGCGCCAACTCAGTAAATATCCCGGACATTTTCAGTTTTCTAATGTATGTAACCATGACAGTTTAAAATTGCAAAAGCCTCACGCCAAGAGTCCTAGACTCAATCCCTAGTCGAGACAAAATGTATGGATCATGAATATTGGTGTTTATTTCTGTCTAAGGTATTTTTTATATGTATATTTAAATATTATTGCATATACCTACCACTATTGTTTCCGATATCCATAAACAAGTTTCTTAAGAAATTTTACACGAAATCAGATAAATGGATGAGAAGTTGACTAATATTAATTTGTCACAAAAAAAAAATTGGTTGTAATATAAATTTAAAATTGGTTTTAATATAAATTATTTGGTTGTAATATTCCAAATTGCCCAACCAAGTAGCTATTGAGGAGTAAAAAATTTAATATTTAAAATATCGCAGTGGAAATTACGCAAATTCAGTCAGGGGATACCAGTCACAACTATCTGCCCGGTGGTTGGTGAACGGTATACGGGTAAGCGACCCCGGCTCCTCGAGCTACTATCGACTCAGTCCAAATCATCCGAGGCGATAGTATCCTTCCTCCCCTTTTCCTTCCCCCGTCAAATATCCTTGCTACTCGTGGGATTGCGCATTGCGCGCTTGTTAAAACAATGCACAAGGCAGAATGGCGGTGACGTAGTCCACAACCCGTCACGTCACGTTTCCCACAAAGGCGAAAAGTGGATCGCTGAAAATGATCTCTGCCTACCCCTCTGGGAAAAAGGCGTGATTGTATGTATGTAAATTACGCAACCTTACTATCAACAGGGAGGAATGTATAATAGCCGCTTTTTAAATCCTATTGGTCTGATAAAGAATGCCTGAGTATTCCCTTTTAGCGGTGCAAAGTGCAATGATTCGTTTACTTGGAGATAATGGAGAAAGCATGCGGGTCTTAATATTGTAGAATGGTTTTTAAATAGCCTACAAGCCTGAAAGGTTGCTGTAAATATCAACAAGAATCATTGGATTTTGATGGAACTACATTTAAATTTCGTTTTCAAATGAATTAATATCTAAAAAGCGTCGATGGCCGAGTGGTTAAGGTCGAGGCTTGCCATGCAAGAGGTCGCCATTTGAAACCCCGCCACGTACACCACTGTGTTTTTCAAATTTGAAATTCATATGTACGATTATTCGACGCTTCAACGGTGAGGAAACCTGCATCCCTAAGAAGAAATTCTGAGGTTGCCCTAATTAAGGGTAGGCACCCTAAATTAGGGCGACAGTGTGCCCCAGCAGTGGGAACGTATATGGGCTGATGATGATGATGATGAAATATCTACAATAGTATTAGATATAATTACATCGATCTGATCCTGTGGTATAATTACCACGTCAAGTCGCAGTCGGTCTCAAGATACTTCTTGCGACCTTTTTTTACAAATATCAGAAACAACAGAGGTCTTATACACAAATTAACATAAAAATGAGTTAGTTGTATATATGTAAAGATTTTTGTAATATACTTTGTAATATGTTAAAAAGTGAAAGTAAAGATAGGAAGTAACGAAAGAACATAAAAATATAAATAATACACCCAGACACGGATGTTCGTCACACAATCAAATGTTCTGTGCAGTACTGGAAGACTCGACTCTTGTACCTAAGCAATTCCTATTCTAGCTTCCGAATTTGAGATAGCAACCCTAAGCCCGGGATGTATGTAATTCGGGGTCATCCTAATTTCGGGGCGAGCTCTGATTGTGTCGGATTATCCGGAATGGACTGGTTCCTACCAGTTTGCAGTGGAAAAAGCGGTTAGACTGAATTAGTAAGACAGACTGGGCATGTGGTAATAACGGTTTTTTACAATCTACTACCAGAAGCTTACAAAGAGGTTGGTGACTCTTAATAGAAAATATTGTTTGCTAAAATGTACAAAGTTCTCATTATATTTTGAAAAGCGGAAAAAAATCAATTGCTTCACTTATAACCGGGGATTTGAAGACCTGTCCTTTTTTTTGCTGGCAACACTGGCCAAAGTAGACGTCAAATGTCTCAGCTGATTTAAATTTATTGAAATAAATTGTTTTATATAGAAAATAATTAGTGAATTCGACGTAAATATACTTATTGTACGTTAATTTATAAGTGACAGTGTTCGCAACGATATAGTGCAAGTTTTACGTGATCTTCGTCTAAGTTCAAAATTTAACGGCGATCCAGTGGCCCAACAGCGGACTTCTACACACTCAAACCGGGGGAGTACTTGTTTTTTATTCCATTTGACCTGTTATACACAACATTTAATAACAGACCTACACACTACAGACAAGTGATATTGTGTTTTTCGCCCATACGCGAGATTCGCCTAATATCAAGACACCGGCATTGTTGTACCTCTCTTTACTTTACGAAAGTCAATAAAAGTTGAGATTAACCAACTCCCTGCCTTACACATACACCTACTACACGACCTCAATACAAATAGTCTCGAAATTAAGACCATAAGTCATAAAGTAACTTGCCTTAAGCATACCTTTTGTGTAATTTAATCTTTAATACAGGTTAGGTACACATTTTATAACTTACTTCTTAAGCTTAGTTTATAACTTATTTAAATCTAACAATTTCAGGAAAGATAACATACAGAGGAAACTAAAATGATGACCCGAAAGGCCACTACTCAAGATTTGGAGTTGAAATTAAGACGGGCTCTTAAAGAAATTGAACAACTAAAAAAAGAAAACCAGCAACTTCTTCGGGAGCGGGAAGACAATGAGGAGGAATCTTTAAAGATTCTCAACTGTAACAAACAGCTAAAGAGTGAACTCTCAAAACTGCATGAGCAATTGGTGGATGTAGCGGATCACCGGGACCAGCTCCTTGGCACGGTCAGGAACTTTGACCAGTGCAGTGATGAGTATGAGCGGACCCTGGAGCGCATCCACGACCTCGAGGTGGATCTCCGTGATGCCAACAGGACCATACAGCAGTATGAAGAGGACATCCGGAGTCAAGAGATGACTCATACACAGAGCCTATATGAAGAGTTGGTTGGGTCTCCGGCAGCCCACACAGTCTGTAACCCTCCTGATGCAGATTGTTCAGGTTTAGTGATTAGTGTGCCTAGATTAAGTAGTAGGAATAAATTAAGGAAATATATTATAATTAATAACTTTATTAAAAAAACTGACAAATTAATTAAACGTCAGAAATGTTTTAAAAAAAATGTGGTCTTGAGGAAACAACAGGTTTCAGGTGGGAGACATTTTGTCGACCGGTTGCTGTTACCACCATACAGTTGTGTAAAACCCGCCAAGTGACTCTGACCTCTCTTGGTCAGGTCGCGTTCCGGGATCAGCACTGTACGAACCGGAGCCAGGGGGGACCATTGTTGCGGCAAACGCCGGACCAGTGGAGTCTTAGCGGCGGTATTGTGCGGGCGGAGCGGGTCAGCCCGCCGGCCAGGGAGACCCGTAGAAACGGGGGCCCTTCCGTCCGGCGGACTGGCTAACTCCGACCCGCACAGCTCAATACCAATGCGAGACTCCACGCCTTGTCTCGTTGTTGCCGCAGCTGTGGTCTCCTTTTTCACGGCTTTCAGGGTGAGTGCGACAGGCTCAATATGGTCTATTGTGCCTGTCGACCTCATATTTGGATCTCACTTCCGCTTACCATCAGGTGGAGTGAGGTCATCTTGTCAGCCTCTTTATAAAAAAAAAAAAAAAAAAACAACGAGCAGATTTGGTAGATAGCCTAGAATTATATAGTAAAAAATTAGATGAATGTAGATGTAAGTATGACATTGACACAGCAGAGTTGAATGCAAATATTTCACGGTTGCACAACAATCTTGAAAGTTTGACTGACAAATATAAGTCTGCTCAGGCACAAATCCATGAGCACATATTAGCAGCAAATGTGCTCATTCAACAAAATAGTTGTGTATTAGAGTCGGGTCCATCTGACCAGTCAATTATTTGTAAGGAAAATGGAAAAGAAGACAGTGTCATAACCACATGCACATCTGTCTCTAATAATACTAAAAAAAAACAAAGAGACAGTGTATTACTTTTCTCAGACCAATTAGGGGTTGGTTATGGTACATTATTAAGTAATCAATTAATTAATTATAGTGTCATAAACCATTGTTACCCTCATAGTTCATTGCACAAAATTACTCAACATATTGAGAATTCCAATTATAATGATAACTCCATAATTATACTTATGATAGGTAATGGCCAAAATCTTTGTAAAAAAGATATACTGTTCGCTTTTTCTAAACTTCTGGCACTAAATGTTAAAAAGGTGATTATGTGTGCTATTCCATTCTCAAAATGTTACACATATGAACAAAATAACAGTATTCACATATTGAATACACAAATGTATAATTTATCATATAGTCATAGCGACAAATTTGTGTTTTTTGACACAAACAAATTTATAGATAATAAGTTTTTATTGACTGGTAAAACCTTTTATTTGCCTGCAACAATTAAAAAACAGCTAACAGCATTGTTAGCATATAATATAAATAATTTTGAGCATCATTGGACTCCAATGCCATCTATCATAACATGCAGACCAATAACTACAAGTCGAATAGAAAAGTTTAAAAATAATATTAGCTATAAAGTTTCTGTAATGGACTTTCAAGCAAACCTTAACAGTAATGAGTTATATAAGAAATTGTTTAATGTTGTAGAAAAAGAGTTTAACGGAATATTTACCAAAAAAGAAATTAAAATTAATAACTCTAAAATAAAATTTAGTAATTGGGCTACAACAGGGATATATACAAGTAGACGGAGACTTTTTGAACTAAATGATCTCAAAGCCAACTCTAAAGACCCGGCCCTTACAGATTATATTAGAAACTATTCTAAAATTTTTAAAAAATCGTGTGCAGTAGCTAAATCGCTCTATCTGAAAAATAAAATACACAATGCTACTAACAAAGCAAGGCCATCTGGCAAATCATTAATAAAGAGACTTGTAAAAACAATACTCAAAATCACAAGATTTCTCTTAAAGTAGATGATGTAATATTAGATTCTGATGCTGATATAGCTAATGCATTTCAATCATATTTCTCAAATATAGCTGTTACAACGACAAGTAGTTTGTCTTCTAGTCCGATTCTTGCTCAATCGCTTTTAAAGACTCATGTAAGTGAATGCGCGTCTTCCTTCAAGTTTGACTACATCAATGCGCAAGTAGTTGTGAAAACCTTTAAAGAACTTAACTTAAAAAAGTCAGAGGACTTATGGGGACTCTCAGTGGACATACTAAAAAATATAATATACACAGTTGCTCCACTTTTAGCAAAAACATTCAACAAATGTGTTAATGAAGGCTGTTTTCCTGATTTGATGAAGTTAAGCAAAATCATTCCTTTGTTTAAATCAGGTGATGATAGTGACCCATCTAATTTCAGACCTATATCCTTACTACCAGCATTTAGTAAAATTTTTGAAAAAGTTGTATTTAGTCAACTGCTAAGCCATTTTAATTTAAACAATTTATTACATAGCAATCAATATGGATTCTCTAAAGGGAAATCCACAACAGATGCTGGAGTAGCTCTTATTAAACATATTTTTGATACATGGGAAAATAAGCAGGATGCCATAGGCATTTTCTGCGACCTATCCAAGGCGTTTGATTGTGTTAACCATCAAACCCTGCTACTTAAATTACGCCATTATGGCATCTCGGGTAACGCACTTAGTCTAATTCAATCATACCTGACAGGCAGGACCCAAAAGTTAATGTAAATGGGACTAGTTCTTCTGGCGCCCCATTAGTTATGGGAGTGCCCCAGGGCTCGATATTGGGGCCTCTATTATTTATCATTTATATTAACGATCTCCCTTTCTTTACCAAAGACACATGTGAGATAGTTTTGTTTGCAGATGATACATCACTTCTATTTAAGATGGACAGACAGCAAGAAAATGTTGACGACGTAAACAAGGCTCTCTCACGAGTTCTGCACTGGTTTACTACTAACAATCTAATGTTGAATGCCAAAAAAACTAAATGTGTCAAGTTTTCAATGCCCAATGTAAGACAAGTCAGCACCATTATCAAAATGAACAATGAACCCATTGAAGTCCTAAACTCAACGGTGTTTCTTGGAATCACTCTAGATTCTAAATTGCAATGGGGACCCCATATTGGTACCCTGGCAGGAAGACTTAGCTCTGCGGCATATGCTGTTAGAAAAATTCGACAATTAACTGATGTTGAAACGGCAAGATTAGTTTATTTCAGTTACTTTCACAGCGTTTTGTCCTATGGTTTGCTTTTATGGGGATCAGCTGCTGATATCTATAGTATATTTGTATTGCAAAAAGAGCAGTAAGAGCCATATATAATCTCAAACGACGTGATTCTCTCAGAGATCGGTTCAAAGAGTATAATATTCTCACAGTGGCCTCCCAATACATTCTTGACTGCTTAATGTATGTGTATAAAAATATACAATACATTCCTAAAAAATCTGATAATCACCAATTCAATACAAGAAATAAACATAAACTTGCTATTTCACATTTTAGACTAAGTAAAGTTAATAGCTCCTTTGTTGGACTAGGTGTAAAAATGTTCAATAAATTACCTGATTGTGTTACTAAACTACCTATACAGCAATTCAAATCATGTATTAAGAATGGTCTTCTTAAGAAAGGCTACTATAAAGTAGAAGATTATCTCAATGATAAATATGCATGGACTAATAGTTTAAATTAAATTTTTGACATTAAATATGATGACATTCTATTGTTATTAATTTTGACATTTATCATGAACTTTTTGTTCCTATTATTATATTAGTCTTATTTTTAATAAGGCAATGGCTGTAATTAATAAAATTCTACCTATGTAAGCTTTGTCATGCAGACTGGATTTGTTATGGTATTCTGAACATTGTTATCTTTGCTCTGTTGCTTTTTATTTTAATTATCGTTATTTTTTAAGGTAGTAAATATTGAACTGGTACTTTTTGCTATGGCACACCCAGACTGTATGACTTGGCTCATTTACATTTTGTAACATGATTGTCGTTAAAAAGAGCAACTATCGAGTTTCTTGCCGGAGTCTTCTCGGTAGAATCGGCGTTCCGAACCGGTGGTAGAATCTTATTATTAGTATTATGACGATTTATAAGTGCATGTAATTGCCTATATGAATAAAGACATTTTTGATTGATTGATTGATTGATGTCATTCCGCGAATGAAATGAAATGAAATGAAATGAAATAAATGAAATGAAATAGTTTATTCTGCAAATAGATTTACATGAAATACTTTTGCACGTCAAGTTATCAATAAATTAATCACAAATAAATAAAATGAAAATTGTACAAGTTACATAATTCTTTGATTATCCAAGCGAGCAGCTCATCATGTCCATGGATTTTTATCATTTAAGTAGTCTTCTACTTTATAATAACCTTTTTTCACAAGACACGACTTAACAAAAAGTTTGAAATTATAAAAAGGCAATTCAATAACATTATGTGGGATCTTATTAAATAATTTTGTGCTTAAACCTAAGAACGACTTTCCAGTCTTTTGAAGCCTGAGGCTTGGAACGGCAAGCCTATGCTTATTTCTGGTGTTAAAATGGTGAGTATCTGATTTTTTACTAAATGATTGCATGTTCTTATACACATACAAGACACAGTCCAAAATGTATTGAGAGGCTACGGTTAAAATATCTATGTGTTTAAAAATATCTCTAAGGGAGTCACGCGGTCTTATGCCATATATGGATCGGATAGCCCTTTTCTGCAATACAAAAATGGTTTGAATATCAGAAGCAGACCCCCACAGCAGAAGACCGTATGACATAACACTATGGAAATAGCTGAAATAAACTAACCTTGCCGTTTCAACGTCAGTTAAATTTCTGATTTTTCTAACTGCATACGCAGCTGAACTAAGTCTACCCGCCAAAGCAGAGATATGTGGTCCCCAGTGTAACTTAGCATCTATAGTGATACCTAAAAATTTTGTAGATTCGGCCAGTTCTACAAGTTCGTTATTTACAATAATGTTAGTATCAACTTGTCGTACATTTGGCATTGTAAATCTTAAACATTTAGTTTTTTCGCATTTAACAATAAATTATTTGTATTAAACCATCGAAGAACTTGTGAAAGGGTACTATTTACCTCGTCGTAATTATTTTTACCTCTGTCAACCTTAAAAATCAAAGATGTATCATCAGCAAACAGTACCGTCTCACATAGGTCTGAAGTGAAGTAAGGAAGGTCATTTATATAAATCAGAAACAGTAAAGGTCCCAGAATTGAGCCCTGAGGCACTCCCATGAGAATAGGAGCACCACACGAATCAACTCCATTGACATTCACTGTTTGCACCCTATCTTTGAGGTATGATTTCAATAAATCAATCGCTTTATCTGAGACACCGTAATGATGCAGTTTTAATAGCAATATCTCATGGTTTACACAATCAAAGGCTTTGGAAAGGTCACAGAAGATGCCTATTGCATCCTGTTTATTCTCCCAAGCATCAAAGATATGCTTGACAAGTGCCACACCTGCGTTAGTGGTGGATCTTCCTTTGGTGAAGCCAAATTGCTTATCATGTAGCAGCTTATTTTCATTAAAATGAGACATTAATTGAGAGAATATAATTTTTTCAAAAATTTTGCTGAGTGCAGGTAGTATTGAGACTGGGCGAAAATTAGATGGGTCACTTTTACTGCCTGTCTTGAATAAAGGAATGATTTTACTAAGCTTCATTAAATTTGGGAAGTGACCTAACTCTATACACATATTAAATATGATAGCTAAGTGTGGAGCTATTGTTGTTATAATTGTTTTTAATAGTTCCACAGAGATACCCCATAAATCTTCAGTCTTTTTAAAATTTAAGTCTTTAAAGGCTCGCAAAACTATATTATGGTTTACTTGGTTAAATTTAAAAGATACAAGACATTTTTCTACAGTCCCTATAAGGAGGGTTTGAGCTTGGTGAGGGCATGAGTTTAGGTTTTTTGTAGTAATTATAGGTATGTTAGAAAAATAGGTTTCAAAAACATTTGCAACCTCCCTATCAGAATCAATATGCTTATCATCAACTACAAGAGAGATATTGCGGTCTTGTGTTTTATTTTTACAAGTCTCTTTGTTAATAATTTTCCAAGTGGCATTTATCTTATTATTTGATTTTCTAATTTTATCTTTCAAGTAATTTGACTTGGCAATTGCACAAACTTTTTTAAATAGCTTTGAATAATTTCTAACATAATTGATAAAATTAATATCATTTGATTGTGATTTAATGTTATATAATTCATATAATCTAATTCTACTTTTGTAAATGCCTTTAGTTGCCCAATCACTGAATTTGGACTTGGGATCTTTGACTTTTATTGTCTTTTTAGTAAAAATCCTATTAAATTCCTTTAAAATTAAATCAAATAAGTTTTTATAAGATTCATCTATGTTTTGATTCAGATGGTATTGAAATTGAAAATGAGAAAATTTATCATTAATGTTTTTCTTAAAAGTTTCTGTGCGCCTTGTAGTAATAGGTCGGTGTGTGAAATGCAGTGGAGGATTGTTGTGGTTGTATTCAAATATGGCCATCTGACCACTGTGGTCAGAGTTAATAAAATTAACAATAGATTTATCATACACTTTGCAATTACAAAAAATATTATCCAGGCAAGTAGCTGTTGTTGGAGTTACCCGAGTTGGTTCATTAAATAAATTATTAAGTCCAAATGAGTTAAATAGGTTTAGAAATCTAGTAGATTGTTGTGAGTCACCATCCAAAATATTAATGTTGAAATCTCCACAAACAACTACTTGTTTGTTACATTTACATACCTTTTTCAAAACTTCCTCCATAGTAGATTCAAATAGTATATAGTTACCAGATGGGGGCCTATAGACACAGACAATGATGTACTGCTCAAGCTCTGCACAAGAAAGCTCAATAGTTCGCTCAATAGAGAGTGATGTCACATCCTTACGGTTTTTTGAAGTTAATGAGTTGTCTAATAATATTAAAGATCCACCTCTAATAACATCTTCCCTTGTGAACGAACTAACAACTTTGTAATTATCAATACTGATCAGTAACTCATACTGTCTTAACCAATGCTCAGTAAGGCATACAACATTTATGTTCATTTCCTTTAAATAAAGCTCAAGTTCAAGTTCTTTACCGGGAAAGCCTTGAATATTTTGATGAATAATTTGTATATAATTACACTTTCCATTTTTCCTTACATTTAATTGGCCAGAGTTATCCTCTATTGTCCTATGATATAATTTAAATTACCTGAAACATTTTCCAGGGAATTGTTACAAATGTCAATAACCTGCTCAATAGAAGCAGACTTAGTAGCCAAATTCTTGGCTGAATTTCTTATTCTAATACAAAAACATAGCGATAAAGCTATCTGTCTTTTATAAAATTTTGAAAGATAAAAGTTATCTTTTGTCAACAATAGCCCTTTGCTAAGGTTAAATGTACTGATATTGCAGTCAATTAATTTAAATTTATTATTATTAAATGTCATTGTATTTAATGTCAAGTTCAATTTATACCTATACCGGAGCCGTTCTTAGAAGACTGATTTGACACTTTTTATTTTATATTTTGCATTTATCCTTGTTAAGAGAAACATATTTAGCGAATCATAAAGAATAACTTTTAAAAATAAGACGTTATTTCAAAATGTCAAATGCACCTAATTATCTAATTATTTGTCTTTTATTACCTAAAATAATTGAATTATAAAAAGAAAATGTAAAATTTCCACTCTTTATTACGCTTTTACAAGGTTACGCCGTTTGACACGTTTTCATAGTGACGTAGTGGGTAATACTCACCAGGTATTTTTTTAAAATAGGATGAAGGATTTAATAAGTATTGTATTTTAAAAATAAATATATTCATAAATAAGGAACTTAAATTCAATCTTTTGGATGTGAATTAATGTTTTTAATAAAAATTTGTTATATTTAGACCTTGCTTGGTTATAAAGTGGAAATAACTGTTACTTATATACTTCGGCAATTTTACCGTTGTCCCTCACTAGTGCAGTCAGTCTGACATGTAGCAAATCGGCCAACTTAGAGCGGCTCTGGTATAATTAAGTTTTCTGATTGTGGCAAGCTATTACTGTAAGGAAGTGTAAATAATATAATTTTATTAACTTGTAAGTTACTCAAATAATCAAAACATTTGATTAATTCTTTTTTATTTACATTTCCTCTATTTGCAATAAATATAATAATCGTTGCATCTTTGTTAAACTTAAATTTAATAATTTTTCTAATAATTTCACTATATGGTGTATTTGGGAAACAATTATTACTGACCGGTTGTCCCATTATACTACTCATTAATAGGCCCATATTCTTACCTATCTCATCACTGAACATAACTATATTAGTACTACTTACTAAAGACACCTGATTGTTACATGTCTGAGGTGGATGGGTATAGGAACTGTTGGATTCCATGGTTTGAGACAGCAAGCTATCACAGCGGGGTGAGCATGATGGGTCACACACTGACTGAGAACCATTTTCATTGTTCATTATGTTTAGACTATGGCCACTGGTCAACGATGAATTTAAAAGGTTCTTCAAAGCCAATATGTGTTCCTCATTCTCTTTTTTACAGCTTATATACCCACTAGTCATATTGTCCAAAGATTTTTTCAAATTAACTATTTCAATTTCCAATTTTCCTATGCTTTCCTCATAAGTAGTAATATGTTTATCTAAAGTTAATGTATACAAGTCTAACTCATCGCCTAAACGCTGTCTTTCTTTTATACACTTTACCTTGTTGTATGAACTGCGGTGGTTTTTTATTAACTTTTGTGTTTTTCTTATAAATCTACTAATTCTTAAATATTTTTTCAATTTATTCCGGCTGCATTTAACATTCCCAGCTGTAGGTGTAGGGCAGTGAAAAGTGTCATTTGTTAAATCAATTGTCATAACCGGTTTCATGTTAATTGCATCAGGAATAAGGCTGGGCGCACTGTCAATTAGCTCGTCAAATAGGGATTGGGTTTGGGAGGCGGTGAGCTCCTGCTTGGCGGTCTCCAGGTGGCTGATGTGGTGGTGGGCCTCCTGCAGCTCCTGCTCCAGCATTGTAACGCGCCGCAGGTTGTGGACGTACTCCTGACTGCACTCACCAAACCCATCAACGATTGATTGCAATTTGTCCCGTTCGTCAACTACAATGATATGTTTAGTATGCAATTCGGCCATATCTTTTTTTATCTTACTGCTCCTATCTAATACATCCAACAGTTCCTTCTCATTTTCATCTCTTTCTCTAATTAATTGCGAAACTTCCTCCTTGGTAGCTTTTAACTCTCGCAAAGCCAGGTCCAGTTTAGCCTCTGTCGAGACGGTGCTAGACCCCACCTGGCGAGCCAGAGCCTTGCTGCGAGTCAACATGTTGACAATGTTTATTTAAAAAGCAAAAAACAATCACAACAAATCACGGTACCAATGAGACGCTTACACAATTTTAGGAAATAAATGTAACTTTCTCGTATAAAACAACACGTAATTAACTAAAATATATTAAATACTAGTCGTTATTACTTTTTATTAGCACAGTTATTTGTATTTACCTGATTAAAGAGATAAAAACGATCACACAAAATTCAAACTTGCACTGTCATCCACTTTGCATTTGTTGCTGTTTCACAAACACAAAAAATACTTGGTAATTAAGTGATACCTATACACATACACTTATAATAACACACAATAAGTAATTAGTACGAGTTAAATAGGCCAATTAATGAGAAAATTAAATAAAATTATAAATTAAAACCGGGACAAACGAAATCAGCTGTCATTCGTAGTGTTGCCACAACCAAAAAAAAAAAAAAAAAAAAGAATCGCGCCCGGACGTGCGAACCATTACACCAACTTACAGCTATTGAAGCACGCATATTACCTGTTAGCCACGGGTGGAGCCATCATCCGTTAGTGGGTCAATTTCAACAAGTCCATATTTTTTAACATTTCGGTGAACTTTTTTATTTGTTACTTTTTTGAAAATACAACCATGTAGAATTGTTATTTACGCTATCGTTATAATTAATTTTAACACGACATTAAATTAAATTCATATACTTAAGAGATATAGTACTTTGAAATTTTGGTGTCACCGAAATGAAAGAAGAGTTCACCGAAATGAAACTTCTCATCACCGAAATGAGAAACGCAATACACCGAAATGAAATTACTTATGTAGTCACCGAAAAAAAGTAAACTGTTACCAAGTATACAGCCTACAACCTACGTTTTGAAGAGTGTATTCATCACACAGTAACAGATTTTTTCTTACTAAAATTAAAACTTCGGCCTTATCAATAAAAATGCATCTCCGTTAATCGTTTAACAGTGGTCGATGGAAACGTGGATACAACCCAGTCTTGATCTTTGTCAGTTCCAGATTCAGCTCTCAATGCATAAAGTCCATCTGCCAATCAATACCCCTAACCTTACATAGACCGATTAAGTGCAATATGCAGTAGTGCAATAATTCGTTAAACAATTGACAAAGCCATTATAAAGCTAGCTTCATTACCGAACTATGAACGATTCGTAGGTATCATCTGGAAATCGTCGTGCCAACATATCCCAAGAGGCTGTCGTACTTCCAACGTCCCGGGTTTGACTCAAGAGTCATCTGCGCCGTTTAAAAATTATGAATCCGCCTATAATGCCGATCCATTTTCACAAGACACATGTGATGCTTGTGAAATCTTAATGCTGTCTATCCATGCAAACCAGCGAGCCAAATGGATTAATACAGTCACCAGCATTGACATGACCCACAATAGTAAAAAGGCCTAGACCACAATCCGTAAATGGACCGGTGAGCCCTCTCCTCCAAAGTTCCAAGTAAAGTTACTGCAAACAAAATTGCTCATCAACTGTTGCTGAATAAGAAATCGTACACTCGCCTTCCCAGAATTCAACTTGTACAATGCCTTCCGAAAGAGAATTTACTGAGCCAGCCTTTTGACGATATCATTTTTAGTGTTAGATACTTGAAATCTGGTAAAGCATCGAGTGTTGATAACATTTCCACAGAACAACTTAAAAACTTGGATCCTATGACTATTTGCTGGTTACAACCGAAGTTCAATGATTGTCTACAATCTGCGAAATTATCACGTCTATGGATCTTGATATTGCCATTCCAAAACCGGGAAAAGTTCTAGATGACCCTAAAAACCTTCCGCCCATTATCCTTGCTCAGTCACACATACAAATTACCTCAACGACTTTTGCTTAACCGCCTATCACCTATTAGATCAGCACTTAATTCCAGAACAGGTAGGATTCAGACCTAAAAATCATGTTGTAACCAGACGTTAAACCTCACCCAACACATGCCATTTTATCATAAACGTCTAGTCCATAAGATTTGTATTTGTAATTCAGAAGCTACACTGATGTTATTCTGTTTTGTGAACCAAAATAAATAACACAAAGAGGATAGTTTTGAAATGGGAATGATTACAGCGCTGTATGCGTGGATTTGACAGCAGCTTATGATACAGTGAACCTGAAGCGTCTCTTGTGGAAAGTCTACTCGATGGTCAATGACTAGAAATTTATAAAAATACTTGGTGAGCTGCTCCGCAACCGTAGCTTTCAGGTCCATTTGTCTGAAGAAATAAGCAGATGGCGATCCCAAAAAAACGGTAATCCCCAGGGTCTACCCTGGGGATGACCGTTTTGTTGGAATCACTACTTTTCAACATCTACACAAAAGACCGACCATGTTGCCGATGACCTGGCGCTCATATCACAAACACAATCCTGTGAAAACATAGAAATAAACCTCACTTCAGCCTTAGGGTTCAGACACTCTCAGACTAAATATAACATGGCAGGGACAACCACAGAAGTTAAAGTCGGCATAGCTTTATATTTAGATTTAGAAAGTACCGAATCTTCACACAGATCCACCTTCTGCTCGTCTTAACCTCTGGTCTAACACGTTTGCTCCACCCGTCCCCTTGGTTCTACCTTCAGAAAGCCTTCCAACAGGACACGATTTGCCATGGTTAACCTGAAGGTCCCTGGACAGACTCCGTAGCCAGGTTGGCCAATGCAAAGATAATATGTTTAGGTGGGGGTTTCCTGGACAGGAGGATATCGCGTGCCTATGTGGTCTCTCACCATTGTCCATGGCTCACCTCACTTCATGCCCCGCCTGTCCCGACTCCTGTACACAAATTGAGCTGATAGAAGGGTCAACAACCGCGGTCCGGGTGGCGGAATTATCCAAAATAATTTTAAGTGTTTTGCCATCGACACGAAAAAGAAGAAGAAGAAGAATAACTTACCATTTTGAACTTCATCATTTGACTTTAGATGCTGTTGACAAACATTTCAAGTTAATCTGTTATTACTTTAATCCAGAGTCTTAAATATATAAAAGAAGAATCACTGACTGACATATCGATGCACAGTCTAAACGGCTAAACGTAGACACTTGAAATTTGGTAAGGACGTAGTTTAGGTACCGTAGAGGTGCATTAAGAAAGGAATTCCGAAATTCTCACGGGAACAGGAATAATCCGGAAAATCCTTTTGTATGAAAAATCGCCCACGCAAACGAAGTCGCGGGCACAGCTAGTGAAAAATAAAGGTATTGATTACAACCACACATAGATTTTAATAATTTAATCTGAAATTCATTTGGGAACATGTAAGAATAAATCAACAAATATATTGTAATTATCAACAATAAAAATAAAAATATATTCCTTTCGAAATTACAATGTAACAAAATAAATTAAGGTCTTTATTCACCGAAATGAAGTAATTTGACACCGGAATGACAAAAGAAATCACCGAAATGAAGATAATAATCACCGAAATTACCAAATTCTCACCGAAATGAAAAAGTCACTGGAATGATATTTTTTCTCATTCCGGTGGTCAATTTAGGTCACCGAATTCACCGGAATGAGGTCACCGATATTATATACAGCCCATAAAAATAAGCACAACAAGGAAAATATAAATAAAAGAAATAAATTGATACGACCTACTTAATTGAGCGACATTTAGTAATAGTACATAGATTTTATAGACATACCGAATGATTGGATCACAACTTATATCCATTCACGTGAATGACAAAAAAAACGGTACGCAGTCACCGAAACCGACTTACTTACGTTTTTGGCGGGAACTGCAAACAGCAACACACGTCCTCTTACGTTAAGCGCTTAGGCGGCACTGATGCGCAGATTTACTGCGCAGTGGCAAGAAGCTAGTGTTTTTCGATGCCTAGATATTCGCGTACAACGAAAATTCACCGCGATGACATATCTCATTTGGACACGTGAATTTGTACTTACCATTCATTAAATATAACAGATTTTGTATTGAACTTTCCGCAATAAGGTACTGTCATTATTAAGGATTTAAATAAAAAAAGTTAAATCCCTAAAAAATCAACTGTTTTTAAAATATGATTAAAAGTATACTGAAAAAAAAACCGGCCAAGTGCGAGTCGGGCTCGCGCACAAAGGGTTCCGTAGCAGCAAATATAATAAAAATCAACCTATCTCAAAAACTATAAGAGATACTTTGATCAAACCAAAAATCGTTGAAAGAGTTAATTAGCATGCATCACCTCTATTTTTTTTAGAATTTTATACCCCGTAGTTATAAAAATAGAGGGGGGGGGACATACTTTTTACGACTTTGAGAGCTGATATCTCAAGAACCGTTCACTTTAAGAAAAATGTTTTTTAGAAAACTTTATATCATTTTAAAAGACCTTTCCATTGATACCCCACACGGGTATGTACATCGAAAAAAAAAATTTCATCCCTCAGTTACATGTATGGGGGGCCCCACCCCCAATTCTTTTTTTTACTATTTAGTGTCATATTTTTGTAGCGGTTCATACAACACATATTCCCAGCAAATTTCATTACTGTAGTACTTATAGTTTCCGAGTAAATCGGCTGTGACAGACGGACAGACGGACAGACGGACAGACGGACAGACGGACATGACGAAACTATAAGGGTTCCGTTTTTGCCATTTTGGCTACGGAACCCTAACAAATTGTGCCGCGTCACCGATATGATACAATTGGGGGTTTAAGATTTTTTTTACCTAATTAGCGATAATCATAATTTAAAAATATTTATAGTCACCTGTAGGAGACAACACCTTTTATCTAAAAAAAAATATTACAAGTTAAAAGTGCCATCCTGCACTAGCAGTTTCAGCCGTGCCGTTTACGATTTGGTGTCGGGAAATTCACCCTAGTGATATACACTTAACAGTAGGTACGGCTTACAGTAGAGCGATTGATTTTTTTCCATTTTTCAGTATTCTAAAAAAGCTAATGTAAGCTTTAGCACTTAATTTTTTTTAAATTTACATTAGTTCGTGTGCATCAGGATTACGGGTGTACCTTTAAAATCGGGGATTCTATACTCATAAAAGCAATGTGCTAGCAATGTGAGGAATGTGCGTAAAATTTCAAGCAATGTGTTTTTATAAAACTCGAGTTATTTCAAAAAGTTAGTGAGCAGCCAGCCTGACTCCAGTGTGGCTACCATGAGTTTAAAACTTACGCACTCGATATCGCCTACGTAAATATGTCTATGATAAACTTGTACAGCGCCGCTGGTCGTTTCGCGAAGAACTGAAATCGGCCGTATGAAAAAAACAACTCGATAGGTTTTTAACGTACGTAACTCATGGTAGGCCCTCAGAATGACGGGTGTATTTTAAATCTGAGCTAAGTATGAAAACATTAGCAAAGAAATATCTATCTTATTTATTTATTTCCTAAATGGAGAGCATGAGGTTCTCGGGAATTTTCAATATCTGTGTTGTGGGTTGGCTAAGCATGTTCATATATTTTTCATTAGAGATCCGAATTATATATCGCAATAAGTTACGAATTAAGTATAACAAATCTTAGAGCTGCAATATCGAAGTAAGTAATAAACTATTGCCTACCTTTTTATGGCAAAAAGGGACTGCGCAACGCTATGTTTACTCTGCGGTTCGTATTATAAATAAATAAAGTTATGTAATTTATTACATACATTGATTTCATCCCGATCGTGGTAAGTTGCACTTGTGTTACGGATACCAGAATGAACAGTGGATATGTCACCGGAAAATAACAAGAACCGTAAATTTATAACTTTCCTAGGAAAATTATAAACTTTCGTAGGATTCTACACGACAGATAAAATGTATTATTTTACGCCTAAATTCTAGGAAGTTTATCAATTTGCGACGTCGTGTGGTAAATTTATAAACTTACGGATATTCATTCGTAAGATTCTACGCGGTTCGGCCAATCACAGAAGAGTGTTTAATTTTACGTTTCTTATAAGACGGAAAATAACACACAGCTCTCTGATTTACACACTTCTGATAAATTTGCGGTTCTTGTTATTTTGACAGATACACAAATATACCTACTATAATATTTTTAATAACACAGCCACGGAACAAACACCGATGTTCGTCACACAAATATTTGACCCGGGCGGGAATCGAACCCACGACTCTTGGAATCGTAGGCAGAAAATGAAAGATGAGATTTAAAAGACATTAATCAAATTATTCACTATTATAAAACTTGAATTTTTATATGGAGTTAATGTATATATAATATACCTACGGGCTATTGAATACGAAATAAGAAAAACCAAAGGCTTACTTTGCTTAAAATTCTTTATTCATCTATCATTAGGATTTATTTTTACACTCCATACAGTTTTATCATAAAAAAAGATATTCACACTTGGTATAACCAACATCATTAATTGAAATCAAAGATCCTACTTGGTTGTCCAACAACCTCATTAAACGTGATATACATAATACAATTGAATACAATTTAAATTTGGCATATTATAACAACTAGTATGTGTATATACATGTACAGTGTAGTAGTTTAAGTAGGTATAATTTACAATTAATCAGTTACTCAACCCTTACATAGGTATTGAAAATTAATATCTCTGCACATACTGAAATAAAAATACATTGGCAACACAATACAACGATTTAAATGTTTAGTCTCATTCACGAATGATCTTTTTTTAAAAACATATTTTGTGGTGACATACCTCGTAAGTAAATATCTTGAGGCTTACTGCCCTAAAGGTACTTAGTTTGAATTTTGGACTAATATTTTTTTCCCTATCTTCCTAATGTTGCGTAGGAGTAGCCTCGTCATCACCACCGGACTTGCGGAGGAGCGGATGGCTCTCACCCCTAAGTTGGACTAACAACTAATATTCATTTGCAAGGTGTCGGTATTACTCTACAACATTACATATTCTCTCTATACATTATAATTTAAATTAATACACAAAACTATGGTACTTCGTAAATGCGCACGTAACATGAGCTAATAATACAAAATAACTTCAAACTGCCAGAACTCACGTCTGAAATAACTCAACAATGATATTTTCAGGCAAAGATTAATCCCGTTTCAGTGGTATTAACTCAGCGGGGATAAAACTTTATTTCGCTAACAAACAACACGTCAGTTTGCAGTTTTGCATTTTCGCAAATTAATTATGAGCGTTGCAGTTACATTTACAAAGTATTTATGGGAGAGCAATGCCCGTCATCAGAATAATAATTTGAATTAACTACTGTCATATTAGAAAACTGAAAGTGTCCGGGATATTTGCCATGATGTTTTGTTTTAATGCGCCATGATCAAGGGTAAACTGTTCAACCGTGATCATGGCGCTTGCAACAGTGCCGAAATATCGGGATCTCATTAAAACAAAACAACATGGTAAATATCCCGGACAACTACTGTCATATTTCATGTCAGATGAATATTGTTGAAATTAAATAACAACAATACTAATGTACCAATAATATTTTTGAACATAAAGATCAAATCAATACTGAAGAGTTTGTTTGTTCGAAATGAAAAAAATCGATGGATAGACCATTATTTTATCGAGGAAGGCTTTAGGCTATATAACATCACGCTGCGACCAATAGGAGCAAAGGAATAATGAAAAATGTGTTAAAACGGAACGTGGACGATGTCGCTGGCACAGCTTGTTAGGTATATGCAGAGATATTATTACATATTATGTTATAACGCATTCTTTCACATCTTTTTTAAATACCTATTATCTCATTCGATACACAACAAATAGTAAAAAAAAAACAAAGGTACATTTTACAATAGTTTACATAAAACTATCTTATTAAATCTAAGGTTCAAACCGGGTAGGTACGATTACATGATGCTACGGTTCTCTTACGAAGTATTCGCCTATTTAAAATAATTAACAAATATGGTCAGTCATTTCATTACTTAATAGTTGTTTCTTATTATTTTCCCTTTATTTTCTTGTGTCAAATCACTCAGACTATCCTATTTATCTACAAACTTCTTTATTATAAGCTAATCGTTAATCAACAATAGACAATTTTAAATAAACATTACTAATCAAAATTTATGATTATTTTAAAAATGTTATTATAACATACAGTCCGTTAACTAAAACTAACTTATACGCAATATATTGCAATGAAGTATCGACAACTCAATCGATTGATTTGTGCAGACAGTGAAATACTTCAGAATTACTTACAAAGCATTAGTAATATTAACTTGGTCTTAAAATGATTACAAATACAGTAGCAAATACATAGCTACTTAGTGCACTGGGGACGTATTACGACCCCTCCAGTCAATTTTAAGAATGGGCATCGACTAACTTCGTGTTTCCGGTACACTTAGTTATGCGCTATGGTTGTGGAATCATACAGACTGACATAACCCCTACACCATCTTTGTAAAATATAAAAAGTGAAGTAATAACCGCTTTTTATCATATATATATTTATCATGAATAGCTACCGATGCCAATTTTTTAAATGACTGCAATTAAGAGGTCGTAATACGCCCCCAGTTCTGTATTAAGACCTAGGTTAATATTACCAAATCGAATGGAACACGAAAGTCTTAAATCATATACTAAAAAAGAAATCGTGTACATCTACAAAAAAAACACCATCAAACCTTTAAAAGTCAGGAGTTACATTTTAAATAAACATTAGTCTTACTACATGGGGGTCAATCGTTCCGGTTCCTTCTCCTCTCTAAGCGTATATACTGATCTGCGGATGGCGCCCCCATCAGATCTAGGCCCAGACACATGATGCAGTACTTCCGGCAGTGATTCTCCTTCTGAATTCATCATCGTTTCGTCCGTTAAGTTGCCACTATCGTCGCGTCAAGATCTATGAAGAAACTCTGACGTCAGAACCTTCTGTGTGTTCGACTTCATCACCTTTTCATGATGTCTCAATCGGTGTACGATCTCATCGTGCAACACGTTGAAACACATTGCGGTCAAAGCCAAACCAGTCATGATGTAGATTGAGCAAAACCAAACTGTACCAGTCGACGCGCCATTCTTCTGAGTCGCACCTGGAGCAAGATGACCGAATCCAATGGTGCTGAGGCTCATGAAGCAGAAGTAGACGCCATCGATAGGACTCCAGCCCTCAAGCTGGTAAAGGACAAGAGCACCGAAGAAGATGTAGGTGAAAATCGCTGCAAGACATAACGAGACTGGAGCGAGGATAGAAAATCCACGCAGAGACACTTTAGAGTCCGTGTCAGTGCAACTCATGGAATCGCAGTCTCTCAAGAAGCTGAGCCCCTGTGTTTTGTCCTTGATGGAATTCGTGCTGACACTGTGCGCTTGGGAGGCCGATATTATAGTTCCCGAAGGAGACCGAACGTAATAAGGCTCCTGTAGATGCAAAGTCTGAGTCCTGTAGTCGTCTTGCCTTCTCACTTTTTCCTTCCGTTCCTTACTCGCCATCGTTCTCTCGTCGAGGCAGCAGTAGCCGCATTTTGTGCATAGACAACAACATAGTGCTCTACTGAATACACTTCTAGCTAATCGTGACAATAATGCGCCTACTACAGAGAGGTATAGAAGAGTCAACGGTATACCTATAACGGCGTATCCGATGGTTACGGCTTTTCCCAACGCAGTTTTGGGAGCTACGCTTCCATAACCTGAAAAGAATGACTGAAATTAATAATCCGCTCGAGTAAAACAATACTGATAAATATTTTCATCAGAATTTACATTACAAAAGCAATAAATTGTCAAGGACTGCGAAAACAGTGAAGAATGCAATATCCGGAACGTCAATTCGCAGGAATAATCTACAATCGAATCAATTTAAGAAAGTAAATTGATTTAGGTGGGGTCTGATTTTTTGAGGGACAGAAAATTATAGTAACAGAGCCCACGACCAAAATTTTTGTCTCATAGCAATACGGCCAAAACCGCATCAAATCGATAGATAAGATTATTCTGAACTCGAAAATACCAATATCAGACATTTTCCGCGTAGCGTTTGATCTGACCGAATTTTCAAAATTGTCAAAGAATTTTACCGAACTGCATCATAGCAATATGTCTGATTTGCAGACTGTAGTTAAATGATGATTCTGAGATACCGGAAACATATTTTTCAGACGTTAGTGGTGTAGCGCAAACCCGTAAAATCACTTAAAAAGATTAAAAATGAGACAAAAAAAATGTCTCATAGCAATACGTCTGAAAATCTTTTTTATTAGTAAATTTTGGTTATTTGATGCGAACAAAACAATTTTCAGACGGAAATGTGGACGCATAAAATTTTGAGACCGTTTTGAAAATGTTAACAAATTTTACCGATCGGTATCATAGCAATATGTCTGAAAATTGCTAGACATGATAGAATAAGTTGTCCACATGTGCAAAAAATTAAATCAGACAAATGAAGTGTAGCATCTTCTCTATCAGACAACTTTTCGATACTCAGATATCATTTAAGAATCGTATTGAGGTATCTTGAATGAAACCAATGAATAATAGTAAGAAAGGGGCAGGGCGTAACAAGCGATGAGGCTGTTGAAATTAAATACTGATTGATTTGATAGTTTTGGTTTTATTTAAAGCACACTTGTTATTTTCGTTTTAGCATATACTCCATATGCTACACTTAAAGTGTCTGAAAACAGGTTTTTGGTAATCAAGGCAGCAAAAAGAAAAGTTAAAAAAACAATTATCCGTATTGCTATGATACAGGTCGGCTAAATTTGTTGACATTTTCAAAAATGCGCTCAGGCTATGTGCTACGCACAAAATGTCTGAAAACAAACTTTTTCGTAATACAATTATAAAATCTATGTACATTATCACTATCAGACGTATTGCTATAATACCGACTGCCTTTTTTTTTTGACACAGCAGAAATGGCCTCCCACGCAGTTGCTACACTTTCGACCGTTACTATATACCTAGTCGGGTTCAGAATCATACAATCTAAAGATTTTATAAGGTTTTTGCCGTATTGCTATGAGACATGGTTTTGGTCGTGGGCTCTGTTACTATTAGGTTTCACTTAATTTAGTATATCTGTTGCACAAAAATGTAGCGAAAAAAGACATTGCGATTAAAGTGAGAAATTTGGGTACTTTTTAAAAAAATATCCTTTAAACTGTTTGTTTGCCAACAAAACAGAGGTAAATAAGAGGTAATTCTGCCAAAGTAAGTTGGACAAAATACTCTTTAGCAAACCACATCCAAATTGGTTCAGTCAATTCAATGAATTGGGGAAATATGTACATACTTAAGTATCTTACAGGTACGGTACGTGTAGGTAAGTTTGTTTATTTTTTGTAACACTAAATAGCTTGTTTTCTATCTTTTTTCTTGAATTCCACTAAAACCTTGATATAGTTCATAACAAAATCCATAAGCATACATGAAATACGGACTACAATACTCACCAATCGTAGTCAGCACAGTCAATGAATAGAGGAACGCTTTAGCAAAGTTCCACTCGTAGTCGTCTACGACAAGCGCCGGCGCTGACTCCAATGCCCTCGCGCCGCCATATTGAGCCGACACGTCAGCCGCCACCCGAGCCACCAGCTTCTCCTGGAACCTGGCTATCTCCTGAGCAGCCAGTCTCGTCCAGTTCTCCTTGTACAGTATGTTCAAAGACACCGTGATCTCCCATATACTCTCCACCGTCTGAGATCGCAATTCCGCACTCGCCTGCGTTATACTGCCATTCAACTTTGCTATTGGCACTTTAGGACTCTCTGCCTGGTAAGATGTAGTCGCTAACGTCTTCTGGTGTATCTTCGACGCGCTCCCTTCGATTGCCAGAAAAATGAACGCTCCCAGCAAAGTATAAGCCAGAAGTAGAACAAAGATGCCAAGATTCGTAACGCATCCCGCTATCAGAGTCTTCTTCTTGCTTTTCTTCGTTTTGACGCAGAAACAACAAGTCGTTATTATGTCATCGTCTACTTTGTAGCTTTCCGATTTGCCATTTTTCTTGTATTTCCCATTGACATGGTTCTTCTTCTTATTTTTGTCCATGTTCGTTTTCATAAATTGCATTGGCGGTGCATTTTCTTTGTATTATTTCTTTGCTTCAGGTATTTTCCGTTACGTAAAGCGCCATCTGCAGCAAAAGAATAACATTAGTGTTCCGTATATATAAATATCTAAAGGAATGTTTGTTTCGACAATATTCTGCCGCCTCAGCAGACTAAACAAAATGGCTTTACCAGTAAAAGGCGGGCCGATGGAAGGGAAGATGAGGACAAAGTAGGGATGAAGAATATTAAGTTAGCGTAAGGTAATACTTATTTATTTACTAAGTCGTTTCTGATTATTTAATAGACTAACATTCAATATCATTGGGATTTTTTATGTCAGTCAATGGAATAATTTATTTTGTACATGTTGAAAAAGAGGCAGTACTTATAATTTTCGTACTACTAGTTACAATTTTCATCATTCGTCTGTTACGCTGATCTTTTAAAATATAATTAACAAGGACTAACAGTCAATGGAATAATTTATTTTGTACATGTTGAAAAAGAGGCAGTACTTATAATTTTCGTACTACTAGTTACAATTTTCATCATTCGTCTGTTACGCTGATCTGTTAAAATATAATTAACAAGGACTAATTAGAAATCAAAATATATGGTCTGTCTGTAGTAAATCTATCTAAGATTTACAAAACAATTTATCACCATAAGGATCACGTTCACAAAGATACCAAAAATCCTCTTCTCTTGAAATCCCTACCAAAAACTATCTTCTAGTATTCCGCCTAAAGTGTAACCGTAAAGCACAAGTATGAGATAGTACAGGAGACATTCATTAAATGCTTAATCTCGTATGTAAAGTGCAAACTGTGCCCGAACACGCCCCGGGTACAAGCTCAGCGGAGCCCTGAGGGGTATTACATTACAAGACGTGCATCGTAGCCATTACACTATATTCCCTATTGATTAAAACAGAGACGAGGTTAGGGAAACGGGAGAGGTTAAATCGTAAGCTTGAAACTGTTTTGAATTGTGTTATCATAGAAAAGGAGTGAGAAAAGGTATTTAATTAATTTTCTTCTGTTGTGCTTCTATTGTGCATTTCAAATCCAATATAGGTATAGTATACGCTTAGTAAACTATTCGTCTTTAAATAAAAAATATGTTTCTTAAAATAACGTAAGTCTGGGGTCACTGTGATCTCACTCGACACAAAAAAAGATGGTAAGTAAGCAAAACGAGAGTTTACATTTTTAAAAATATACTGGACTTCACGCGCATTATAGTCATATAAATAAATAACATAATAAATACAATATTTGTGATGTGTCACTCATCTTTGGTATGTTTATTGTACATAACCATCATATCACCCCCACAATAAAGATCATATCACCCCATTTTCCCCCATGCCTAACAAAATATACACAGAATGGCAAATTACACCGAATGGGAAGCACAAATCTAAAACTAGCATTGTGTCCTATTGTACCAATCTATTGCAGCGGAATCGATGAAGATCTCTTAGCAGCGTGGCTGTGGTATCCCGAGTCCAACTCTGTCTAGGGTTGCCAAGTTATTTAAGGGCACCTGAATTCCAAACATAAAGGAAAGAGTGCGGCAAGGTAAAACCATTTTCCCCAAAACTTTTGCTGTATTGTAGTACTTCATCAAGACTCTACCATGGAACCGTAAGAGAATTAATGTGAATGGCCCCTACATGTCGCATCTTCGATTTACAGACGATTGATGAGAACTCATCATCATCATCATCAGCCATATACGTCCCCAATGCTGGGGCACTGGCCTACCCTAAACTGGCTGGCTGGTCAACCACGCTGGCCAAGTGCGGATTGGTCGATTACACAACCTAAGAATTTCTTTGTAGTTGTGCAGGTTTCCTCACGATTAAAGCGTCGAATAACCGTACATATGAGTTTCAAATTTAAAAACACAGTGATACGTGGCGCGGCACGACCTCTCGCATGGGAAGCAACAATCTTAACCACTCGGCCATCGACGCTTTTTCAAACGAGAACTCACGGCGCGGTTTTCGACCGCGCCAGCGGCGGTTGCGAGCCCGCTACTTTCGTACAACGTAGATTTGCATGTAAAAACACATTCAAAACTCACGACGCGGTTTGAGTGTCATATTTGCTAAGACCAAGAACGATCTAAGTTGTATCCTCTTGGAACTTCGGGATGCTTCGTTATTGGCAAGCCTCAAGGTAAAATTGTCCAAGACTAAATCTATTCGTCTCTGGATAGCCACAAATAATCATATTTATATTTAATGGCTTACAAATTCCAAAAAACACAAGTGTAATGCGGCCAAGTTAAAGGTTGGTTTCAGAGCAAACTTTGTAGGTACTTGACTAAATACTGTACAATGTTGTCGTTTTCAATTGGATATAGATAATTAGTTTCTTATTGGATATAATAACCGTCGTAAGTACACGAACACAATAATACCATGAATTGGAGTCCAGCACATATTGTTGAGAACAATCATAAATATTTCTCGTCTGTATCGCCAACCCTGTCTCCATCGATAAACCTATGTGTATCAGTTACATATTCACAAATACCACAATATTGGACTGCATTCAAATTTCAGAGGAAACCAATTTTGATCTCTGATTACACAACCGTAGAGTACTAAATAGAAAAGGAATCTCTGCGATCCTAGTAATCCTATTCGGTTGGAAGCTTTCGAAGCCTTGTTCTGGAATTCATAGAGTGGAAACTTGCATATCATTATGCACAAGTTTATATTGGTATGAAGATAATTGTGGTCCCTCCAAATACTGCTAGATGTAATGAATGTATATTGTTCAGAATGATGAGGCAATATTATGTTATGATTGGTATCTAAGTCAGCATAATCATCAATCGAAATAATGTCCACCCAAATGTGAGATGGCAATAATAATTGTCTTAATCAGACGCAAGACCGGCAACTGTATACCTACCGTGTATTAGCTATAATAATCGTAAATATACAACCACAAGAATATCCTAAAGAACTGTAAGTTTTATAAAAAATATAAAATGGAAAAATACGAATATACAGCATCAAACAACGTCCAAAGCAGAAAAATAGGAAGATCATTATTTCCAAGCAGGAGTATTCTGTAATACCGTATAGTTAGCATTTTAAATTCTGTTCAATATTTCAACGTTTCCTTGTTTACTTCAGAGGTAATAAAGGTAGTTTACAAGTTCCACAGTACTGTTGGCAGTCTATACGCGGTTCTCAAATACGAACTATTTCGAGTAACCTGCATACAGAAACGATAAAAACCAATGAAGCGAATCAAAAAAGTCCACATAAATCGAAACTAGAACATAAAGCTGTATCCCAGAACTCGTTATGAATTGCGAACGAGGGAAGTTACTTGTAAGTTGTGCTAGTGATGTCAGGATATGGTTCGGTTAAACCCATAACATAAACTTCTAATGACTTAGAAGTTAAACTTATAAATAGACCGCATGTTGATCTAATATCTATCTAAGTAGGTTAAGCATATGTTTTGCGGAAATCAGAGATCTATCATGTCGTTATTTTGGAATTTATCACCTGTGAAATGTACATGAATATGGTTTCGATGGATGTTTGCTTGGATTATGTTATTTTAGTGGTTTGTTTTTATAGCGTCCAGTATATTACCAACATGTACTTTTTCTGATTTATCGTCAAGTAGGCCCGTGCCCCAGCAGTGGGGACGTATATGGGCTGATGGTGGTGATGATGATGATGAGCGGTGATGATGATGATGAGCGGTCAAATATACGACAGTACTTGACGATTAAGCAGATTTCAAATTCAAAATTCACATGTATTAGAACTTTTATTACATTTACTAACGAGTAATTGTCGTCTCACAATTCAAGCACATCGCATAAGGGTTTCGGTTTTCGGTTCGGTCACAGCAAGATAAACATCACATCGCTTCTCCACGAAGTAGTGTTTTTAGCTAGCTTTCTGTAACTAATCGCCAAGTTTCAAATAGCTTTCAAAGTTTGCAGGCAATATTAGGTACATGTTGTGGCCACTGATATTGCTGTTTATTTTACACTAGTATACTGTTTAGAAGTAGCTATAAAAGGGAATGTTGCTGTATATCGTCTAGTTTGTGAAGTTGTGGAGAATCTTTAGAGCAAGAGCGTTCTGGTTTTCAATGCAAATAATAATCAACAATATTTTAGTAAAACAAAAAAGTCCAATAGGAAAATGGAAATCTGAAAAGAAAATAATTTTACTGAGCAGAAACACTCGCTAAGTGCGTCTGTCTGTACCATTGTGTTTTTTAAAACTCACATTTTTATTGTATGGGAACCCATAAGATGACTTCAAATAAAATAAATGAAATTTTCCCGCATATTACTGGATGTGGTGTCCAATCCGGTCGTTTTTAAAATATTAAAACACCTAGTGCCACTAAAATTGTAGATTTACAGTAATTTCTACGTTTAGTATATTCCCTTATAATACGCAGAGCTAAAAGACGAGCCTTCGTAATTGAAAATATGAATCAATTTATCTTAAACAAGCCGCACGCATTGACGAAACATCCAGCTACTTATTTTGAACACCTATCACGACACCTCTCAATATCTACCCGGACACACAAAGCCACATCAAAGGCGGTAAGTAGAAGATACGTCTCTTATATCGAAATCAAAGGCGGTAAGTGATAGAGACATGCCTTATGTCGAATCCAGGTGGCGACGGCAAATTCTCAAAGGGCGACAGTCACCGGTTTGCCTTAGGGTGCCCCGTTTGAAGTTCGGAGATCGCTCGCAAATATGTATCTACTTTACTGTTGACGATTGTGACTGATGTTTATCAATTGAGACTGAGATTGTCGTGGAGATTGACTTGTATTGTAACTTACTTTTGTGTTTCGGTTGCTACTTTTAGGTAGCGAAACTGTATAAATGTTCTTGAAGGAACAGGAAGAATAAAAACGGATGATAACATTTAAATAGTTATGTACTCTAATCTGCCTTTACGGACGACAAAAAAAAACTGCAAAAAAGATGGAAACGGCCCGTTTATCAAAGCCGATCTCAAAAACAAAAACGGTGGCGATCACGTAGGCGATCTAAGCTGACGCGTGTCTTTCCACGCACAATAGACAATACAATTGATAAAAAACTGAAAATGACCGGGATATTTACCATGTTGTTTTGACCCGTCAAGTCAAGTTGAACCCCGCAACAGTGCCGAAATATCGGGAGCTCAAAACAAAACAACCCGGTAATTTCCAGTTTTCTAATGTGTGTAACCATGACAGTTTAAAATAATACACGTTAAGACATGATATTTACTATCGACGTTAATCAAAAGCACTTCCTCTTTATTATTTGACATAAATCACAAAATATCATCTGAACCATGAACAGGTAATCTTACCTTCTGATTCCGAATCTCATTTATGCAAACGGAATACCCGCTGAATATAAACTCCCATAATATAATATTCGACCATCTCTGGATATAACTCCCATATTCTTTACGGCAGAGCCATGGAGCCCACAAATTTGCGTCGATAGAAAATAACAATTCCCATAATACCCACCTACTAAAATTTTATTATCAATTCTGAATTTATGCCCATGAACCACAGTAAAGTAAGGGTGTACCGTAAAGTTGTAAAATAGCCATACAACTGGGTAAGCGGCTACAGCATCATTTGAAGGTTAACTATCTTTTTTGATAGGATATTTTCAAACCCTTGTGTAACTTATTGTACCTATACAGTGGAGATTTTTAGCCCAATAGTATTATCTTAAATGACGTATCCTTTCATAGCTGACTCATATTGAACGTAATTGATACGAGTTAGAACACGAAAAATCACGATCAACACGAATCATCGCGATATCATCATCATTATCACGAAAAATGCAAACAAAACGGTTCCTTCGTTTAGAGATAAATAGGTACACAATGTCACAATATACACAGTGAAATTTTAGCGGTTTTTTTTCCCGTAGCAGAACGATTTACCTTGTACAATCAAATCATGCTAGTTATTTCGTGAAAAAAAAAGTTTTTTTTTAATTATTCAAAAAACAATCATCCAACACGAAATCGTGAGAAGCTATAGTTCTTTTAAGTGATGTGATGTAATCTGCTTGACGCATGAAATTGATCATTTAAGCTAAAGAAGCCTAAAGCTGTTAGAGCGTGCTTTCGAGTTTCGTTTATCCCTTTCGTAAAAGCGGTATTAATTGTTTTGAATAAAACAAACACATTTCACAAATCTATTTTACAAGTAAGACAGAATAATTTTACTGCGGGAAAACAACCACTAAAATTTCACGGCTCACATTAAGAATCTGTAAAAAGAACAATCTGAAAGTTGATTCTTAAATTCGTGTAGTTTCAAGTACATTATTCGTTTTCAAGATATATTATGAAAACATTGTACAATTATGGAGAAAATAAACGTTATAGAGTAGAGAACCAAAACGCAATCAGTTTGTGGATATTCGCCGTGCTAAACAAATCCGATAGTGCTACATGTCCACGAGTCTTCGTAGAAATCTCACTGAGTCTTCCTCCATTAGACCACGGTCCCATCCAAGCGTTCCCTCACGCAGGGTAATGAAATAACTCATTTAAATTGGAATAGAGATTTCAATGGTGGAACATTAGGCTGGCGGGAAGCTAAAACGCGGTAATATTGGATTATATCACTGATTTATGCAAAATCTTTATCGAGTGCGACACCTGAAATTGGATTTTCGCACGGTCGCATTACTTCAGTCTAAATGGCCGACGTTGGATGGATTTTTCTGAACGTCTTTCATTACAGATGTTTTTACTCGTGTGTGATTTACAGCGGTCGATTTTATATTGGACCGTTTTGGGATGGTTCGGTTTTGATGAAGTTTTGCGTTAATGGTCCGCGTTTCGCCGCAGTTCAGATAGGTAAGGTATGTTACATTTTAAGGTGGTATATATATGGCTTTTTCTCCTTTAGATTTAATGCCCTTAATCATTTTTGATCCTGTTTTACATTTTAATCATTTGGAGTGGTAAACCACCGCAACACATAATTGAAAATCCAAAGCAAATCAATACCTACTTAGTTCAAAGAAAATTAAAAGTTAATTTATCTCTCTTTTCTTTCTGCTGCTCTTAATCTGTTTTGACACAAAGACCATGATCTCATAAAGTTATCAATATAATAATTGTATCATCTACGACGCAAAACTATAGATACTATTATAACTATGACCATCAAAATAATTTTATTTAAGAGCACCTACTAAGTTAGCCTCAAATACTTATGTACAGTCAGCCAAGAAAGTGGTCTACCACTTTTGACAAAAGTTTCTGCGAGATGTAACGATCGATAAGCTTGACTTTTCACTGACACAATCTTATTGCCATCGAATCAACGAAAAAGTTCAAACGAATCTCAACCGTAGGGTGGTAGACCACATTTTTGGCTGACTGTACTTACGCTCACACAGAAAACCACCAACAAAGTGAGATAGTCTTAGAGAAAACACGCATAGAAAATTCAATTTAAAACTCAACTTGTCACCAATGAACTCTTTACAACGATACTAGACAACACCGCTTCGGCACTATCAGGCTTATCTTAAATACTCGATACTTTGTATCGAGACACGGAATCGATAGATCGAACGTATCGAACAGCAGTACAGTCAGCACGATAAATATCGTCGGTCTTACTACAAAAACGCGTAACTCCTTTTTACAGAAGAACAAAATATATGATTACTTTTGTTTAAAGTTGTTAAGAGTTGTTATTGTTATTTTTGATAATAGTATTGACAGTAGCTTAAGAATTCAATCCAAAGTTTTAATGATGGTGATGAAATTTAATTTGTATAAATGTTTAAAGAAAATGGGGACTAAAAAATGTAAAACGAGAAAATTTACTCAGCATTTCTAAAACTACTCCGACGATACGCGACTTTGTAGCTAGACCCGAAGCAATCGACAAGTCAATCTATAATATAAAAATCAATCACAAAATGTGTTGGTAAGCGCATTAATCAACGACGCCTGAACCAATTTGGCCAATTCTTTTTTTAAAATGTTCGTTGAAGTCCAAGGATGGTTCATACGGCGAGATAAAATCGAATAATTGCCGGGAAAACCCTAAAAACAGCCCTTTTCTTTTTCACATTTTTTTGACAGGACAAAGTCTGTCGGGTCAGCTAGTAGTTCTATAAAAGTTTCAAACTATTTAATACCTCTCAAAAACATTTTTAATGCTGCTGTTAAATATTTCTGCGCAAATACCATAATTGTCTGTAATGATCTAATCCATATCATTATCATCAGCCATATACGTCTCCATAGCTGGAGCACGGGCCTACCCTAGTACTAGTACTAGACGAACCCTAACTAGCGCGATAAGCCCTTAGCTAACCACACTGGCCAAGTACACACACAACCTCAGAATTTTCTTGTAGGTGTTCAGATTTCCTCACGATGTTTTCCTTCACCGTTAAAACGTCGAATAATCGTACATATGAATTTTAAATTAAAAAAACACATTGGAACATAGCGCGGTTTGAACTAGCGACCTCTCGCATGGCAAGGAACGGCCATCCTTAAACCATTAAATCTTTATTTTCTTTAACATATTGAGCCACAAAACGCTCCGAAAAGATCCGAAAAGAAAAATCAATTTTAAAATCCAACTTGTATCCAATGAACTCTTAACGTAACAGCATTACTAGACAACATCACTTCGATACTATCAGGCTCATCTTAAAATACCCGATACTTTGTATCGAGACACGGAATCGATAGATCGAATGAACCTAGATACCTGTACCTATTTATTGTACAGTTGCCTGCACAATTCCCAGCGCATTGTGGAACTCAACAGCGGTACAGTCAGCCAGATAAATAAGCGAAAATGCAGCTTGACGCGAAGCGATCGTGAATATTTGCCGTTACATGTCGATTTTTAAGCAGCTGGGTAATCAAGGGAACGTATTTATCTTCCACTTGATACGCCTGAAATATATGGGTCAGACGATTTTTTAAATATTTTATACATGGAACTCTTTGCCGTATTTTTTCTTTGTTCTCTACAACGTATACATTTTAATTACAATACGGTTCCGCTCATTCAATGCAATCATACGTTTTATTTCTTAATGCCTATAACTTTGTTAAGCTAAGCATCATGATATGATTAGGTGATCAATATTTAACTCTAAGAACTCTACTTCCTGTATTAAATTCTATTATAGATACCCATTTTAAGGTGCTATCACATAGCTCATTTCCGTTACTTACGAATTCATTCATTTGAGTAGAAACATAAGTATAAGTACTACGTTTAATACGAGTAAGTGTGTAGAATATATATTATAGATTCATAAAAGATTCCGTTTTACTAACCACCATAAAATATCTTGTCATACCTAACTAAAACTGAATTTATCTCCAGCTATTACGTGACTGACTGTACAAGCGTCTTGAGTAAAAGCAGAAGGCAATAATCGTATCGAAGTTGCCGGCACCGCCATTAGACTACGGGAGGGAGTGGGGTTGGGGGGCTGTAAAGGTAGAGACACTGCACCAACGCTTAATTATAAGGAGAATACAGTAACAGCTTCTATCGATTATCGATTAATAATATGCGAGTATCGAGTGCATGCAAGTTTGGCGGCTTAAACCTGGTGTGGAGACAATGGGATATTTTTGTGTTTTATTATTCTCACTAGCCATATACCTAGTTTCAAATATTTGTTCCTACACTTACTTTATAAATACATAGATATTTATAAATACATACTTAAATAGATAATTACACTCAGACACGGAACAAACACCGATGTTCATCACACAAATATTTATCCCGAGTGGGAATCGAACCCACTACTCTTGGAACCGCCAGCTAGGGTCACTAACCACTGTTCTACCGAGCGAGTCAAAACATTGATGTCATATAAAAAGTACCCTATGTCCTTTCTCGGGCTTTAGACTATAATGTGCACCAAATTGAATTTAAAGTGAGGTCCAGTAGGGCTACCATGAGTTTAAAACTTACGCAGTAGATATCGCCTACGTAAATATGTCTATGAAAAACTTGTACAGCGCCGCTGGTGGTTACGCGAAGAACTAAAATCGGTCGTATGAAAAAAACAACTCGATAGGTTTTTAACGTACGTAAGTTTTCGATAGCCAACTCATGGTAGGCCCTCAAGTCTTTGAGAGAGATGTGAAAGCGAGACAGACTTACAGACAGGCTTTACAATTATAATATGAGTATATTCTCTCTCATTTAATAGATGTACTTACTAGATCAGTCAGCCAGATCTGATTTTAATCCCGCTGATTTCGAATACATACACTTAATAAAAACCATTTGAGGCAGTAAAGCTGGGAGCACATCCTCGCATCTCAGGAGTGCAACGTGCATTTGACTCACAAATAGGGTTGGTAACATTTCTTTGGCAAAATATTGTATTTAAAAAAAATATAAAACCTCCAAAAACATATAATATTTTATGGAAAATATTTAAAATATACAACAAAAGCAGAAATAAATAACTAATTAGGAACTCATATAAATGCTTCACTTATAAATTTTGATATACACGATATTTTTTGCAACCATGTGTTTTATTTAAATTACATTGTTATTACAATAAATTACAGTTTTTGTACTAACTAACTGACATACGATGATGGTTTGGAGTAGCCTTGTCATCATCACTGGACTTGCAGGCGAGCAGATAGCTCTATTTTTGCGTACTATATGCATATTAATTCAACAGTAGGCAGGTATAATTCAGACCTAATTTACAGTTGTTTTAACTTACTAACTAAATAAATAACTACAATGATAGCTTGGAGTAGCCTTGTCATCATCACCGGACTTGCGGGGGAGCGGATAGCTCTCTCCCCTTACTATACTTTATACTATAGTACAGTTGGCAACCCTTCACACAAAGAGCATTGTGCGCGACGCGGCATTTCACGACATGCAACCGTGTGTAACTACCTTTATACGAGCGACTTGTTATTGTATGCACGGTATGGTTCGTCCGTGTGTACTGTACCTATGTTTTCGTTATATGGTTTATAGTTAATAAACAGGTTGTTTATTTACTAAATGCAAAACTAAAAATTTGAGCTCTACATTTAATATCTAAATAAAATATTTTTTAATAATACTTGCAGTTTACAGAAACCTGGGCAATATGCAAATAAATATTATTTTAAATTCAAACTAATTTTACGCATGAAAGTCGCATATAACAAGTTTACATATTATATTTAATTTTAAACTGTGTTTCAAACTCCCTATAGCGCTCGTGGTATGGGAGATTCGTTTTATGTGTGTATATGCCTAATAACAGACACAAACAGACGGTCAAGGGAACCCTAGTAAATAGGTTATGTATTTAGACATTGAGTAAAACATTAGGAACCCTAACCATTTGTTGTATCAGTACCCATTGGATAAAAAACCCTGAAATTCTCAATACGCTCGAACCCCATAAATACGCTACCCCAACTATTTACTTCAACATTTCCTCCTGAATAGCTTTCATTGTTACAGAATTTTCTAAAGTCTGCAATTAAAGTCCGAATCGGGTAATATTTTCACACGCTCCCTAGAAAAATACGCTCTGGGAACTTAAGGCGAAGTCATAAGGATTGATTCGCGACTAAATATACCTCTCTACGGCCTTAAAAACGAAAACCTTTTAGTATCAGCTATTCCAACATCGATTCATGTTTTGTAAAACTTTAAAAATTATGTGATTTTAAAATAAAACTATGCAATAGTAAGTTAAAATAAAAATTGTTATGCAGAGCGCCGTCTCCTGGCACAGGCAAATACTTTGCCTAAAAGGAGGCTTCGTCTACTAGTTGTAAGCAAACTTTTTGTAAAGAAATAAATACATTTTGAATTTTGAAATTTTGAATTCAATGTCAGCCATCTTGAGAACATATTTTTTTTACATTCAAACTCAATGGCATTTCGGTTGACAGCCAGTCAACCGACATGCCATTTGATCGAACGGAGCTGGAACATTGGTTAGTGAAGCAGGGTCACTATTTATAATTCCAAGAGTCATGGGTCTCATCAAAGACTGGATTGCTAAAAAAACTTTAAAATGAAACTAATCTCACCCTTAACACCCACTCTAGCGAACTCCATTTTCAGGCACCTGGCATAATTACTTGAGGTACGTAGTTCATAAAGAGAAACCTCCGAGTCTGGGGACTAATGTGAATTCCTTCCCCGGGTCTAACCACTGTGCGATGTTGGCGAAGAGTTAACAATAACAAGAAACCTCAGTGTCTAAATACCTAAATATAAATAAATAAAAATATCAATTTAGTGCTAGCCAAATTCATGATATTTTTTAACGTACTATCTCTATTTACGATTAAATGGAAAACAGATTCAGTGCCAGCCAACTTTATAATACAGTCTGAACTGAGTTAGAGTTACAAGTTTGCAGGTATTCATGAGGTTCAGAGGCAATTCTTGTCATTAAGGCAAACTAAGTGAAAAAAGCAATATGTTGTTTTAAAACTTTTTAGTGAAACCGCCCTTAACACTCAACTGTAAATAGCAAACTCCACTCCACACCTGGCAAAATTACTTAAAGTACGTAGGTCATAGAGAGAAGAATATGTATTTAAGTACGTATTTATAAATATTTATGTATGTATATCAGTCTCTGAGCCCATAGTACAAGCACTGCTTAGTTTGGGGTCAGATGCCCGTTTGTGGATATGTCCCAGAAATAAAAAAAAAAGTTACAACTTTGCAAAAACTTTTCAGTGAAACCGCCCTTAACACTCAACTGAAAATAGCGAACTCCACTCCCGGGCACCTGGCAAAATTACTTGAGGTACGTAGGTCATAAAGAGAAGCCTCCGAGTCTGGGGACTAATGTGCATTCCTTCCCCGAGTCTAACCACTGTGCTATGTTGGTAGAGAGTTAATCTTCTTACTTGTTCAGCAATTTGCTTGTAATGTAATACTGGAGAATGCGTTTGAGCGCAATCATCTTAGGAACTAATGGCTCGGTAGTAATATTATTGCGTTGGATTGTTGTAAGATTGTTTTTCTTATGAATATAAAACTAATTTTACGGATTGAACTCGCGTGTATTGTTATTTTAAACATATTATTTGGAGACCTGACGTTTGAGCTCTTTACAGCGCTCGTGGTCACGGACTAGACAAGTTGTTTTTTTTACATATTGGGCTAGGTTTAACAATTAATGAACATAGATTACATTTCAAGGCGTTTTTTCAATCATATGTAATGTTCTTCATAAAACTATTTTTGAACTATTTCTTTATTTATTACAACATTAAGTTATTTTCCTAATAACGTCAACTATCAATTTTTATCTCTAACTTCATATTAACAGATTATATTTTTATTATAGGTATACTAGCTTACCGTTACAGATGAACAGACAAGAATTACTATCGCATTTATAATATTAGTAAAGAACTAATTATATCCACACGTGCATATCTTTTAAAATTATCTTTAAGCTCTCTACTTATTTTGGGTAATGTTTGTTTTCGCCATTAGTTAATTAATTAAGTCACGTTTAATGTGTTACTTTACGACTGTCGTCAGGATTAAGTGATAACAAAAATTATAATAAAGCACTCAGAATTACACTAATAACAAAATTTTACTTTGACCTTTGTAAAAGTCTTCATTAAACCCTACATAATAAAATGAACGACCGCCCTTCATAGATAATTTTAGTATTTACTTGGGTCTACAAACAATTATGTGAACGGCCTAAATCAAGCATTGAAATATTACATTAGTAGCTAATCTAACATGTAGATCACTTATCTACCTCAAATGAAAAACAGAATGGTCCTATGCCCGATTTTTCCTCGGTCACGTCGGATTGCCGTCTCACCGAACTATATATATAAAAAAAAAAAAAAAAAAATTTTTTTCAACACACAAACTACGTATATATTTTATGTTAACAAGTAACATGTTTAGAATTTCCTTCGGTCCGGTTAGGAGGGACTGGCAATCTGTCATACAGGTTCTCCTAGTAAGTACAGTTGCCAGTCTCTCACTTAGATGTTAAATTTGTAATGTGACATGTATCTTAAGACGTTTGTTGTAATTCTTTGTGAGAGAAAAATAAATAAATTTATTATTATTTATTATTATTACTATGAGAGTAAGGGAACAGAGAGTGCACTTGTGTTTGCGGGCATATTTGTGCAAGTATTTCTTCCGCAGTTGGCTGATCTTTATTGAGATAGGCCGGTATTGTCGAAATCGGTTGGACACCTTATTTATTTATAAACCCCTTGACGCACAAACGACAGAGATTAAATATTATCATTTACGGTAGGCCCGTGCCCCAGCAGTAGGGACGTATATGGGGTGATGTTGATATATACAGGCCTTTACATCTATAATAGATGATTTATGTAGCATCTCGCGGTCTATCACGGCAGCTGCGCTCGTGGCTGTACAAGCCGATGCGAGACTGGATTTTACGTCCGCATTTGCAGCAGGAGAACTGAGCGCTGCTGGGGTTGGGGGTTTTGGAGTGACGGTTGACACGTTTTATTTCAAGTTTGTGTAACCAGGCTTCGTCGTGTTTTTTGACGCCTTCCGATATTGTTCCTCGCCAACTCAAACGATCCGAGGCGAGTTCCTCCCAACTTGCTGTCGGAATGTGAAAGGTGTTCATGTCGCGCTTTGTGCAGTCTTTCCAACGTAACATGGGTCTGCCAATAGGTCTTTTGGCGTTTGCGATTTCTCCCAGGAGGGTACGTCTAGGCAAGCGTGTGTCGTTCATACGGTGCACGTGCCCCAGCCAACGCAACCTTCTCTGCTTAAGCAGAGCGGTGATGCTGGGAAGCTTTGCAGACTGCAACACGGACGCATTTGTCACTCGATCCCTCCAAGAAATGCCTAAAATGCTGCGAAGACAGCGCATGTGGAAATTATTTAGTCTGCGCTCCTGTTTGGCATACGACGTCCAGGTTTCCGCTCCGTACAAAAGAGTGCTTAAAATGCAAGCCTGGTAGACAAGCATCTTAGTTCTTACAGTCAAGTGTTTATTGTACCAAACTCTCGTACAGAGCTTACCGAAAGCCGTAGATGCTTTACCAATTCGCTGGCTAATTTCCACGTCTAGCGCAAGATTATTTGTTACTTGCGACCCTAAATAACAGAATTTTTCGACTACTTGTAGTGGAACTCCCTCAAGCGTGATAGTCACATTTTGTGAGCACCCTTGCACCATTACCACCGTTTTCCTTGCATTTACCGACATGGAGAAAAGTCTGCATGCTGCCGAGAATTTGTCAATAAGACTTTGGAGCTCCTCTTCGGTGTGTGCTAGGAAAGCCGCGTCATCAGCGAATAAAAGACTATCCAATATGAGTTGCTCCCGATTACGTTTGGATTTTAGAAGGGATAAGTTAAAAAGTTTTCCGTCAGCCCTTGTGTGTAGGTGAATACCTTGTTCAGCTTCACCGAAGGCAACCTTTAAGAGCAGTGAAAAGAATATGCCGAACAGGGTAGGGGCCAGGACGCAACCTTGACGGACACCTCTTTTAACTTCAAATGGAGCAGAAGATTTTCCTTCATATCTGACAGTCCCCTTCATGTCCTCATGAAAAGACATGATCAGCCGATGCAATTTCGGTGGACATCCTATTTTTCCCAATGCGGCACATAGACCCTCTCTACTAACTGAGTCGAAAGCTTTATTTAGGTCAACGAAAGCAATGAGTAGAGGGGTCTGCTGCTCCCTGCACTTCTCTTGAACTTGACGCAAAGTGAAGATCATGTCCGTAGTCGAACGTTGCGAGCGAAAACCACATTGAGCCTCAGGGTACACGCGTTCGGCTAGCAATTGTAGCCTGCCCAAGATGACACGGGCGTAGACTTTGCCGACTATGCTAAGGAGTGCTATGCCGCGGTAATTATTGCAGTCTCCGCGATCCCCTTTTCCCTTGTACAAAGTGACAATATTGGCATCGCGCATGTCCTGAGGTACTTTTTCGTCATCCCAACACTTTAGCAGGTGACTGAATAAAATAGGTTGAATGCAATCTATTTTCAAAAGTTCTGTGAGAATGCCGTCTTTTCCGGGGCTCTTCCCATTTTTGAGCTGGTTTACGGCTTCGCGAAGTTCCGTTTCAGTAGGTTGGTTGTCTAGCTCATGCCAAGTTGCCAGTTGTTCGATAGGATCTAAAGCGTCTGGCTTTATTTCGACTGGACATGAGAAAAGACTGGAGTAATGTTCAGCCCAACGTATCAGCTGACGGTTGCTATCAGTAATAACAGTTCCGTCAATTTCCTTTAACGGCGCCGTTTTTTTAGGTATGGGACCCATAGCTCTTTTGATTCCTGCATAGACGCCACCAATGTCACGCTTATTCGCACACTCTTGAATGATTTTACACATTTCTGTCCAGTAAGAATTAGCACAGTGCCGTATATTGCGTTGTAAGGTAGCCTTGGCAGCCTTTAGGTCTTTTTGTGTGGCAGCACATGGATTCATCCGGTAATTTAGAGCAGCAATTCGTTTTGAGTCCAAGAGTGGTGTAAGTTTATCCTGATGGTGGTTGAACCAGTCCGAAAATTTAGATTTTTGATAGCCAAAAGCTTTGCCTGCTGTGTCGTTCAATAAAGTTTTGATATTAACCCACTGGTCTTCGCTCGAGGCGCTTGGGTTCCAAGTGGCGGTTTCCTTTCGCATCAGTTCCTCGAAGTTCTTGAACGCTTCCAGATTTTTAATTTTCTGGAGATTGATTCTCTTTTGTCCTGGTGTTTTAGATGAATGAATCTTTTTAGGGACTAATCGCACACTTGTTGCCACCAGAGAGTGGTCAGTATCACAGTCAGCACTATGGAACGATCTAGTATGGAGAATATCTCGGAAATCTTTCCTTTTTGTGAGGATAAGATCCAACTGGTGCCAGTGTTTTGAACGAGGATGCATCCAGGATACTTTACGCATAAATTTGCCTTTGAAAAATGTATTTGTAATACATAGTTGAAACTTGGAGCAGAACTCAAGTAGTCTTTGTCCATTTTCATTCAGCTTACCAACACCATGTTTACCTAAGCAAACAGGCCAGGCTGATGAATCCTGACCTACTCTTGCGTTAAAATCTCCAAGGATGTGCAGACGATTTCCTTGGGGCACCCCGCGCAATATCTCGCTGAGTTGGTCGTAGAATTGATCTTTGATCTCCGAAGCTGAGGTAAGCGTTGGAGCGTATGCGGAGATCAGAGTAACTTTGCCGCTATCAGTTGTAAGGTGCAAAACCATCAGACGCTCGAAGATCCCAATCGGGTGTTCAGTTGCATTTAGCAAATCGTTCCGAATCGCAAAACCAACACCATGCTCGCGCTTTTCTTGGGGATCTTTACCTTTCCAAAAGAACGTGTAGTTGGCTTCACGTAGAGAGCCTTCATCGGGGAGCCTGGTTTCTTGAAGGGCAGCTATGGAAATATCTAGTCTAGATAATTCTGCATCAATGATGACCGTTTTTCTAAGATCATCTGAGGCTCCACAGTTATTTGGGAAGCCTGTTTGCATAGTACGAACATTCCATGTCGCAAAACGCATGTATGAAAGTTTTATTTGTTTTTGTTTTTGTTTGCTTTTGGTTTTCGCAGGTGCTACTCATTTACAGCATCATTTGCCAGCTAGAGCCAGTGTTCTGCACACCCATTCAGAACAAGTGACGCTGAGGCGGACCAGTACCTAACTGTCTGGGGGCTGCCCAGCTTGAAGCGGGCGATAACTGGTCAGTGGGCCTACGATGAACCCTCCCACTGTCGAAAGCGACCCCTGGCGCCCGCACTTACGCCTATCCGTGCAGGCTTATAACCGGTGACTGCCACTCTCCGTGTTTTTTCCCACCGTGAAAGGCAGACGAAGTGTCCTCTCCGCGGATGCTACTATGCCTGGGACAAAGTTAAGGAAACATATGCTTGCCCATCACATATGCCACCCTCTCGGCCTCGCTGGCTGGGTCCACAGGAACGACGAGTCGCTACGTGTGGAGTCAGGTTGGCTGCAGGCGCTTGGCGTTAGATCTTATTTTGCCTGGCGGAAGCGCCGGTTCCGGGTCGAACAGTTTAGGGTGACCGTCCCCTAGAGAAGTACAGCTAAAAGGTGTTAATGCACATCTCTTTTGTTACCTTTGTCGCCTTTTACGACACCTCGGTAAGAGAGAGGTTGGAGCTATTCTGAAGCCGGCAACCACACGGCATGTGATGATGTGATGTTGATAACGATGATGATTAATGTACAGAACGTAGAATCATGAAAATGACCATCAGTTGGCCGTTTTATCACATCTCACTCTGACTACAGCTGGTTCTCACTACCGCTTACCATCAGACGGAGGTCATCTTCTTAGCCTATTACATAAAAAAAAAACAAGTATACTATAAAGTTTCTACCTTCTTTCTACTGTTATAAAGCTTACCGCGTCTGTCCAACGTATGCTCAGATCTTGAAAACTATGCAACGGATTTTGATGCGGATTTCTTGTTAGAGCGACTCAAGAGGAAGGTTTTGTGTATAATAACAATCGAAGCGAAGTGTGGGCCAGTCAGTTTAATATAATAGTGCAAAATTCGCCCATGTCAGGGCAAATTCATCAATGTTCCGGCGTTCTGTCACTATTTGGGGTTAGCTCGGTATAGTGTGTGGTAGATGTATGCCGTGTAGGGGACACAGCCATTTTAATTGAAACGGTTGCTGGGGGCTGAAACGATGGGGCTGCAGTGTGAAATTGAATAACATCGTGTTTGTATAGCTGGCTTAATAGCTATGTATATTGTACACTGCTCAATCCAAGCACGGTGAGGACTCTAGTTTGAGTCCCAGGGCAAAGGACAATGTCTGATTTTGTATGGGAGTGACCTTTTTTTCGAGCGGTCATCAACCAAACCCCTTTTTTCTATTGCAGAATAGTGTAATGAACTTTACGCAAACTAACTTACGTAATGGTAAACAATCAATCCTTCCGTCAAGGCTGCGTAGTACACACACTAGCGCCGCCAATGATTTTTTTTCCAAGCTTTTTTTTAACTTGCAATGTATGTTTGTTCGGATGAAATCTTACAACTCAATTTTAAGGCACTACAACTTTTTACTTCTTTATGTTAACAAACAATAAAAGCTTGTTTTCAATAAGGCTTTTTTTATATTTTATCTTCTCCTGCACCAAGGGTTGTGTGAGAGTTCGAATCTTATTCGGGAAACATGTTTGTGAGCTGAACGAACATCTGTATCTTGTCCCAAGTCTGGGTTTATTAGTATCACAGAACAATACTGTATGGAAGGTGACGTCTTTTCGGAGCGGCCATCAACACTGAGTTAACTCACTAAAGACCACTGTGTTACCCACTCCTGCGTTACTCACTCCAGTTGATGGGTGCTCGAAGCAGAATCCATCAGTTCCATGGCTCAGTCCCAAAATACACATGTTGGGATTGATCCCAATTTAATTGGACAGTAGCTCGCACTCGATCGGCGGCTAGGGTTGCCAGTCGTACTATGAAATATAGTATTGTACTATACACCGTGAAATTTTAGTGGTTGTTTTCCCGCAGTATAATGATTCTATCTTAGTAGTACAATAGATTTGTGCTGTTCTTTTTTGTTAAAATCAATAAATGCCGGTTTTACGTAAGGTTTAACCGAAACTCGAAAGCACGTTCGAACCGCTTTATGACTTAGGGTACTGAGTTTCTTCAGCTTTAAGCATCGATTTCATGCGGCAAGCAGTACCTGATTACGTCACACCTTATAAAAGAACGATAGCTTCTCTCGTTTTCGAGTTGGAAAATTATTATTTTGGAAATTTGATTAAAAAAATTTTTTTTTCGAGGAATTATTTGCATGATTTGATAGTATTACTAAAGGCAAATCGTTTTGCCACGGGAAAACAACCACTTAAATTTCACGGTGTATTTCTGGTACATATAGGTACGAAAAAGCGTCGATGGCCAAGTGGTTTAAGCCGTTGCTTGGCATGCGAGAGGCGGCCAGTTCAAGCCCCGCCATGTACCACTGTGTTTTTCAAATTTGAAATTCATATGTGCGATCCTTCGACGCTTTAAATAGTGAAGGAAAACATCGTAAGGAAACCTGCACACCTACGAAGAAATTCTTAGGATGTGTAGTCAACCATCCCGTACTTGGCCAGTGTGATTGACTAGGTCTTATCGCCTTAGTTTAGGGAAGGCCCGTGCTCCAGCAGTGGGGATGTATATGGGCTGATGATAATAGGTACATGTACGCAGAACATAGCATGATGAAGGAATCATCATCATCACCATTATCATATCAGCCTATTGATGTCCACTGTTGAAGATAGGCCTCTCCAAAAGATAAAAAGCGCGACCAGTCTACAGCCACCCTGTATCTCAATATAACCTTAACGATCTTCACCAAGTCGTTAGTCCATCTGGTAGGCGGGCGTACCAGTTGATGTAATACGTAGGTACGTAGGTACGCAAAAACACTATTTTCCATACCGAAATATAACAAACACATCTACATTTTTAAAAATATATAAATGCGCTTTTTATTTACATAGTAAACATTAAAATATAGTGTTATAAAAATAAAAAAAGGCTGTCTATTTGAAAGTGTAAAATAAAATACAATTTTTTAAAATTGTACTGTATTTTTATAGCTTACTAGCTTTCCGCCCGTGACTCCGTCCGCGTAGAGATGTTTAACGGGTAAAACATTACTTCTTTATAGCGCAGTCGGTTAAAAAGTATAAAAAGTAGCCTATATCCTTTTCTAGGCTCTGGACTATATCTGTACCAAATTTCGTTTAAATCGGTTCAGTACTCTATGCGTGAAAGCGTAACAGACGGACAGACAGAGTTACTTTCGCATTTATAATATTAGTAAGGATTTAAAAAAAAATATTATTACTAAGGAAATTTTCTTCGTTGGCAACCCTATCGGTGGCACTCGTGTGAAATTGGACGAAACCGGAAGTGGCGTACGAATCTATGATTAAACTACAGATTGGGACCGAGTTTTTAAAAATTGTACACGCAGACATTTTGGACATCCAGTGACGTTTTAAGCGGTCCAAACTTTTTTTTTTACTGAAATGCAAGAACGTTCAACAGCTATCTTTTTACTAAGCCTTATTAATGTAAGACATAACATTGTCTAGATATGAGTTAGAAATCATCATTTTCTAATTCTTCCATCAATATAATTAGTTTCAGTAACAATGTTTTATGACTAAAACTTCATCAATCCTTACTACTAATATTATAATTGCGGAAGTAACTCTATGTCTGTTACGCAATCACGCGTAGAATGTTGAACCGATTTAAATGACATAATCCTGATGCAGATATAGTCCAGAGCCTAAGAAAGGACATAGGCTACTGTTTAACCGACTGCGCTATATAGAAGTAATGTTTTATCCGGTAATCGTCTCTACGCGGACGGAGTCGCGGGCGGAAAGCTAGTATTAGATAAAAAATAAACATCCATCCCCAAAAAGTAATTCACATTGACAATGAAGTAACAAAAAGTAAGCTTATTTTATGTAATCATGTAGCCTAATTATTTATTATTAAATTAATCGAGGCAGAACAATAGACACCAATCAACTAGTCCCCAACTAGACTACACAAAACAGTTTTACACTTCGAAACTTCGGGAAGTTGAAAATTATTTTCAGAGAGTATTTTGTGAAATTGTATTCTCATCCACACCGGACGAGTTTGTTTCATTAAATTGCTTATTAATGTTATTAATGTACATACATACATAAAATTACGCCTTTTTCCCAGAGGGGTAGGCAGAGATCACTTCCAGCGATCCACTTCTCACCTCTGTTGGAAACATGACGTGACGGGTTGTGGACCACGTCGCCGCCATTCAGCCTCGCCCCATTGTTTTAACAAGGTCATTGCGTTCCCACGAGTAGCAAGGATATATGACGGGGGAAGGAAAAGGGGAGGAAGGATACTATCGCCTCGGATGATTTGGACTGAATCTGATCTGTTATTAATGTTGTGATCAATTTACTTATCAGTAACTTTTCAGTTAATTATAATCATACAGTAGTTTTATCATTGGTATTATTATTTATTTCTCAATTGACTGAAAATTGGAGAGACATTATTTGTTAATTTTTTTACGTATGGAAAATCAGTGTTTATTCATGTCTTTGTTATAGGACATGTTATCGAAAGAAAATAATACTTTGGTGCCTTTTTAAGTGATTTTAAGTATCTATCTGTCAACTCAACTCATGCATTCAATGCTGCACTCTGGTGGTGAAACTTTGCAGTATTATCTCTTATTTAATGTACGTCAATGAGTTTTTGTGTATTCCAATTTTGTTTGTGATACCCGTAACATAAGACCTTTGGCTACTCTGAAATTGAATAATGTATAATGTCGTGATATGGGTAAACAACATTAAGAACAGTGATTAAACTAAGGAGTGAGTGCCTTCCGCTCCCCCGCCAGTCCGGTGATGATGACGAGGCTACTCCAAGCCATCAATGTATGTCAGTTAGCGAAAAAAAAAGCTGACTTTAGGGGAGAGAGCCATCCGCTCCCCCGCAAGTCCGGTGGTGATGACGAGGCTACTCCAAGCCATCAACGTATGTCAAATAGCGAAAAAAAGAGCTGACTTTAGGGGTGAGAGCCATCCGCTCCCCCGCAAGTCCGGTGGTGATGACGAGGCTACTCCAAGCCATCAACGTATGTCAAATAGCGAAAAAAAGAGCTGACTTTAGGGGTGAGAGCCATCCGCTCCCCCGCAAGTCCGGTGATGATGACGAGGCTACTCCAAGCCATCAACGTATGTCAAATAGCGAAAAAAAGAGCTGACTTTAGGGGTGAGAGCCATCCGCTCCCCCGCAAGTCCGGTGATAATGACGAGGCTACTCCAAGCCATCAACGTATGTCAAATAGCGAAAAAAAGAGCTGACTTTAGGGGTGAGAGCCATCCGCTCCCCCGCAAGTCCGGTGATGATGACGAGGCTACTCCAAGCCATCAACGTATGTCAAATAGCGAAAAAAAGAGCTGACTTTAGGGGTGAGAGCCATCCGCTCCCCCGCCAGTCCGGTGATGATGACGAGGCTACTCTAAGCCATCAACGTATGTCAGTTAGCGAAAAAAGAGCTGACTTTAGGGGTGAGAGCCATCCGCTCCCCCGCAAGTCCGGTGGTGATAATGACGAGGCTACTCCAAGTCATCATCGTATGTAAGTTAGGAAAAAAAAGTGTCGTTAAATAAAAAAAATTATGACAAACATAAATCAGTTTCAATATTATACAGCTTTATAGGTGCAATATCATCGTCAAAACAATGTTTAGTTGTTTGGCAATAAATCGCTAGCTTTTACGGCCAAAAATTTGCGAGAACCATATTTATCGGGTGGGCCAGCGAACAATAAGCGGGCAAATAAGCCATGAATGAAGTTTACGATACATTTACGATACATTCGCGATACAAAAGCACCGCAACTTCACAAATTTGAATGTCCTCTTTTATAGGGCCCTCGTTAAATTCGAGAGTGACTATTCTATTTTACTCGGATAGATTTACGGGTGTAAATGATCCTTTAGTGCTTCTAGAATAGGGTTGCCGGAATCCGTTATCCGTGTAAAGTATCGATTGTGACTCGGTAGTAAATTTAACGTTTCGCGATATGTATAAAAGAGTAATTTTACCAGAGTATTAATTACTCTCAAAGGAGATATGTTACGTATTACGTTTAAAATCGGTAAAGTGGCAGTCAGACCACGAGTTCACATATCATTTCATTTTAATTTACATTATGATTATTTTTTAATTTAATTTCACAACCAAGAATTATGTGAGTTTTTCAAGAGTCCACCCTTGTTAATATTATTCAAAAACCTGCAATAAAAGCAATATTCTTATTGTATGGGAGTACCGTTTAAATATTGATTGACTCTGCCTTTTATTAACATATGCAAAAGCGAACTAACTCTACAGAACTAAAGACATTACATTTTTTGTTTTATTATGTATCAAATAGACTCCTATTGGTTAATTTTGGTCACTGAACAGCCCGTAAAATAGATACGCGCGTTATTAAGCAGTATATTGGCTGTTATAGCCATTTTATCTTCGTAGATTCATCTACCCGTAAAACCATGTTTGCCTAGTTTAGTATCCACATAACATAGGATTACCTAGTCTAATATCGATACAATCGGGTAAGTTTTAGAGCCTAAACATAAGTAATGGCTTCATAAGACTTAAAAGCTTTTGATCCTATTTTGAATGACTGGATTTAGAAATATCGGGAAATTGTGAAAGACATTTTCATAGTTTATCACTTACACTAGAAATTAAACTTCTAACAATTACTTTCCAAGCAATCCTTATTAGATCTATTATGGGCGAACTCAAAGCGTACACCCCGGGGTGTAGTCAAATAAAAAACAATAACTTTTATTGACAGTCCTTTTACCAGTCTTCAGTTCATTCCGCAACCAAAACAAAAAAGTCCACGAAGAGCCTACAAAAGTATTTTCCCTTGTCCAGATACGTATTTATTTCATCTCAACTACTCTTGAAGTTCCGGTTAAATCTTAATTAACGACACAGGGCCGAACTTGGAGCTTGAAACTCGCGAGTAGTGCCCAGAACAAGGTAGCACACTTCACTGACAACTGGGAAACTTGTCTCGCAAAAGTTGGGAGGAAAGAAACAAAAGTTCCGCTCCCTTGTCACTTTGCGTGAGATCCCTGATAAGAATTGGCAGTGTTGTCGTCGATTTATAATTAGCGTCGATTAATAAACTGTAACTGTCCGGGATATATAACGGGTAAACTACACACAGTACAGTTTACCCGTGATCATGGCGCTTGCATCAGTGCCGAAATATCGGGAGCTCATTAAAACAAAACAACATGGTAAATGTCCCGGACAGTTACAGTTTTCCAATGTGTGTAACCATGACAGTTTAAAATGATTTATAATTAGATTTTTATATTTGTACTAGTGACCTGGGGGCTTAGACAAAGTAACAATATCAAAACGGTAACGAAGTTCTAAAAGAATAAAATGTATGGCATTGACATAAGACGCGATAAATCACGTGGTCAATCTAATGTCGATCCCACGTTTCGATATTGAGACTTTGTCTACGGCACCTGCACTCGCTTCGCTTCGGTTATTATACATTAAAAATACTTCCTCTTAGTTACCTCTATCTATTAAAAAAACCGCATCAAAATCCGTTGTTTACTTTTAAGACTTAAGCATGCATGCATAGGAAGACAGACGCGGGAAGGGACTTTGCTATATACTATGTTGTGATTTGCCTCATTCCATTGGTAGCAAGCGTAAGGATCAAGAGGAATTCGGTGGGATTCTTGTGTAGGATCTTTGTATGAGTTTTCTATCAAGAAATTACTCAGTCCGGAGTCAGGAAGTTGGCGAATGCACGATTGCACGCCAGTGCCTCGGAAAGTATATTAAGCTGGAGGTCCTGCTCCTTATATCTCATCGTTCAATGTTTTTTTGCGCTCTTTATCTTCCCAATAGACATACGATGATGGCTTGAAGTAGCCTTGTTGTCATCACCGGACTTGCGAGGGAGCCCTAAATGTGTTTATTTGGCACTGTTTTTATAAGATCCGTTCAGGATGACCTAACTTCGATAGGAAGCGGTCGTGTGGTCCAAATATGTGGTCGACCAGCAAAATAGACCCTATCGAGCCTGTCGCTCTCACCATCTGTACAGCCTTTTAATATATCCTGCGTAGTTGGCTAATGTCTCTATGTTATTTGGCCTGGTCATGTTTTTGAATATTTCCTAGTAAGTAATCTTCTGTTAAAATTTAGAAACGCGAGTTTTCATATAACATAATTTAATTACTGCAACAAAAAGTAAAACACACGAATACGCTTCTTTCATTTCGTAATTACAAAAGCCAAGCTTATTTGACACGAAATTCTAATTTTATCTATACGATTATCTTTAAAGGGGCCCATTAATATATGAAGCAACATGTAAAGGGAATCCGTGTTTTGTTGTTCTGCGAATTTCTTAATTAGATATTTTGATTCGAATTTTCGAGTATGAATTAAAATCAATGTGATACTTTATTAATTTGGATAATTTATATTATTTTGCGCACGGTTTATGTTGACAAACGTATGAAATTGTCAGTTAAGGTATCAGCGTTTTCGAGAAACATGTATTATGTCGTTTGCAAAGCATACAAAACGAATTCCTAGCACTACGAAATTGAATATATTCGGGATATTTACCATTATAATCTACCACACGGTTAAGCATTATTGGTCACGGATTTCTCGTAAACACTTAGTCCGTTGAAAAGGCGACTATCAGGTCCGAAGGACGTTGCATTAAACGTGTCGTCAAAGTTTATCTTGCTAAGCTTGCGCTTCTAACCAGAAGACAACAAAGAAGGAATTTTGATGTACGCCAAACAAAAGGACACTCTTGTAACTCAATTCAGAGGAAGTCAAGGTCATAATGTTCCAAGGACGTGTCAATAAGTTTGCTCTGCACTCGACCATGGAATGAAGAGTAAACACGATGTTGGCCCCATGGGATGAGGTCGGGTATCCCGATGGTGTGAGAGTGCTACATTTATGATGGATTGATACAATAATTGGTATCGTAAAAATTGGAGTACGTAACCATTTGTGGTGAGAACTTAGATGTAGAAATATTGGTTTATCGCCATAATGAATTTGAACACGGGTGCCCTGGTGAGAATATTTAAGATGTTTTTATGATAGATAGATACAATAATTGAGTGCGTAAAATATGAAGTACGTAACCTTTTGGTGAGAACTTTTATCTAAAAGTATTGGTTTAAAGCTTCTGTACTTTGAGTTTTACCAATATATCGTGAGTAACCTTGAAAACTCGGATGTATATGAATGAGTATCTACACATTGTGGCATAATTCTAATTAACTTAAGTCAAAGTGGTCAAGAATCGAAAGCTTAAGCTAAAGGACGGGGTTTTCACACCGTCAGCATTACGAATACGGTTTAACACTAAACACACATGTTAAAGTTTGAAATTGTCTGGAATTTGGACCCATATTCTTAACCCTATTGTATGCAACCGTATTTCAATCGTACCGCTATCGTTGCATCGCTAGACGTTATCCAAACGAGCTCACACATCTTCATGACGAACTAGTTCCAAAACTCTTTAGTTCTCAACAAAATTATTACTATACTAATCATACACCGCTTCGTGTTTCTTTCGTGCCTTATCATCAACTCTCTCGAAACGTCGGATCTATAAATAATGTTTAGAATAACAATAGTCGCGAGTTTAATCCGTAAAATTAGTTTTATTTCAAACGTGTAGTGCTCGCGCAAATTTCTTGAGTTAAACAAAGTACTACCTTTACGAAATTCTATGATACTTTGCAGTGACCAGTGGCTGTAATCTCGGCACAAACATTTCGCACATATTTCAATCCCTTGGGCGCAGCGCTGTCACGGGCTTGACACAAGCCAGTAGGACATACATGTGCTGAGCCCAAATTGTTTCCTCAATTAATCTGTCAGGGGACTGGAGTTTGAAGAAATCCTTATCCTTGTTATCTATAAAACTAAATAAAATTGTTGTGTCTGTTTGTTATAGTTATTAACGACTTTTACTAAATCGGGTTCCAATAACCAAAATACATTTTCTTTTGTCTGTCTGTTTGTTTCCCCTAATCTCCGATACGGCTGGACCAATTTTAACGGGACTTCCACTTATAAATAGCAAATTTTACAAGGTATATTATAGGCTATTTCAATAAATCATTGTTATCTATACACCTATCATTGAGAGCCGCTCCCCCGCAAGTCCGGTGATGACGTCAAGACTACTCCAAGCCAAGAAAAAATAATTTGCCTGTATCAAAACAGTACCCGTAACTACAGATCGCTACAAATCCTCAATTTCCAAAGTATGGATTGGGATTATGTATTTAATAGTGTTATTAAAATGGTGGGTTATAATGGACACGATAAAAACAGTAGCAAATTCATAGTAACACATCTTTTGTTCGGTAATATAAGTTCACCAATCATGGTCGCGAACGAACTGTAAGAAGACGAACTGAAGACCTCTTCTAGCACAGATGCCCTAGCACTTAATAGAAGAGGTCAACCCCAACAATTACAATGTCCAATTAGTAACAATAAACAAATTTTGTTTTTTATATTTTAGGTCTGCCATAGCGGAAGTGTCCGTTACCTTAAATCTTACTCGTTTAGTCATTTACACGAATATAATCTTAGTCCACTTGTATTATGTACTTATTTGCAAATCGTCACAATAAGGTTTTTAGCTTGCTAATAGTTCAAGTACTCCAGTGAAAACTAAAACAATATATTTTTTTTAATTAGCGTACTTTCAAGATAATTTTTCTAACTATTTTATTGGCATTAACTTGTACTATGGCTACTAAAATTAAATTAACGAGGTCCGATCAAATTATCAAAACAAACTTTGTTTTGTTAGATGAGATCGATTGTTTTCTTAAGTTCTTAATTAAGTTCCGATTAACTACTGAACTTATTGAGTTCTTATAGTCTTAATGATAATTTTAAAAATATTGTTTTATATAAATTGTAGCTACATTGACGTTAAGTGCCGCGTCTAAACCGAACGGGCGTCAGTTCGAGTCCCGTAACCAGCCGTTTGTGAATAGAATAGTTAAGATATTTCTAAGCCCGCAGTCAGAAGGAAATAAAATAATGATTGTTATATTTAAAAATAACGAAAAACTACATCTTTAGCTGTGCTACCTCCTATTTAAATAGGTAGGAAGGATTTATAGAACCTTAGTAGTAACCACCATTACTTTGAAATAGTCCTGTATCTACTTGTTATATTAAACAGTCAAAGACCGAAAATCATCTACTATTTTCAGAGATAATTTATTTTGTAAAAGTACTATGAATCCCTAAGGTTGACACATTAGTGAAGGTTGATGTTTGAGAACAAATAAGGTAGGTACCTGAATTGCTTGATGATTTTTTAGATAGCACTTTTGTTACATGTAGATCAACATTTTATTGAGGGGCATTTATCTCATCAGACAGAGTCAGTCAAGTATTATTAAGAATCCTTTTCATAGACACATAGGTATATCATACAAACACATTGGACTGGAATCTATTTTGCGCTTAAATAATGTTACTTTAAGTAAAATAAAACAAACTAACCTTTTTCTCCTTACTTTCCGACCTCTCTTCGTCAACCGATTTTAATACGCTCCCCTTTTCATCAAATTTCAGCGAATATTTTCTATATTATCCTCTATGTGTTTGCCGGATTGAAAGATGTAGTGTTTGGATAGCACACCATCGATACGCACTCGATCAACGTCCAGAGGGTCCTAATAAAAAACTGCAATCGCTCATCTTCACTGATTGCCACAGATCTGTCAACACTGGCTAACTATTCACAATCCGATGGGAAACTTCCATTTTGCGACGAACATAACGCACGCTCGTCGATTGTTTTTAACTGCCACACGCTTGGATATCGCACTGGTTCGTTTGTTATCGTTTTAGAACTCAAATGTTTGGTCTTTATTTTGATTTGTGGCAAAAAATCGAACGCACAATGGGTTAGCGGCCGAGTCTTTCCGCCATTTTTGCTTCGTCGCCGCGCATGCGTGCGTCAAGCTGGAGAGGTTGACACATGCGCCTTGTAAGTGCGGCATCAAAAATTAAAATTGGCATTGTTTTGGTTGCTCCTCCTATGAAAAATTTACAGTGAAACCGCTTCCATTTCAGGATGAGAGCAAAACAACATGGGATGGCTTGTAGAACAGTCAGGCTAATTTGATGATCAAACGGCTTCAGAGAACACGTTTACATTTTCCGTATATTTACAGGGTTACTTGTGTTTTCTTTTATTTAATACTAGCTGTGCCAGCGACTTCGGTCGCGTTTCCCCCCGTTTTTTACACATTTTCCATTGTATCTTTGCTCCTATTGGTCGCAGCGTGATGTTTTATAGCCTAAAGCCTTCCTCGATAAATGGTCTACAAAACACAAAAAGATTTTTTTCAATTCGAACCAGTAGTTCCTGAGATTAGCGCGTTCAAACAAACAAACAAACAAACTCTTCAGCTTTATAATATTAGTATAGATTGAATGATTAGTTTGCTGTTTAAAAAGGCCAATAATAATTTTATAACGTTTTCACAGAATCGGCTTCGTCCTTTCTAAAATTATTCCGTTGACGTCATTCACAAATTTCTTTTTAATTCTTTTATGGATTTGTACTCCACGTCTATTAGAAACGTGGACATTCCGCGAAAGAGCGACAGTAATTTCAGTTCGAGCTTCCGTTTAACAGTACCTTAGTACCTACCTAAGTTTCAAAATCAAAGAACATTATTTTAAAAAATCAAAGACAAATCCTTACTAATATTATAAATGCGAAAGTAACTCTGTCTGTCTGTCTGTCTGTCTGTCTGTCTGTCTGTCTGTCTGTTACGCTTTCACGCATAGAGTACTGAACCGATTTAAACGAAATTTGGTACAGATATAGTTCAGAGCCTAGAAACTGTTATAGGCTACTTTTTAACCGACTGCGCTATAAAGAAGTAATGTTTTACCCGATAAACATCTTTTCGCGGACGAAGTCGTCACAGCCACTGGACGGATGGAGATGAAATTTAGCATGCAGGTAGATGTTATGACGTAGGCATCCGTTAAGAAAGGATTTCCCGAAATTCCCACGGGAACGGGAATTAACGGGAAATTCCTTTTGTATGAAAAATACCAACCGCATAAGTAAGACGCTTGAAATTCGGCATGCAGGTACCTTAATAAATTAAAAGCTTAGTTGCAACAGGATATTGTAAAATTCCCACGGGTACGGGAGTAATAGGGAAAAAACTTTGTATGAAAGAATCTAAACCGCTTAAGATAGATGATTGAGATTTGGCATGCAGGTACTCTAATGAACGTAAAGCTTACTTCCAACGCGATATTACAAAATTCCCATGGAAACGGGAGTAATTGGGAAACAACTTCTGTATGTAAAATCCCTTACGGGGTTGAAATATATTATATAGAGATAGAGATATATCCGAAGCGAAGCGAGGGCGGGTCGCTAGTACTACATAAATCTTCTTTATATCTCACTTCTTTATTCTCACTACCGCTTACCATCAGGTGGAGTGAGGTCATCTTGTTAGCCTCCTTATAAAAAAAAAAAATAAATAAATAAAAAAAAATGTATATAAAAGTCTTCTCCAAATATTTTTTAGTAATATAATTTTGTTTGATTTTTTTTTTCGATGCTATTTGCCATATCATATTTCTATCTGTATAGTCCTACAGTATGAAACCTGACATTTAAAAAAAATCTGGATGCGAAAGCCCTTTGCTCATTTATCATGGCGATAGTGCGATAACAAAAAAATATGAAGTGTGTGTAATAGAAAAAGTGAAATTAAAAACTCGTAAACCATTTATTATTCAAGATAAGAGTTCTAATCAAGCGGCCAAGCTCGGGAGCTGTCTGAGCATTATAAAGCATTTTTACGAGACTTTCACATCCCTTGGAGGTGGGGGTAGTTTAAAAAGGACGCCCGCAAGGATTCAGTTACCTCTGTCAGACACACTAGAATTTAGGGTTATCGCTATGTCACCTATTGACATTTTTATTTTTAAAAAAACCCGGGCAAGTGTGACGCGGACACGAAAGGTTTTTTTTTATTTAAGCACACTCTAGCCAAGTCCAGCAACTTATTTTGTAAAATGGTTGATTTTTTTTTTTGCGTATTAGTAAATTACTTAACTCTTTAAATATTAAATGTATGCATATTCCATATTTTAAGCTGTACCTTTCCTAATGTGAATTTCAAAGTGGATCGCACTTTGTTGGATGGTGGGCCCCATTCAAAAAGTTTTTCTATTTTCTCAGTACATAAATAGTTCTCAGAGCTTAGCGGTGAGATTGATTAGGTAAATCATTAGGATTAGTCAAATGATTTTAAGTTATAAACAATGTTATCTTTATAAATAAAAGAATCAGTAACATATTTCTCTATAAAAACATATTCGTAAATAAACGCAACATTTAATATACCTGCCGAACTCTTTCGCAATATAGCAAAGTCTTTGTGGGTTTTCACCTTAAAAAATCACTAGATGGCAATCATTGCCATGCATTATGCATAGGCGTGCGGTCCATCTGCAGCATGATTGGTTACCAATTTTAACCTAATCCTAATTTGTAGAAGTAGATTCAGAAAGTAATAAAGCATTTTTCATTTTTATTTTCATTTAAACCTAATTGTTAACCTATCACGTAGCAGTTAGATCTCATATCTACGTCTTGCTATTGCTATTATATTCAGTGGATTTCTCATACGCGAAAGCCCTTATTGTGTGCACAGCTTAGCTTTCTTTCCAGTAAGATGACAACCCTGCCCAGTTGTTTTGAGAGGGCAAAACGTGGAGGTACAAAGGTGGGAAGCCACAGCTGTCCGGGGACTCCTTTGAGGTACCCGGCGAGGATTAAACGGTTTAATTATTACGAAACTATTTTTGAAACCGAAACAGAAACTAGAACTGAAAGACTCTCAAGTATGCACTGAATATTTTATAGTCGTTTTACTAAACAAGAGGCGAGTTTGTGGACTAAGTGCGCGTTTTAAAGCTTTTGTGCAATACGGAGATTCTTTGTTTTCTATCCTTGTGCGTTTTTGAAGGGATTTTAGCCTTCTTCTTGTACGTTATTACTTTTAGTTGTAAATAATAATGTTATAGAAAAATATATTTTTTTTCCCAACTGACAAAATGATGGCTAGGACTACTCCTATGACGAAGCTACCTTCGTCATCATCACCGGACTTGCAGGAGACCGGATGGCTCTAAGGCGCTTAAATAAAATCAAGTAGATGCATAACGCCTTTTAAACAGCAAGAAAAGGATGTATGACTGATTGTACATTAGTTTTATAAAAAACTAGTGACCCGCCCTCGCTTCGCTTCGGGTAAATTTTACATACAAACCTTCCTTAAGAATCACTCTATCTATTAAAAAAAACCGCATCAAAATCCGTTGCGTAGTTTTAAAGATCTAAGCATACATACGGACATACAGCGAAAGCGACTTTGTTTTATACTATGTATTGATTATAAATATTAAAGTTACTCTGTCTGTCTGTAACGCTTTCACACCAAAACCGCTAAGCTGATTTAAAAGAATTTTGTGTCTAGAGACTGACGAAAGAATATTAGGTTATCTAATATAGAATATGCTCTTTATTCAACATCGATACTATGATTAAAAATACTTCAGGTTTTAACTCGTTACTTTTATCATTATAAAATATCATAGATAGCTGTCAAACTAGGCCTACAACATCTCGACGACTAAGCATAGAGTACATTGTGTACGGCACCAACGTAAGAAGTGGGCCATAGATAAATAGCGTACTACTTGCATTACAGCTTCCGTTTTCCGCTGTCAGCCCTTACGATAGACCGCCTCTTCCGCTCTCTGATCTATTGCGATGGCATATTTCAGCAACACAAGACGACATAAAGTTATTTCGGCAACAACAACTGTCGAAAAAAAGCCTTTGGGTAAACTTACGTCAGCCGGAACTAGAGATGTGATGTGGATTCGTCTACTTACCTTACTATATAATATTATAAATCCGAAAGTAACTCTGTCTGTCTGTCTGTCTGTTACGCTTTCACGCATAGAGTACTGGACCGATTTAAATGAAATTTGGTACAGATATAGTCCAGAGCCTAGGAAAGGTTATAGGCTACTTTTTCACCGACTGCGCTATAAGGAAGTAATGTTTTACCCGTTGAACGTTTCTACGCGGACGAAGTCGCGGGCGGAAAGCTAGTTTATTATAAAATCATCAATATAATTATTATTATAGTACCTACTAGTGACCCGCGTTCGCTTCGCTTTGGGTATATTATACATTAAAACCGTCGTCTTGAATCACTATCAATTTAAAAAAAACCGAATCCAAATCCATTGTGTAGTCTTAACGATTTAAGCATAAATACATTCATACAGACAGACGTGGGAAGCGACTTTGCTTTTTACTATGTAATAGTGATACTGTGATAGAAGTGATAATGTGATGTCAAAATTTCAAAATTTTGCTTTCTACCCGCTTAAAGTTTTTATTTTTCAAACATTACTTTTGTATAGCAAAAGATCCTTAAAAATAACGTAGCCTATGTCCTTTAGGGGTGAGAGCCATCCGCTCCCCCGCAAGCCCGGTGATGATGACAAGGCTCCTCCAAGCCATCATCGTTAGTCAGTAGTAGTCTTTGAACTATCTGTGTTGTAAATTTGCGTTCAATCGATTTAGCATGGCGTTTCATAGCTAAAATCCCTCCGATGAAGAACGCAAGAAGACAACGGCCCCCAGTCTCCAGCGGTAAATTTTTGCCATACATTTTATATTTCATGAAAAACTGGTTTCCCAAGTGACAGGTTCGACCTATTCTGGAACATGTGTACGAAAATTCTGAAACGCATTTAATTTGTATTTGTACCCATTGAAAAACTGTAATTGAAATAAAGGTTTTTGTTTATTTATTTTTATGTTTGATAATACCATTCCTTAACAAATTCATCGAAAAGCGTCGATGGCCGAGTGGTTAAGGTCGTTGCTTGCCATGCGAGAGGTCGCCAGTTCAAACCCCGCCAGATACCAATGTGTTTTTCAAATAAGAAATTCATATGTACCATCATTCGACGCTTTAACGGTGAAGGAAAACCTCGTGAGGAAACCAGCACACCTGAGAAATTTTTCAATGGTGAGTGAAGTCATGTCAGAGGCCTGCGGGCGGTTTAAAAACTCTGACACCAGGTTGTTCATCAACCATACGATTAGAAGAAGAAGACAAAATTCATCATCTACTTTCGTAACAATCAAGAATATGTACACTACACCACTATGTGTTTAGCCAATCAAAGGGTCTAGTTATCAAATATCTCTTCGCTTCAAAGGTCCACAGGACTTGTTTTATTATTCCCGTGTATAGTTTCTGTACGATGTTGCGACATAGAGAGTTCCTTTGGGAATATCTCACATCTAGCAGCCTGATTGATGCAGAAATGTGAATCTTGTTGCAGTGACTTGCTCTTTGATAGAAAATCTGCATGAACTATTTCAGACCTACGCATTCCATTACATTTAAACAGGCAGTAAGTAGCTATATATTTGCTACTCTTATCGCGTACAGCTATATCAATTAGTTTACACAAAAAATCTTCATGTTATTAGACTTTGCTCAATCTTGGAGCATGGGATGTAAAAATCCTCTTGAAGAATTTACGTGAGGTAATTAAAGTTTTTTCGTAATTTGATTACCTGGTATCTGAAAATTTACCGGCTAAACAAGCTAGCATGGGCATGCGTTCTTAGTACATACTAACACTACTTATTCGTCCATATTTATTTTCATTCGTCAGAAAATATGTGACCTCTGGTGACCCTGGGATCTAACTCTATTGGCTTGATATTTACTTTCACATGACGCACTTTTTCAACTACTTACACCACATTCAATAATCCACTATGTTCTCAGCAAATCAGAGGTGTGTCTTTGTTCCTCTGGTATTAGTTCACATCTAATGCAGGATGCAGGAATATTTATTTATTTATTTATTCATAATCTTATGCTAACATTACAGGTCTTATTGCTGTTACTGGTTTTTGATGGAAGCTACCCGTGTTACTAGGATTTGCAAAATTGTAGATGAAGAAAAGGGTTGGATGGTCAGGGGCGGATCGTCCATATGGGCTGTTTGGGCTGCAACCTAGGGCCCCGACGGTGTAAAGGGGGGGCCCCTTTGTGCCAATGTCCATTGTCCACCCCCTGTCATAAACAACTTTGGATTGGCAATATGTGTACGATCAATACGCTTGACTTTGACTTTGACTTAAGTGATTAATTAGACAGGCTCCCGTTGGTATCAGCTCAGGGCCCTAGAAAGTGACAGTCCGTCGCTGGGGATGGATCTTATGTAAAACGGTATGTCTGATCATCATTGAGTATATAGGTAGGTAACTATGATTTGTATCTAATACTATGTTATACATACAATGTGTGTGTATGTCTATTCATCAATATCTGACACTTGGTGGTGACCGGAAGAGATAAGATAAAGAAGAGATAAGAAGAAAGTATAAGAGATAGAAAAATGATATTAGAGAAAGAGAAGGATTGAGATCGCAATTTTTTTTTGTCAATATTACGCCAGATTTGTATATTAAATTGTTATTAAGTGCAATAAGCATACAAAATAATCAACTGCTCCACCGCGTCTTGGGGACTAGCGTTGAAATAAGCGATTTCCTAACTGAGTAGGTTACCTAAATATAGACCTATCATTCTCAATGTTACGTGCTTTGATCAAAACTTACTACCTATCTACTTAAAAAAACCAGAAACGAGAAAGATCCTAGATGAACCATCTTTTATTACCGAGAAACTTCCAAAACTTTGGTACCATCGAATTAATTTGATTACTAACTTTCCTCACAAACGAACATTTACTTTTGACTTAGTTTATTCAATCCGTCTCAGAGAATGGCTGCCATTTTCATATTAAAAGTTCCGTGATAAAAAACTTAAGGGACGCAGATTTTCCGTTGTTCTAGAAGTAATTATAATTAAGAACAGTGTTTTAATTCGCAGAAAAGATCGAATGATATACGAGTAGGAGTAAACGAAAATTGATATCAAATTGATATTATAACGAACTGTTTACCTGTTTGAACACAGACATTATTCGAATGAAAAAAGTTACGTACAAAAAAAAACAATACAATAATTTGAAAATTTCTTAAGGTCACAATAGTAACAACCGGACCATGTTACTTGTAAGACTCCACTGTCTGTCTGTCTATCACCGACAAAAAAACATAAATTTCACGTATCTGACGCATCTAGCCGCAATTTATCTTAACACCACAATGGGCGCCATGCCTAACTCCTTATCCTGAAATTGATAGCAGCTGGACTGCTAATTATGCTGAAATATAACCAGATCTCATTAGCATACATTAAAATTAATTTCGACTCGAACACAACTCGATTCAAAAGGGAATCCGCACAGGGGTAGCTCTTTAAATTGCTGAAATTATACCTTTTCCTTGCAAGAGCTTCTTTCTATAGAAATAAATAACAAGCATTTATTTTTACGCTCCATAATAAATGAAAACTTAGACGATTCAAACGCAACTGGGAAAATAAAACTTAAAAGGCTTTATTTGGATGTTCTCAAATGAATATTCATGGTTAACTTTTCGTACCTGTAAATGACAGTGCTTATACAAATTGTACTGAAATAAACAAAACTTTTGAAGTACAGGGCGGAACTTGCCATTGTGAGGACCTGATCTAAATTATGGACGTGCCTATTAAATCACCAGTTTATGGTTATAGCTAAGCCTACATATTTCTTGCATTTGCTTATTAATATTTAGTTCAGCCCATATACGTTCCCACTGAGGGGCACGAGCCTACCCTAAACTATACCTGGCGACTAAGGCCTGATCGTCCAGGCCTTAGTCGATCACGCTGGCCAAGTGCGGTCGGTCGACTTCACACATCCTGAGAATTAATTTACAGGCATGCAGGTTTCCTCATTTCCTTCACAGTAAGAGCGTCCAATTAACGTTCATGGAAATTCTAAATTTGAAAACATATTGGCGGAGTTTGAACTGGCAACCTCTCGCATTAGAAGCAATTGCCTCAACCACTCCGACATCAATGTTTTACATTAATTGCCAGTGTGTCACCAATTTTGTTGTTTACATGACGTCTGCAATGAAATGTCCACGGTGTGCATCACTGGCGATGATGATAATGAACGGATGATGGCGCTACATGTGGCTAACAGATAATATGGGTGTATTATTATATATATTTAAGTATATTTGTGTATCCACTGTTGATTCTGATGCCGTAACACAAGTGCTTAAGCTATTTACCACGGGATCAGATCAATCTATGTGATGTCGTTCACAAAAAAAAAATATATATATATATATATATATGTATATATATATATACAGATATATATATGTGAGATAGATATATGTATGTGATATGTATATATGCGGCAAAAAATCGACGGCTTCAATAGCTTTTATTTTGTGTAAGATCATGCACGTCTGGACGCGATTCCTGGAAGGGTGTTCAAAGCCCCGGGTAACAGTGGATGGTGATGGTTTCCGGTTTTTAACCTCTTTAGTAACAGAAGGTAGACGTCTGGTCCCCTTGTATCTTCAAGGACCTGGGCAGATCAAAGTTCTGATCCAGCAAGATAAAACGCCAGGCAGCTTGGCCAGCGTGGTTGACTAAGGCCTTATCGCCTTAGTTTAGGGTAGGCCCGTGCCCCAGCAGTGGGGATGTTTATGGGCTGATGATGATAATGAAGATAAAAGGCGCTAATAAAAGAGACAATACAAAGGCATTATTCGAGCCTGTTTAAGACGGAAAATAACGTTATTTGAGTCGGTAAAAACATTTATTACACCCTTGAGAGAAATATTGCATCAGTGAGAACATTTCGTGCTTGCTTAAACCACAAACGAAGACGTGCATTCGACATTAACACTCACAAGAAATTCAACTTTCACGTGGGCGTCGTTAAAAAGTTTTCTAATTACGACGTTATACCTATTTTGGGAATACTTACTTTTAATTTATAAGTTATAATAACTTATCGTTTAATCTGTCTGGTAAGTTTTGATAGGTAGGTATTCCAAAAACGAGGTATGACCCTTGAATTTTTATCGCTCTTGATTAAAAAATACACTGTTATAGTACGTAAACAAACATACGGATCCAACGAGGATCTCCTATTTTTGTAGGAATGTATTTTTATTAAAAATAACAGTTACAGAAATAGAAAAAAAACAGTTTCTTTGTGGTGAAAATATTTTCTACAACCCTATCAGAAAAAAATACAAAAAATATTGTAGCAATAAAAATATCGCAATTCAAAGCTTTCAAATGCTTTCATCTCAAAAACCTACTACATAATGTAAATTACGTACCTACAAATTATCATCATCTTCATTCATCATCCTCCTATATACGTCCTAACTGCTGGGTCACGGGTCTACCCTAAACTAGGGCAACAAGGCCTTAGTCAACCACGCTGGTAAATTGCGGGTTGGTTGACTACACAACCTTATTTCTTCATAGGTGTGCAGGTTTCCTCACGATGTTTTCCTTCACCGTTAAAGCGTCGAAAATCGTACATATGAATTTCAAATTTGAAAAACACGTGGTACGTGACTGGGTTTAACTGGACCTTTTGTATGGCAAGCAACATCTTTAACTACTCAGCCATCGACGCTTTCAAATTAATATTGAAACCAATTAAGCGGTAATGGATTAAATTGGTAAAACCACAGGACTGTCGGCAGTCGAGTTAACAGAGTCGGTAAAACCAAGCGTCAGCGAATTGTGATTGGAGGCAAACTTCTTAGGCGAAGCTTTTGATTAAATGATTGACTAACATATTTTTTTTATGACGTAGCATATTGAAAGGACTTATCGATTATCATCTGTACTTATTGGTTGCCGTAGACATTCGGCATATAATATTTAAGTGGTGGATGTGTTGGTTTATTTCGACGTCGAAATAATAATGATATCTAGCTCTAAAGTGTCGACAGCGCGTAATGGTATCATCTAATGCAGTGGAAGTAATAATAAGACGTCCGACCGATTTCAGCCATGGCGGCCGATCTCAATTGAAATCAGCCAAGTGCGTAGGACATACTTATTATAGTGCACAAGTGTGCGCGTAAACACAAGTTCACTCTCTGTCCCCTTACTCTCATAATTCGGTGAGACGGAAATCAGATATTTACAGAAAAACAAACAAACTCACACAAATTTTCCTCACCCCCGTACCCGAACCGGGGACCTCGCGGTCCTAACCAATAGACCAAACGAGGGAGTCAGAGTTAGTACCGTGTCGATGGCACAATGCCATGTATGCGTAAATGTTATTACGACGTTCTGTTGGTATTCTATTGCTTACGTATTATGTCAATGCTTAATCAATTCAATTCAAACAAAGTCGTCAACTAGTAACTTGTGACGACTGTAGGCATCTCTATCATAGTCAACAGGCCAAGATGCTTACTTGAATATAACCTAAAACCTTAGAGACATCACACACAATGATCTAATTCCGCACCGATATTTCTTTCCTTATGAGATATGATGGCTTGGAGTAGCCTCGTCATCATCACCGGACTTGCGAGGGAGCGGATGGCTCTCGCCCCTGAAATTATGTGCCAGCACTTGTGTTACAGAAATCAGTATCTTACTACAGAGGTATACACAAATATACTTAAATAACACACGCAACACAGACCAAACACCGATGATCATCATGGAAATGTTTATCACGTGCGGGAATCTAACCTATAACTTTCAACGCAAGAGACAGAAACTCTACCAATAGCACATTCGAGCCAATCAAATCTCTACTATTGGTGCCAGTAAAAAAAACAAATGAATAAATTAATCCTTCCTCGATGTGTGTGCCATTAAGTTATCGTTAACTAACTTCACAAAGTTAATTCGTGCTGTCGAACTTCCCACTTCAAAGGTAAGTACGTTACCGCGCCGTATTTATCCGGGGCCCGTGAAAAGGAACAAAATCGCAGTTAATACGAACGGCCGGATTCGGCCGCCATTTTTTATCGTCACCAGATATTTATTTACGTCGGGCGAGCCGCCCCGTCAGCTCGGCAATTTATCTGGTCACTGTCATCGATTTGACGTCGAAGTTTTAAGGTATTAATAGGATTTTCAGCTTTGGGATTCCTTTAACTTTTAAGGCGGTGAAAACTGGACGTTTTTCTTCAGATAATCGCAACGAATCCTTAAGGAAAGGTAAATAACTTATGAAACTGGATGAGTTAGAAATATATATCTAGTTTGAGGGATCCGCCATATTGCCATTTGAGTGGATGTTCAAAAAACAATAGCCATTCGCAATCCTATCATTGGATGAGCTATAAATAGTAGTTAAGTACTAAACAATATTGGGCGTTATTTCCTTTTGCCGCATTTGAGATAGATTTCTCTAGCCATGCGTGAGTTTATTTTTACCCGACTACGGCAAAGCAAAAGGAGGGTTATGATTTTGACAGGCTATGTATGTATGTATGTATGTATGTATGTATGTATGTATGTATGTTTGTATGTATGTATGTATGTTCATCTGTTTCCACATAACTTCTAAATTGCTTGTCAGAATTCGACAAATGACATATCATTAGAAGCGTCTTAATTGTCCGCTGGTTATAGGCTATATAGGGTTTCACAAAATCTAATGTGGCGCCCACTAGCGGACAAAACATACAGAGTAAAAAAATAAAGTTAAGATAAATACGCCGTGTTTGGTATCATTGGAAAGCGCTTTACTTGTACATTTTAAATATATATATATTACTAGCATTTGCATGTGACTTTACGTATATTCATGGACTGATTGCATATAGTTCACATCTTTTCGTTCATAGCTTCTTTACTACTTACTAACACCAAAATAGTACAAATAATAAAAGTTAAAAACTAAAACCCAACTACGACAAAAAACGACGCTGAAAAAGTATAAAACAAGACTTTTAGAACATACAATACTATTTTGAAGTATGCAATATTTACTATGTAGAGATAAGTTTTCATGTTTGGAAAGGCGTAGTCACACGTTCCATACACAAGTACCTACCTACCGTAGCACTTTGACAACGTGTGACTGCGGTTTTCCAAACATGAAAACTTATCTCTACATAGTAAATATTGCATACTTCAAAATAGTATTGTATGTTCTAAAAGTCTTGTTTTATACTTTTTCAGCGTCGTTTTTTGTCGTAGTTGGGTTTTAGTTTTTAACTTTTTATTATTACTTATGCAAAGGTACATGCTTTATGAACAACATCAATATTGAGTGTTGAATAACCAATAAAAAAAATTACTGAAATAAGTCTGACTGAAGTGAAGACCCATAAGTCTTCACGCGATATTAGGAGTAGCAAAATTACATAGCTACTTACTGCCCGACGTTTCGACTGGGTTACACCAATCGCTGGGTTACACTTTCCGCGGTATGCACAGTCGGGCAGTAAGTAGCTATGTAATTTTGCTACTCCTAATATCGCGTGAAGACCCATAAAGACTTATTTCAGTGTAATGGAACGCGAAAGTTTAAAATCTTACAAAAAAAAATTACTTTATCAATTTAAAGTAAGCTTAGTTTAAGTGTATTTTTTTGCACAATTTTTTTGCTGAATAAACGCTTATTCTATTCTATTTTTTTCTGAGTTTTTGTGTCTTGTGTATTTATGTATCATTGTAATTTCTATGTCGTGGTCAATAAATGTTTTTCTTTCTTTCTTTCTTTACTCCATATCGATGACAGAAATCGAGTAAAAGGCTAAACGCCGAACCACACCGTAGATCGGCGCAAACGGACATTTGAAAACGGGTTCATTTTAATGTGTCACGAAAAGAATTTCCACTCGCAACAAAATACCGACTCTATCCCAATCACCTAAGACTCAATTTCGTTCCACACAACAAAGGGAATTCCAGCAAAATAATTCCAATCTGTTCAAACAAATAGCAGCTACTTGATTTTAGGGTGTTTCATTTTCGGCAGAAATAGAAACAACTTGTCTTATTGCCGGCTTTTGTTGAATAACGTACTTTGAAAATTAATGCCTCAAATATACAGAACGGTGACTTTAACGTATAATTCTTAAGGAGCTGTGGTAGTTATTTATATAAGAACTTCTTGTCTTTATAAATGGTCGCTAGTTCTGTTTCAATCATGAAATATTTTGCTCTCCTAATTAATAAAGGCTCTTTTGTTAATTAAGACTTAAGATACAGGGTTTTTAGTCATTAGGAAATATGGGAATCAGCATAAAAAAACAGGACTTTTTATATAGTAAATTTACTAATTAACAAAAGAACTCACATAGTTAATTATATAGTACTTATGTATGATATGTACATAATTTCAATCTTACATAGAAATACAAAATGAGATTCAGATAATTCTTTCAACAAGATATATATTCAATACAACCTTTTTTTAAAACAATGGAAATATAAAACAATTTTTATTAAAAACTTATAAATCATTTTACAGCATTTCAATTTTTTATTTTCCTTCTCTCTGTAAAAAAAACTAAAACTAAAACTCATATTTTGTGGAAACTAACTAATCACAATTTTTAGCAAGCCCTCCACTTAGTTTTTCATACTAATCATTCAAACAAACTTAAGTACACTACCATACTATCACATTAATAAAACATATCCTTATATTTATTTTGCACTATTATTCAGCTTAATACAGTGAGTCTATTGTCCAAGGCCGGCGTAATGGGCGTAACCTTTTTGATGTATTTTTCGAACAACTTAGCGTCTTCTCCAACGTTGATCACGTTTTTTGCGTTGTCTTTAATCATCTGCAATGTAAAAAAAAGAAAATTCATATGGATATTTGATTGCTTGATGGCGTATTGGATAGTGCTCGTCTGATGCACCAAGAGTTTGAATTTGATCCCCACCCGAGAAAATTGTTTGTGTAATGAACAATGTTGTTTCTTCCGTGTCTGGGTGTTTATCTATTTAAATATATTTGTGTATACCATTGTTGTTTCTGATTTCCTTAACACAAGTGCTTAAGTAACTAACTTCGAGGCAACATGAGTTTTATAATAGTTTTTTTAATAGAATGGTGTTGATTCTGATATCTGTAGGTGCTTAAGCTACGTACCACGAAACCAAATCAATGAATGTGTTGTTATGAAATATTTATAATTAATTTATTTTATGTGACTTCCCCTTTCCTTAACGGCAATGTTGTGTAATCGAATATTGGACCCATCGTTGATAACAGTAAAATCAGCCCTAAAGGAACCCATACATATTGTAACAAGTCCGCCACGAAGATGTATAAGTTCGTTTTCCTATCGTCTAAAGGAATAATAACAACACTATAATGACTAGGGGTAAGAGCTATTGGCTCCCCCGCAAGTCCGGTGATGATGACGAGGCTACTCGAAGGCATCAACGTATGTCAGTCAGGAAAAATAATGAAAAATAAACTACAATGACTTTTCAAATAAAAACTGTCAATATTCATGATAACACTTTCACGTTTCTTTCGACAAAAAACGCAAATAGTAGCAAATACATAGCTACTTACTGCCTGACGTTTCGACTGGGTTACCTACACCAGACATAGTCGCGAGCGATTACTTACTTAAATTTTAATTCGCAAATCAAATGATTTATGGTTAACACATTATTCATTAATACTGATTGAGGAGTACACAGTTTCGTGGACAGATTGAAATTGTTTACGTGAAATGTCCGCAAATGGACGCGCATTGGTTCATGTCAACGTCGCAACTAAGATTGATTGAATACTGATTGGTAGGCACGTTTGTTCGTTTGTAATCACAGCCCGACTTTGTAATGGATGCGTTGATTGATTAGCTCGGGAATGTAATGTAATGTAAGCTGACCGTTTTTCCGTTTTTGTGCGACGCATTTGTGTAACCATTAGCAAACAGGCCGACAAGTGTTAAATTTTTCTAGGATTTTTTTTTCTTATACATATTACTCAATATCAAATGATATGATCCGGCGGTAAGTAGCTTAAGCACATATGTTACAGATATCAGAATCAACTCACTGTTGATTACACAAATGTACTTTAAAATGTTTAATAACACACCCAGACACCGGACCAACAGCTATGTTCGTCACACAAATTGTTGATTTTACTATTTTCCTGCATTTTCTCACCGTTTAAACCTTCCCTGGACTACAACGAAAATTTCAAAACCAAAATTTGCTAAATCGGTCCAGTCGTTCTCGAGTTTTAGTCAGACTAATGAATAGCATTCGTTTTTATTTATATAGATAGATATTTAGTTTAAATTATAAATATTCAAGCAGATATGTAATGACGAAACTATTAACATCTTAAGATCTTGTCGTACTGTAGAACGATCTTAATAGCTCGTCTTTCTTTCTTCTCTAGCCTTTCTCTAGCATTTTGGTTCAGACCTCCTTCAGCTTCTTTCAACTCCCTCAACAATATAGTTAAACTTACATAAAACCCGTTTCCTCCGTTGGCTAAGAAGTGCACTGTAGTGAACTGATAGTCTTTATCTTCATCCAGGGGCACGAATCCGTCCCTTTCCTTCACAAGCACCGGCCCTACTGATAGATCTGTTGTGTTTAATGTCACTTTCATACCTGAAAAGAGACAGTTAGTCAGAAACAATACGAACGGTGATCATCAGAAAGCTAATTGAAAAAAAATCTAATGAATTGTGAATATTTTATTCACAATTCGTCATTTGGAAATATATTATTCTTTTTCAATGCGTTTGTAAATGCTTTTTTTTACTTTCAAATGCAAATGAAAGTTTCTGGTTATTAAGACACCCGACGTTTAGAACACAAAACGATCACTGGTCTGGGAATTTTCTAGGAGATTTTAATTTGAAACCGAAATTAACGGCAAGTAACCGCTCGACAATAAAATCATTGTCCCAGTTTCGGGCCGTAAGAGAAGTAAGCCCACCGGAAGGCCTAGTCTGAAAACCAGCGCTGGCCGCTCGAGCCTGCTTGGCTATGCTGAGACTGGTCCTTTTGCCAAAATATTGTTTTGTATTGTATATATATTTTTTTTTTATTTTGTATTTGTTTTTTCTTTTTATTGTACTTAAGGAAAACTGTAAATTTGGCAATAAAAACCGTTTTATTTTTTAAATAAAAATTTGGCCTAAATTTAACTCCTTTGTCGTTGCAACGTTGTAATGTATCTCCACAATTGTTTCTTTTTACATCTCCATTACAGAATATAGCTTTATATTCATTACAGATTTTTTTTCTTACCAGCCACATGAGGCATCCAAGGCCCTGTGAAAGGTTTAGGCACCCAGTTTACTGTCAAACATTTCCGCAACACCTCCAAAATGTATTTCCCCTGCAATGTCATCGTCCAAATCTTGTTTGTGAATGGCAACACGTTTATTACTGCTCCTCTGTTTATCTCTGAAAACAATAAAAATAATATAATCATGAGCCCATAATGCGTCCACACTGCTGGGGTACGGGCCTACCCTATAATAAGGCGGTAGCGCTTTTTCTTTTTTTTAACGCGGAGAATGCTTGATGCACCTTTACCTTGGGCAGGGGTTTACCCAAGTGGGAAGTGTGGGACTCCCGGCTGCCGGTGTTTAGATGGAAAGCTGGCAACTGTTCCTTAGATGCAATGCCCAGGGGTGTACCCACTAAACTCCGCGGCGTACCTCATCGCCTTAGCGGCGTCATGGTTCCTAGCATAGCCCAACTACCACAACGCCGCCAGCAAGGCGGTAACGCCTTAGTCAACCACGCTGGCCAAGTGCGGGTTGGTTGACTACACAACCTAAGAATTTCTTCGTAGGTGTGCAGGTTTCCTCACGATATTTTCGTTCACTGTTAAATCGTAGAATAATCATGTATATGAATTTACAGTTTTAAAAACACAGTGTCAAAGGACGAGTGGTTAAGGTTGTCGCTTGCCATGCGAAATGTCGCTAGTTCAATAAAAATAATATACCGAATATAAATTCATCAAATTCCGAAATCATAATGTAGCTTAAACACAAATGGTTCAAAATATTTAGGGGAGAGCCATTACATCATCGCCCCCCAAGTATGTTCATTATCACAAGGCTACTCCAATCCATGATCATAGTCAGTCCAAATATCCTATAATATAAAAATGAATCGCAAAATGCGTTGGTAAGCGCATTACTCTACAACGCCTGAACAAATTTGGCCAATTCTTTTTTTTAAATGTTCGTTGAAGTCCAAGGATGGTTCTTACGGAAAAAATCGAATAATTGCCGGGAATACCCTAAAAACAGCCCTTTTCTTTTCACATTTTTTTGACAGGACGAAGTCTGTCGGTTCAACTAGTGTGGTATAAAAGTGAATTTATGGAGTGAAGTAACAAGGCTTATTATCTTATCTCGTAAATATATTTTTAAACCAACATGTAGCAGCTTCTAAATGAAAAAAAAAGAATCAAATAGCAAAGTAGTCTAATCAACATTTCGTCATGTTTTTTAAGGAAGGAAGTACGAAATATTTTTAATTTTTCAGTAACTCTACACCAATTAAAATTTTGAAGGCAACACGTACTCTCAAGTATTCTGAACATCCCGGCAGAAATAAAATACACCGGCATTATACCTGAGTATTTTTATTTTCTTCAGTATCTAGAAGGCATAAACTTAAGGAGTCCTAATGTCTTCTTCTTCTTCTTCTCAGTCGTACACTCTTGGCAGAGTGGTCATGGTTGCTTTGATGATACTAGGAGGTTGCGTCGTCGTCGGTCTTCTTAGCATCAATTGCCTTCCTGGCAATAGTTTTCCATTTCAGGCGGTTCATTGCGTTGCGAGAACACTCAGTCATTGAGTTTTGCGTGACTGTTTTTATAATGTCCTAATGTATGTACTTGTTATTTTCAAAATTATCAACGCTTTTGCAACAAAGAACTGGGTTTATCACGCTCCTGTATACGCAATAGCGTACGTCATAGCTGCAAACGTGACTTGCATGCAATGGCCGTGAACACTAGCCTTGCCCCATTGTGCAATGAATGCATCTATGTGAAAGTCGGCTGGCTAGGTATCTGGCTACCAATCAGTGCTCTGGACAGAGGAGAGTTGAATTAACTATAGTGTATGAACTTCGCGCGCAATTACTATACAGTAGTACACAATACAGATAGTGCCGGATTGGCCATATAACAAGAGGGGCAAATGCTATGCGATCCAACGCCTGTCTCATCGTAATTAAATAAGTTAGGATAGATTGTGTATCGATGGCCGAGTGGTTAAGGTCGTTGCTTGCCATGCGAGAGGTCGCCAGTTTTAATCCCGCAACGTACCTACCACTGTATTTTTCAAATTTGAAATTCATATTATTCGACGCTTTAACAGTAAAGGAAAACATCGTGAGGAAACCTGCTAGCCTACGAAGAAATTCTGAGGTTGTGTAGTCAACCAACCCGCACTTGGCCAGCGTGGTTGTCTACATAAGGCCTTCTCGCCCTTGATTAGCGTAGGCCCCAGCAGTGGGGACGTATATGGGCTGATGATAATGATGACTGACATAGTGATCTATCAACGCACAGACCGAACCACTGGACGGATCGGGCTAAAATTTGCCATGCAGGTAGATGTTATCACGTAGACATCAAGGAAGGATTACCCGAAACTACGCGAGGGCGGGTCACTATTCTGATATAAATATAATTTGATTTAATTTTATTTCATTTAATCCAGCACTGCGGACAGACTTAAACTCATAAGCAATGAGGGCGTTCGCAAATGAAGTTTCTAACACGTATGACTTCGCCGCTAGGTACGTTTGTATATATATATAATCATTTATTTATTTATTTAAAATATTTGCATTACATATGACTTACATGCTACATAATATAACACTTAACATTCATATGTACCTTGAGAGGCATTGCAAAGTGGAAGAGTGCCTCAAAATGGGTGAATCCAGTCTACCCGCAACTGTCATCAGGATAGTGTTGGAGCTGGCTCGCACTCTCGCTAGCAATGATGATGTTTTTTTGCGGATGACAGCATGAAAGCCATCCGTATGCGACTGTGCAAACATCTCCGACGCACTACAAAATATAGCGTGAGGTCTTCGAAATGTCATTGTTTAAGGGCTAATTACAATGTTATTAATACACAACCTAAGAATTTCTTCGTAGGTGTGCAGGTTTCCTCACGATGTTTTCATTTACCGTTAAAGCGAAAAATTAACATAATAATAATAAGTTAACAGCAAATAATTTTAATAAAAACGCTATGCAATCCAACCGCATAATTAAAAGTGAGGAAAAACACGGCCAAGTTTCCTGTTCATAAAATTTGATTAACTGTGTAGTCCATTGAGAGTGTAATGTAGGGGAAAAATAAGTTTTCCTTACGTTCCGTGCCGTAATTTTTCTGGAATAATTAGCTTACCTCCGCTGGACATGGACCCTCGAAGCATGCTTCTTTGGAGCAAGGCAACGTGGGGCAATGTGCAATTAATTGTTTCATTCGCCTGGAATGAAAAAGAGAAAGAGTTTACACTTTGCTCTTTATTGAATGTCGTGTAATAAGTAAAGCTACCTAAGCTTAACTCTACCGAGTTAATGCCTTACAATGGCTTAATGAGACTACTGTGACTTCTACTGAGTTATACATCTGTTTACATTAAAAGGATGTTATCTATACTAATATTATAAAGCTGAAGAGATTGTTTGTTTGTTTGAACGCGCTAATCTCAGGAACTACTGGTTCGATTTGAAAAAATCTAAGTTTGCGTTGTATAGACCATTTATCGAGGAAGGCTTTAGGCTATATAACATCACGCTGCGACCAATAGGAGCAAATATACAATGGAAAATGTTTATAAAACGGGGGAAACGCGAACGAAGTCGCTGGCACAGCTAGTTTATCATAACCTGTCAATCGTTATGTAACATAGCGCTGGTTCACGATATAAACTCAATGTATTTTAAGGTGACATCTTTTTTTTAAATTAATAAGTAGATCTTTTTTTTCAAATTGTCACAGTTACACACATTAGAAAACTGAAAATGTCCGGGATATTTACCATGTTGTATTGTTTCAATGAACTTGTCTTATCAGTTTTCTAATAAGTAGACCATTTCCCAGTCTTTAAACTGTCAAATTACAAAATTTCAATAAATTCGCGTGAAAGTATCCTACAATTTCGCATTTATAACATAAGAAGGGGCTCATCTATCATCATAGTACATACATTGTAACATGTAATATTACTGTGCTGCCCGCCAATTCCGTAAACTTGAGCTTGGCTTCCATGGACCTAGATACTTACCATGGACAAGAAGGCATCAGCGACCAAATCGCCCAGGGTACACTCGGCCCCCCCACATGGATTGGCCACAAGGTCATCATTCGCGTACCCTATGACCTCGTTCACAATGCCTTCAAGCTGCGTCCTGTATGGCTGCATGAGAGCTTTTATATCAGGGTCTGGAACAGGAAATGTATTAAAATTGAGGATTCTATTCAGAGGTACATAATCAATTTAAATACGAGTACTTACTAAGTAGCAGGAACTAACTAACTGACTTTTAACTGGAAATTCCAAAATAGGTTGCCAACTTTTGCATAAATAAAGTGGTTAAAAAATCTTGCGGTCTACAGATTTCATTTCATACTTTTAGAAAGTTATAATAAAGTATAGGATGTATATTACAGAAAAAAATAGTGAAGGGGTAGAGTTAAGTTAGAATTGTATAAAGAGAAGTAATATTGACTGCTACTGCTGTTTTACATAAATTTATTTTACATACTAGCTGACCCGACAGACTTCGTCCTGTCAAAAAAAAAAGTAAAAGTTTTTGACGTTAGGAACACACCCACATTTCTTAGATAACAGTGAGTGAAATTACAAGAATTTAATATGAACTTTATACAGGGTGTCCCAAAAAGTAGTGTCAAGACGAAGTCCTGAGATAGAACACCCCGTGGGGCATCCGAAACACCCCCATGTATGTTCCGCGATTTTTTATAGTTTTCGAGTTATGATATTTTTTCTAAAATTTTGGGAACAACTGACCTAACCGACTAAAAATATTGTAGATAAAAAAGTATTTTACTTTTTTGAGTAATTCTTTTTGCAAATAAATTTTCATGAGTTTTTCTTTAATGCCTAAAATATTTTTCTCCATAACTTATATGTAAGTATTCAAAATTATGGTACAAACTGAAAAGTTACGTTCTGTAAATAATGTCTTACAATTTCAACGTTAAATTTAAAATATTAGGAGGTAGCTGCATGGCTCGTAAGTAACTTTAAAAACTGCGCTAGACTCTCAGCTTTCATATTCATTAATAAAAATTGGTACTTAATGGGCTACATTTGCTGAAATCGGACTACAAAGACAGAGAGGTGGAAAAATCATAAAATTAGCCATTTGATGAACAAGCATTATTTGGACATTTTATTATTCCGAAAGTTAGTCAGTTTGTTAACAAACCTAAATTTAATACAGGAGCACTCAGTAGCAAACATTTGGATGCTTTTTTTTGTTTAATTTAAGTTTCATTGCGCTAACACTGTTTTCACATGCAATACCTTTGTTGTGACGAACTTGACGAACTTTGCTTTCTTTACGGACTTTAATAAACTTTTACTTATAAATTTGCTACAAAAAATAATCAAAAACGATAATTTTTCTTTTCAATAAAGTTCCCATTTTTAAACTTAATTAGTTTTTTAAGTATCACAAATTAAACTTTCAAGTGGTTATTTCTTAGCATTTCTGGTATAATTTTCATTGTTAACAATCTTATTAACTTTCGGAATAATAAAAAGTCCAAATAATGCTTGTTCATCAAATGGCTAATTTTATGATTTTTCCACCTCTCTGTCTTTGTAGTCCGATTTCAGCAAAAGTAGCCCATTAAGTACCAGTTTTTATTAATGATTATGAAAGCTGAGAGTCTAGCTCAGTTTTTGAAGTTACTTAGGAGCCATGCAGCTACCTCCTAATATTTTAAATTTAACGTTGAAATTGTAAGACTTTATTTACAGAACGTAACTTTTCAGTTTGTACCATAATTTTGATGATTTCCATATAAGTTATGGAGACAAATATTTTAGGCATTAAAGAAAAACTCATGAAAATTTATTTGCAATAAGAATTACTCAAAAAAGTCAAATACTTTTTTCTCTACAATATTTTTAGTCGGTTAGGTCAGTTGTTCTCAAAATTTTAGAAAAAGAATCATAACTCGAAAACTATAAAAAATCGCGGAACATACATAGGGGTGTTTCGGATGCCCCACAGGGTGTTCTATCTCAGGACTTCCGCTTGACACTACTTTTTGGGACACCCTGTATAATAGCAACAAAGCTCAAATTGATTCTACGTTTTAGTTAGAAACGTTTGTATGTAAAAAAGAAAAGGGCTGTTTTTAGGACTTTCCCGGCAAATAATTCAATTTTTCTCGCCGTAAGAACCATCCTTGGACTTCAACGAACATTTTAAGCCAAATTGGTTCAGGCGTTGTTGAGTTATGCGCTTACCAACACATTTTGCGATTCATTTTTATATTATAGATTTATTTATGTAAAGTAGCTCGGTGTATAACTTTACTAAGTGCGCGTTTACGATTTAAATCTATGTAATTTTACTATTTTTTTCTAATTAAATAAGTAATAAGAAGACTTTGTCCTTTCCCAGTCTTTAGAATGTCTATCTACCAAATTTCTTCAAATTCGAAGTACAGACATAGAGAAAATAAAGATTAAGTTTTCCAGATCATGAAATCTCACCTTCAGGAATCGATCTATTCAAAAACACTGGTTTTTCCTCGTATCGCTGAATCTCTCCATGTTTGTCAAAGAACACTGAAATATCTCCTAGATATTTGCTGAATGCTGAAGCAGTGACCACTAATACCTAAAAAAAAACACTTAATTAATAATTATAGTTGTTATTAACACTTAATTAAAAGTAATAGCTAGCTTACACAATAATTATGGTCGACAAGAATATTTGTTTTAAAATAATAATAATCAAATGAGATCTTAATAGTGCTGAATTATCTTGAGATGAGTACTTGTAAACCGGTTAAATATAGTTACACTCATACGTAAAGAAAGAAAGAAAGAAAACATTTATCGATCATAAAAAAAAATACAAAACTAATACAATACATACACATACAAATATATTTACGTAGGTAAACTCATCTTGAATTCATCTTTCGAATATAGTTTTTTGAAAAACCAATGAGGTAATTTTTCATACCGCAAAATACTCAAAAACAATTACATATTTTGACAGTTTAAACAAGAAAATATTAAAAAATATGAGTCTCTTGAATTTTGAAGTGTGTAACTTAATCGGCGAATCAACGCTCAAGTATCAACATGCGTTTTCAAGGTTGTGCACCGAAAGGGTAAAAACGGGGCGCTAAGAGATGGGATTACTATGACTTCGCTGTCCTTTCGTCTGTCCGTCCCTTTCGTCCTTCTGTCCGTCCGTCTGTCTCCAGGCTGTATCCCAAGAACGGTGATAGCTAGACAGTTGATTTTTTTACAGATGATGTATGTAGAATAGAAATTAATAGAATAATTGTGTCTATAGCCGCTATACAACTAACACTAAAAACAAAATAAAACAAATATTCAGGGGGGTACAACAAACGTGTTTTTTTACAAAATTCGTACGGTATCCTTCATGCACAACTGCGACTCGCACTTGGCCGATTTTTTTTCTTCTAACCACGATTGGGACTTAGTTTGTATAGTTACCTTGTGTCCTGGTTTATTATCTGCTTCAATAACTTCCGGGTAGGGTCCATCTTTCGGTTCCTTGCTTGGAGGATCACCATTCCACAGTAAACTGTGGCTGTGGCCACCAACGATTAGGTCTATGTTTTCGCCCACTGATTGCGCCATTTTTCTTTAAGAGATAAGATAAGCTATTATTGAGAATGGCGGTTGCAATTTGTATGGTCCTTGGAAATGTATTTATACTATTGTAACTATTTATTCATTGTCATTTATCGCGTAAAACATTACTCCCTTAAATTAAGTCAGTTGAAAAGTAATCTATGTATACTCTTTTTCAGCTAAGATGATCCCTGTGACACTTCGTTGTGTTCTGAATCACGCATCTTACGATTGACAAACGAAAATAATTTTATTGCACACTTATTTAATTTTATTGCGGCTTCATTAGGAAAAATATTAAATTAATAATTTTAAACTTTTAAAAGGGAATTATTAATGTTTAGTTTAATTTAAAGTAATAGAATTTTTTTAAAAATACCTATGCAGTTCGTTTTACGTAGAATGGAACTTAGTCAGAGTTACTACGTTCCATTCTACGTATACAAACTGCATAGGTATTTTTTTTAAATGTTCTATTACATTAAATTAAACTAAACGATATTGTTTGTCATTTAAAAGTATAAAAATATTTATTTTAATATTTTTCCTAATGACGCCGCAATAAAATGAAAAAAGTGTGCAATAAAATTATTTTCGTTTGTCAAATGGTAAGATGCGTGATTCAGAACACAACGAAGTGTCACAGGGATCATCTTAGCTGAAAAAGAGTATAGTTTCTCAGTCTCCAGACTATCTGTGTACCATTTAAATCGATTTAGCAGTTCAGGCGTGGGAGCGGTGACAGATATAGCGATATATAGCAGTATCAGTACAGAGAGTTCATGTACAAGTTGCTTTAAAAATATACAAAAAACTTTACATGTCCCCCATGATCCCATCATCATGTTAACAAAGGGACCAACTAAATACTTTAAATTTACCCTTTCAAACAAAAAAAGAAGTATATGGAAGTTTTCAAAACCTATGTTTTCTATGTATAATTTTAGACTTTCGCGTTCCATTACACTAAATATTAGTCTTTTTGGGTCTACACGCATTAGTAGCTATGTATTTGCTACTCCTAATAACGCGTGTAGACCCATAAAGACTAATATCTAAGTTTTCTATCTAAACGAAGTTTACCGGGTACCCGTCACTTTAAATAATTTTAATACTATTTGAGATGAACATTCTCTCTATCATCTGATATTATTTTGGTTACTATGTGAAACCGTGGGTACTTTGATACTTTCACTGAATATTACAAAACCAGCACAGCGCAATGCACTTCAATCAAAATTTGCATAAATATGAAAGTGAAGATACGTAAATTTTAGCATTTTAGCCATTTGTTAAATGTAATTATTTTCTTGGAGATGAACGAACTCGCATTTATGAATAATATTGTAAGCTAAATCATTAATTCAGTATGCTTGTCTCTACATCTAGAATTTATAATTAATGAAATAATTTTTTCAACAGTCATTTAAAAAAATACATACAAACTAATTGAGAACCTCCATATTTTCGGTCGGTTAAAAATTGTTTAATTTAAAAAAACTTTAAAATTATGATCTTCTTAGCAAACTCACTCGAATAACCAATAAAAAACATTGGGTCGAATCAATAATTTGCTATAGTAAAAATATGATGAGGTGGTCAGGAGAATTTTTACACAACTAGATATTTTCTAAAACTGAGGATCAAAGCCTTATTAACAATGTGACTAGTGCAATTTCTGTTAACCAAAATATAACACTTGTAATATAAATAAAAAAAAGGACAACAAATCGTCCTCAAATATCGCTAACATTCCCAAATCGTCTTAGATTCACTACGATTCATATTTTATCCATTTATTGGACCATCCTGACGGCTTGTGCATTTTAGTTTACGACGTGACAACTTTATTGGAAAATATGGACGCAGCTACTTCCATCTTTGCATTTAAATCGCCGATAAAGCTGTTGAACGCAAATTGTAAATAACATTTTTCATTCTTTGGGGGGGTTTGTTGAAAACTTTTTTGCACGACTTGTAATTGGTAGCGCAAAATGGATTTCGGGATTCAATCGATGTGGAAATGAGGCATTTACAAATGGCGAATTATAGGTACAAGTAAAAATATTCTCTTTGTTGCTAATTTTGAGACAGCAAGATCAATGCAATTGGCGTTTCATTATGTTTATATGAACAGGATATAGTTGTGATACTGTAGCCCCGGTTGTCATTCCAAAAATGGTGATACGGAAAACAGACTAAAAACAACAGGTAAGGGTATGCACGTTTTACCAAATAACAAGGTGAGCGGTACAACACTCTTGATTGTTGCAGGCTGTATGGGCCTGCAACATATTGCATATTCGGATATTTATATAGACCAGATTCAATGCGATGTTACCAAAGTAACTTACCTATCAACAGGCAAACCGCAGTGCGACAACACTATAATAATATCAACTCCTTGGTCGGTCAGTAGCTGAGCTTCTTTCTTAACAGTTTTTATGGGATCCAGGAAAATGACGTTCTCTGAATTGGACAGGAACTGAAAGGTAAATATGAATTTTGATGAACGAATTCCTATAAATTGACTAATCATCAATCATTCATCATCAGTCATCAGTTTATTACTTCTCAGCCAATCCTCGCAAAGTAAATTCGGTTTAAAGACTCATTATATAATAAGTAAATCACTTAGTTAATGGGCGTTGGATCTTTTTATCTGTGTGTCCGTCCATTATTAAATTATCTGTAACTATAGCTTCATATACCAACTTAACGATGTTAATCGTATTCCAAATAGAACTTAATGAAGAAATTAAACAGAAACTACATCTAGCGATCTAAAAACCTGTCTATTAGTTAATTTTAAGTAATAAGTGCATATTGTGCCTATGTAAAGCTATTGACACACAAACTCACAGCAGTATCGGTCGTTATCAACCCTATGATGCCGATCTTCCGTCCCTTTTTCTCTAACACCACGTGTGGTTTGTAAAGGCCATCGAATCTAGGCTCTTTGCTTGTGTCTATGTTCGCAACTAGTACTGGGGCGCGCAGTGCCGCAAGGTACTGTACGAGGTCCGATACTCCATCGTCGAATTCGTGATTGCCTATAGCCTGAAAATAATTATATATTAGTTACGTAGATTTAAATATAATAGTTATTACGGGTGAAATACACGTGTAATGATATCTCAAACAAAATTATCTAGAAACCCGACGACCCAATTTACCACCGAGTATTTTTTGGCCAACAATTTGATAGCTAACCAAATGTCCTTGTTCACGTTCAAATGGTTCCCGACGGGTGATAAGTTATCATTGCGGATGTATGGACACATCAGTATTAGGTTCAGACGTATTAGCATTACCTAGGATATCTTTTATTGTAATTTGGGTAAAATAGTGTGAGGATAAATAAACACAATTACACTTTAAGAAGTGGCGAGCAGTTGGAGAGGCCTATATCCAGGAGTGAACTGTGTGTGATGATGATAATACGTAAAGGACCTCTCAATTGTTGTAGGGGTTGCCCTTTAGGGAATTAATGCAATACAAATTTCTCATTATTAAAGATTCAAAACAACGAATGTTTTTATTAATATGTGCGTTCAAATTCTTAATAAACGAATCCATGAAATTTAAATAATTTAGCTTTATGATTCAACGGTGATATTATGTAAGAAATATTTTATTGCATTCATAGGGATCACCCAATCTTAATTATAAGTGATTTTAACAATGGCTGACAGATTGAGCAAAGATCACTTTGTTGTGTCAAGTAATGCAAAATTGCCAACAGGAAACTAACTGATGTTTTTTCCCGAACTAAGTTTAGAATCTCAATACAGAACATTTTATGCACGAATGGTGGCATTGAAAAACCTTGACACTTTTTGTGGTACTGAACCGAGAATAACTATCAATCGCTTTTATGCATTATCCCTTCAACTTCATTTTAATTTAAGTAAAACGCTAGTAAAGTAAGTAAGCTTGTACATTCGACAACAACTCGTTATAATACAGTAATTTTAAAGAAAATCTGTGTAATATTTTTCTCATAAACCAAACAAAAAACAAAAAGGTTAATGTACTTACATTTTAAGTAGGTACGATAATAGTTAGCGTTTGTATAAATGGTAGGTATGTATTATACTCGTACATGCTAAAACGATAAGTAATCGTTTGTCTTATTAGTTTTCTAATTAACCGCTTTACATAATATCCTCATTTTTTTCAGAATTTATCATTATCCAGGAAACTTTAGCATATTACTTAACCGCATTATTATCAGTGAGGTTACCAAAGTACGATTACTTATGTAATTTTGAATGTAATCAAAAGTTTATCATTTTGTTACCTTTGTTTGTTCTTGTATTTATACTGATAAGGCAATATAACAAATAAATCAACGTTATATTGAATATGTTCTTAGTTTATTACTGGGAATTATATTTCAAACAAGTAGTTCCGGCGAATTTTATACCGCAAATACTGATTCTTTTTCTATATTTTCTCATTGAAACCTTCCCCGGACTACAACGAATATTTTTAAACCAAAATTGCCTAAATCCCGGGCGTTCTCGAGTTTTAGTCAGACTAACGAACAGCAATTCATTTTTATTTATAAGAAGAAGAAGATATGTTTCTATCGCTTACTAACTGATGAATAATTTATATTCTTAGAAGCCGTAAGAGCCAAATTAAATCTTCATACCAACTAAGACATGACATTCAATTTCAATGACACTACTTACATGGGCATCAATCGGAAGTAAATTGATAAACTTCTGCTCCACTTTCCATTTGAGCAGGGTGTACCAGTAAGTTCCCTGGAACACGTCTCCCGCGTTCAATAGTAGACCATTCTGCTTTTCACCCATCAGTCTTTGTATTTCGGAGTAGAGTCGTGCGTAACCGCCCATGCACTGATTGTCGTTTGTCTTACACACCGGATACAAAACGGAGGTCTCTTCAAATCTGGAATTATGTTGTAGTGTTTTGTTTTTATTTTTCACATTTTAAAACAAACTTTTTCAATACCAACACACGTGGGTTGATAGTCATTTGTCTTTCATGCCGTTTATCAAACTAAGGACTCTTCAAATCTGGGATGTTGTTTATTTTAAATACATTTTTTTTATTAAACTAAATGCTACAAGTAAAACATGGGTTGATCATTTTTTTTACACATCGCTAACCAAACTGATGTCTTTACAATTATTTAAAGCGAATGAATAGTCTTTTTTAATTATTATTGTACCTACTTGCTGCCAGCAAGTCTTTTCTCCTTCCTTTTTTGTGGTTCTTAAATATAAGCGTATGGTCTAAGCATCCAGAATAGCAATGTTAACCAACAATCAACTCGGCAACTTCGTATGACTTTCAGCTTAGGTAAAATATTCATTGAGGCTAATTCTAAGTTAGAATTCAATGCAATTTTCCTCTAGATAAAGAGGACAACTTATTACCAAGACAATAAATATAATTAGTGGAACTAATCATTGGTCTTAGTACAACAATAATCTAACACTTTAAGCGTTTAGATTAGACAACTGAATGTATTGAGAAACACTTAGGAATCCGGTTTGTGTGTAGGTAACTAATTGTGAATAAATCAGTTTGGTACAGCCTTATACATAGGCACTCAATCTTGAATAATTTATATGCCCCGTTAAAATATGTATTGGCCGAACCACATTAAGGCTTGTGCAAGAAATAGGGTCTATTGTGCCTGTCGATCTCAAATGTGGACATTACGACCGCTTACTATTGGAGTAGTGAGGTCATTTTGGGTCAGTCCTTCAGTAAAAAAAGACAAGTAATCAGATTTCAAAAGTCAGTATAGTCATATCTTACCATAAGCATCATTGTAGGTATTAACTTTTTTGTAAAATGAGACGGGCTCGGCGGAACAGTGGTTAGTGACACAGGTTCACTAACTACGGTTCCAAGAGCCGTGGGTTCGATGTCTGCGATGTAATGTAACATCTATTTATTTATTTAAATATAATGAAATTAATCATGCAATAGACTTTAGTGTGTAGTTTTACTTTACTTAAAAAACTGGAATCAGCACTGATGAGATGAATTGATTAGTTACCTAAGTGAGATAGTTTGAGAAACCTAGAACCTAGAACACAATAATGCCGGCTTTATAGTGTAGCATAAACCCTATTATGTAGATCTAACGTCTATCGAGTAGGTATTATACCTACCTATCTCATTAAGTACCTACACACTTTAGAAAACTCAATACGTCCGGGATTTTATGTCGGGGAACATGGCGCTTGCAACAGAGCCGAAATATCATGAGCTCATTTAAACAAAACAACATGGAAACATCCCGGACATATTGAGTTTCCTAATGTGTGTAACCATGACAGTTTAAAGTTAAGTTAACTTACTTATCTAATTTTTGTGTCCTCTCTTATATTCTAGTGATTAAAGACAATACAATAAGAGTAAATTACAAATTAATTTACTGTTATCGTTAGTCATTTATACTAATTTATGCCTAATCGGTTAAGTTATATTCTTAAATCGTTTTTAACAGCTATAGTCGTTACGTCGTCTATCGTTACTTCGATTCCCGGCCGAGTAAATTTTGGAATCATATGGCATATTGCTGAATACTGAGACGTTTCAGACTCAGTATTCAACAGTATGCCATATGTTAATTAAGTTTATATATAGATAATTTTTTTTTTTTTTTTTTTTTTTTTTTTATTAACCCTTTTCATCCCACTGCTGGGCAAAGGTCTCCTCCAAACTTATCCACAGCTCTCTATTCAAGGCTTGGGCTTGCCAATTCCTTGATAGCTGGACCAAATCGTCACACCATCTTTTCTTGGGCCTTCCTCTTCGGCGAAAGCCGTCTTCCGGTACCCATTGTGTAACGATTTTGGCCCATCTGTCGTCTTTCATCCTGCACACATGCCCTGCCCACTGCCACTTCAATTTCGCAGTCTTGACCCCTACATCAACTATACCAGTCTGGGAGCGGATGGTGGTATTTCTTATTTTATCAACTAACTTAATACCTAAAATACTCCGCTCCATAGCCCTTTGGCAAACCTTGAGTTTGGACTTCTGACTTTCGGTGAGAGACCAAGATTGCGCACCGTATGTTAGGACAGGCAGTATGCAAATGTCGACGAGTTTGCGTTTTAGTGACAACGGAAGGTCTCCCTTCATGTACGCCTTCATGGACCAGAAGCTCTTCCAGGCGTTATCTACTCGTCGGAGTATTTCTTTGTCTTGCCTGTTCTCGAAGGAAACTATCTGGCCCAAGTATACGTACTCGTCCACATATTGCATTACCTGCCCATTTACTGTTATCCTAGTTTTGGTGCTGTTGGTCATGACTTTAGTTTTGGACCTATTCATCGTCAGTCCAACCTCAAGGCTTGCCGTGCTCAGTTGTTCGAGCATCAATTCTAGCTCTGCTGACGTATTAGCGAAGAGAACAATATCATCAGCGAAGCGAAGGTTAGTCAGCTGTGTATTTCCTATCCCAATTCCTTTCATTGCCCAAGAATCTGATAGTAGCCTGAAAACTTCTTCGAGCGTACTACTAAAAAGTTTTGGTGATAGGGGGTCACCCTGTTTTACTCCTTTCTGAATGTTAAATGATGGACCCTTGGTGTGCAGTTTGATGTCGGCTGTGCTTTGACTATAAATAATCTGGAGAAGTTTAATATAAGTAGGCTGAATGTCTTGTCTATGGAGAGCGTTAAATATGGAACTATGGGTGATACTGTCGAAAGCCTTGGAGTAATCAACGAATGCTAGGTACAAAGGTTTATTAAATTCGTTATATTTTTCAATTATCTGATTGACGGTATGAAGGTGGTCTGTTGTCGAGTAGCTTGATCGAAATCCGGCCTGTTCAGGTGGTTGATGTTGATCTAACTGATGAGCTATTCGGTTTTGAATTATTCTTGTTAATAATTTATAGATGTGAGAGGTTAAGCTAATCGGTCGATAATTGTTGATGTCCGTTTTGTCACCTTTTTTGTGGAGGAGTACTATATTTGAGTGACAAAACTTTTTGGGAAACTTACCAGTTGTTAATATTTTATTAAAAAGTTTTATCAGATACGGACGCAATGCTGGTTTGCCTAGTTTTAGGACTTCAGGGGTCACTCCATCTTCTCCTGGGCTTTTGCTAAATTTAAGGCTTTTAATTGCAATATTAACCTCGTCAGCTGTTATATGTGGTATATCGTCAACGTAATGGTATTCTTCTGGTCCAATATTGCTCAAACTGTCGGAGTACAAGGATTTGTAAAAATCAGTCGCTATATTCATAATTTGGTCTCAAAAAAATATAGATAAATATTAATTAAATATTTATCCATTCGCTAAGTAACACTTAAAGAATGTATTTCTTTTCTTCAATAATTACCTACTTACTTTTATCAAATTAACTGTAGCTATTTAAATATTACGTAAACTAATATTTCAATATTATGTTAACTAACTTTCGAAAATGACAAGGTTTTCAAAAGACCCCAGTATAATATTATTGCTATACTATTTCTATAAATCGAATAATAAATGGATATTGAATTACCATTGGTACCTATACGTACCAACTTATAGGTAAACCGTACATGCAGTTCACTCACCTGTCATGGAAATCATTGAAATGCACCACATCCAATCTGTAAAGATCATCTTTCAACACAGCATTGTTCACAACACCCAGAGCACAGCACAAGGCCACTATGCACAAACGAAACATCATACCACAGTAAATAACTTCAAAACTGAGTAAAACCCACTTGAAAAGTAAAACCTACAAGGCCACTTTACACAAATCAAACATCGGTACGCAGTAAAAACTTTAAAACTAGAATAAAACCTACTTTTAAATTAAAAAAATAATAATAACACTGAATTTAAAACTATTTAAGTAAAACCAAGGCCGCTTTACACTAACCAAACATGGCACTTAATAACTTTTAAACCGAGTAAAAACTATATTAGAATAAAAAAAAACAATACGTAAGGCCAGTCGGCTTAGTTGTTAGGTAATTATTTACATAATCAGAAGATACTGGCCAGTCGCATCGGGGAATAAACATACGTGTTTACTCTTCGACTGTCAATAGTACATTAATTCATTGAACGTTCTCTTCCAAGTCTTTATATTACGTTTTAAACTATCCACAGTTGAATGTGTAGTTAACTCATTCGGCAGGCAATTTGACAGCAGATGTAATGTCGTCATTCGTTGCACCCAGTAATTTTATTGTAATTTGAATAGGTTTAAATGAGACATATTTATTCAATTGAGTGTTTAAGTAAAGACTATAATGATAATGTATTTCAACTGGCTCGGTGGAACAGTGGTGACCCTGACTGGCGGTTCCAAGGGTCGTGGATTCGATTCGATTACCACTCAGGACAAATATTTCTATGATGGATGAACATAGTTGTTTATTCCGTGTCTGGATTTGATTATGTATTTACAAAAATATATGTACACAAATGTGATGTTTCTGACGCCCATAGTACAAGCTCTGCTGAGTTTGTCATGATCGTGTGTGAAAATGTCCAAGATATTTATTTATTTTAAACATAAATTGAAAAAAGTAAATGCGTGTCATTTGTTGTAATTAAAACATTGTTTGCAATCAAGCAATGTTTTGATTTATTATTCATTTTATTCGTATTCATTTAGAGTTCCTCAGACATGGGATAAAAACGGGCCTTACTGTCTATCCGACCGTCCGCTTGTCTTAGGCACTTCTTAAGAACCCCGAAAGAGAGTTGAAATTATCACAACTGATGTAAGAATTTATGTTGCCGCTGTAAAAACAAATAACTATATACAAAATACAACGAATATTCAACGGGTATCCCATACAAAAAAAAATACAATATTGGCAGTCGCACTCCCAAAAAAACGACTTAAATAAACTTATCGCATCCAAATCGGTCCACCCGCTTAGAACCACAGAAAAAGGTGCCACATTATTTTTTTTGTGTTGGAGTTTACGAATAGAATAAAATGAATGAAAGTGTATAGTAAAACTTAATAAATCCCTCCAAGGCATGTAGTAAAACTTTCTATGTTCAACAGAAGTCTAAATTTAATTTTTCATTACAACCTTGGCTCGCTAGAAAGGCTTCATTTAAAATTAGAAACCGGCCAAGTCGTCTTTCTCACGACTACTAACAAATAAAACGGTTGCAGTACAATGGAAGAATAATTTGATTTATTAATGAATTTTTCAATGTCAACAGCCTCAATATGAGTTAAGTAGGGAACTTGGCCTATATTATTATTATAAATATGTGTGTATGTAGGTAATGAAAATATTGACATCTGATAGAGGAGGCTCATATTGCTCGAGGCATGAAGATAGGCAGGTAGGTTACCTGGTTATTTATTGCCTAAGCGCTCATTTAAATTAACTAATGACAAAATTGGGTTATATGTGGATAAGTATGAGTTAGTAAAATATTAAATACCTCCGTATGTATATGACTGACTCGGCGGAACAGTGGTTTGAGAACCAAAGTCACTACATACGGTTCCAAGAGTCGTGGGTTCGATTCCCACCCGGGACAAATATTTGTGTGACGAACATCGGTGTTTGTTTCGTGTCAGGGTGTGTTGGTAATTATATTTATGTTTATTTGTGTATCCACTGTTGATTCTGATATACGCAACACAAGTGCCTAAAGAAGCTACTTACCACGGGTTCAGACCAATGTATGTGATGTTGGGTATGTTTATTATTTATTTATTGCTGAACAGTGGTTAGTGGTTCAGGGCCACGTGGAAGGCAAGAGATCCAGAGGTCGATCACCTACCCGATGGACATCATAAAAACAGTCACGCAAAACTCAATAACTGAGTGTTCTCGCAACGCAATGAACCGCCTGAAATGGAAAACTATTGCCAGGAAGGCAATTGATGCTAAGAAGACCGACGACGACGCAACCTCCTAGTATCATCGAAGCAACCACGACCACTCTGCCAAGAGTGAACGACTGAGAAGAAGAAGTGGTTAGTTACCCTGGCTACGGACCCAAGAGTTATGGGTTCCATTTTCGCCCGGAACAAATATTTGTGCGACGAACATCGGTGCCTAACTCCTTACTGCAACGCACACTTTTTGGAATCGTACCGCAATCGCCTAGCCTAGAGACACGAGGCGATTCGGTGTCGGTCCGAGTTGATAATATGTTTGCTTTACTTGCAATATGTCTTTTATGGAAATTCTTAGTGCCAGAGTGCACTGCAAAAGTGCAAAACCTACACCAGAAATAAAGCTGATCAATTATTATTTTTTTATAAAAAGAGTCAGGGCGACTTCAGTCCTTCTGATGGTCAGGTCCATACAACAATAGATCGACAGGCTCAATAGGGTCTATTGTGCCTATCGACCTCACCCTGAAGGGCTGCATAGGTGCCGTTTCACGCCTCGTTCGCGTCGCAAAAAAGCGTCGATGGCCGAGTGGTTAAGGTCGTTGCTTGCCATGCGAGAGGTCGCCAGTTCAAACCCCGCCAGGTACCAATGTGTTTTTCAAATCTGAAATTCATATGTATCATCATTCGACGCTTTAACGGTGATGGAAAACATCGTGGTGAGGAAACCAGCACACCTGAGAAATTTTTCAACGGTGTGTGAAGCCATGTCAGAGGCCTACGGGCGATTTAAAAACTCTGACACCAGGTTGTTCATCAACCATACGATAAGAAGAAGAAGACGCCTCGTTTTTAAAACTTCGCTTGTTTTCGCAATCCCAAATTCGTTTTACTAGTTTCAAAGACAGCTCGAGATGACCAATAGTTTTTACTAGGAAAAAGCGTTATATCTAAACTGTAAGGCTTTTTTTTAATTGTAAGTCGTCCGACAGATTTCGACCATGGCGGCCGATCTCAATTGAGATCATCCATAGCGCAGGACATATTGTGATAGTGCACAAGTATGCGCGCAAACACAAGTGCATTATCTGTTCCCTTACTCTCATAGTTCGGTGAGACGGCAATCTTCAAATCAAATTTTACGATTTATAAGTGCATATAAATTGCCTATATAAATAAAGAAAGACATTTTGATTATTGATTATTTTGATAATCCGACATGACCGATGAGAGATCGGGTGCAGGACCACTGGTTTAAACTGCTTTCCGAGTCACGGGCGTGCAACCGACAACTTCCTAACTCTTTTTTCTTTACAGAAAAACTCACACAAATTTTGCCCGACCCCGGGCTCGAACCGGGGCCTCTCGTTCCTTACGCAGCGCTTGCTACCAATAGACCTACGAGGCAGTTAAATTAGCTGTTATATCTGTATGAATAGAATAATATCTATCTAACTAATCTACCATAAATATCGCTCCACCCCCGTTCAGACTGAGGGGTCTGCAATGAAAGGTTTACCCTGCTTTTAATTCATCTCGCATGTTGTCGCTAAAAGCATTATTCTCATAACTGTATTACCGCTTCCTTTTGTGGAGTTGAGCTCAAAGTGCTTTGGAGATTCTGTTTTAAAACATATTTCATTGTGAATCATCCCCTGCTGCGATGGAGTCTAGTTGTGAAAAGCGACAAAGTGTTAAGATGTGTAAGTAAGATAGATTTCTCATTGCATTCTGTATTTGGTTAATAAAATAAATTTCCGCCCTTAAAATATCTTTAATGCTATTTTTACTTTTAATCCAAAAGTACTTTTACTTACTAAAGAACCTCGGTAAGTAGTTTGGTTCACTTTATTTTAATTTGTTATTGTTATTTCTATTTGATATCACCTAAGCTATGTAGGTAAACAATGAGTGCCAATAAGATAGATCACGTCTTGTAAAACTCGGCGACACTCAGCATATCAAATTCCACATTTCAATAATCACAAGACGCACCGAGCGTAGGCTTTCGCATATTATTCCTTTGCCACTCTGCTTTTAAAAAACAAAAAACAGGGCCAAGGTGTCGAACACATACAGCCGGCAAGAATTTTCCGTCTCATTAGAGGCGTGGTTTCTTCCATTCCTGGCCCATTTACCTGATGGCACCTTTGTTTTGCATGAATATGGCGGGGGCCGAATCGCTTTTTCAGCCGCCATTTTTAAGAAAAAAAAAGAGAAATATTTCGTGACGCCTTTTACGGGTGACGAGGCGATGTGCCCCGATGTGTTGAAACGCTGTTTTTTTTTTGTTCGCACAAATTGTCATGTTAAATATTCAGTGGGAAATCCTGAATGATGAGTATTTTTTGAGGAGTCGCGTTGCTTAGTTTTACAACTATGCGATATGTGGCGCCCTACAAAACCTAAGGTACCTAATCTACCTTTAAGTATAAGGCTATCGCAAAATGTATGTAAGTATAAAGAAAAATCGCCAATATTTGCCTACAACTAGTAAAGTTTAAAGAGTCGATTCGTCCAATTAGGTAGTTCTCTTTTAAATATTAAATTGTGAAAACAACAGCATTTTCGCAAACACTACACATTTATCTCCACAATAAGTAAAAACTTTGTGAGAACATCCTCATAAAAATCTATAGGCGACCCGCGATCATAATTTATGTTTAGTGAGTGTTGTGTGTCGGACTAATGTGGGTAGCTGTACTAATGACATTATTGCTGGTTGGGGGGTGGATCAAGATATTCACAACCGCAATGGCAGACGAAGACGGGCAGCGCCAGTTCGCTCGCGACCACGATTGGTGTAACCCAGTCGAAACGTCGGGCAGTAAGTAGCTATGTTATTTGCTACTCCTATTAACGCGTGTAGACCCATAAAGACAAATATTTAGTATAATTTATGTGATTAATTAGATAACTATTTTATAATAGAACGATACAATCTTTTTACGTTTGAAATAAATCATATTTTATTGATTGATTTTGCAATTACCTACAAAGTATATTTGTCTACTTATATAAAGTTGTATTTCAAGAAAAGCAAACAAACTTAGTAAGGGCAAATCGTTAACAGAGTGGAAAGGTCCGTGTTATTTATCGTTGCAATAAAATGCACCGCCCGGTCGAGCTAAAGATCTCCAACCCTATTTCATTGCAGACCTCACTTTTACAATACGCTCATAACTAGTCGGTTTCGTCTCTATTGCCGCCTTAGTGACAGATAAACGACTCTTAGTAATATCGAATAAGGGAACTGAGAAACAGACATACGCGAGAAAATAAAAACAAAATCATTGATTATTTAAAAATACTGTTTCAATCAACGCAATATTCTTATTTAGGGGTGAGAGTCATCCGCTCCCCCGTAAGTCCGGTGATGAGGACGAGGCTACTCCAGACCACCACCGTATATCAGATAGTTACGAAAAAAAAGAAAGCAATATTCTTAAGCAGAATTTCTTCAATCCCTCGTATCACACTTACTATTTGATTCAAATGAAAATGACCATCACAATAAATTTTCACGAAGATTAAATTTTTAGTAAGATATGAAATAAAATACAAGTACTTCTTAAAAATATTTTTTTTATTCAATAAAGGTAACCTTTAAAACTAAAATTGGTTCGTATATTATTTAGTTTTGACTAAGACCTTAAAAATAAAACATACTCTTGCGACTTGTGAGGGATATGATACATGAAACCAATGCAAATTTTCTCAAAACCACGTTTTAAAAACCAAATTGTTTAAAAAAAATAAAAAAAATGTGCTTTTATTTGTTTTTTTCGTGTTGGTTACTTACCATAACCCAGGTATTTAGCTACGTTTTGACAGCTTTTAACATTCTTTACGCAGTTTTGACTTAAAATAGATACGGTCGGTAAAGAAAATGGTCTATCATTATAAACTTCAAAATCATACGCACGTTACAAAACATCAAGTTTGAATTTCCCATGACAAAACATTTTGACAGCTACTAATGCATCCTTTACCTAAGTACAGCCTAAGCTGTACGGACTAGATCCCTTTGCTGTTCCCTGGCGGGTTAAATTGGATAAAAAAAGAGAGTCCCTTACATGTCGTCAATTTACAACCATAATTACACAGTGTATTATGGTTTACTTACACACAAAAGTTGTCAAAAACTAACCACTTTCTTGGCCGACTGTACTAGGCACTGTATCAGTCAACAAGCTATTTCTCAACGATTCGTATTCTTCCGTCAACAGTGATATTTAACGGCGAATGTTTCTTGACGAAGGCTTCAAATATGGCCTGGTCTCTGCCTATCACTTGCATCTTCTGTTTGTGGTCTCGGAACATCTGGGTAAAAAAATAATAACATATTTAGCATACCTATATAAGACGTTAAATTGTCATGTTGAACTGACCCGTAATCATGGCGCTTGCAACAGTGCCGAAATATTGGGAGCTCTTTAAAAGAAAACATGATAGTATTGTCTATTATTGCGCGAAAACTCGCGTGTATTGTTATTATAAACATATTCGTTACAGGCGTCTTGCCTGTGACGAATTGCCTGAAATCACGAGCGCTGTAAAGAACTCGCGAAACATCGGGTCTAAAAAATATGTTTAGAATAATAATACAATCCATAAAATTAGCTTTATTACAAAACATCATGGTAAATATCCCGGACAGATTCAATTTTCTAATAAACGTAATTGGAGTGGATGCTATAATCATAACCAGTAGTGAGAGTGTGGAAACAGAGTGACCTGTGTACCCTATTGAGATCAGCCAAGTGCGCAGGACGTATTATAGTGAACAAGAGTGCGCGCAAACACAATTGCACTCCCTATTCCCTTAATCTCATAATTCGGTGCGACGGCAATCCGACGTGGCCGATGAGAGATCGGGCACAAAACCACCGGCTTAACGTGTTCTCCGAGGCAAGGGTTTTCACGTTTAACGCCAACTTCGTAACTCCGGGCTGAATAATTTTATTACAGTAAAACTCGACTCGAACCGGGGACCTCTCGGTCCTTACGCAGCGCTTGCTACCAATAGACCAACGAGGCAGTTAACCTACCTGTTGCCCTATTTAAGGCGAATAACGTTAAATAAGATTTTAGACTTTCACGTTCCATTACACTAAATATTTTCGCTCATTCGCACGCGACCATGATTGGTGTAACCCAGTCGAAACTTTAGGCAGTAAGTAACTATGTATTTGCTACTCCTAATATCGCATGTAGACCCATAAAGACTAAGATTTAAAGTTAAATAGTTGTACGAAATTCTCACCGTGTACCCATCGCCTCCATCAGATAAGTAGGCAGGCGCGACAACTTGGTAGAACTTGTCTCGGTCCAGCGGAGTCTTGTCGGCTCCAATCGTCACAGACGTCACTCGGTGACCCTGGGCGAGGGAGACGTCATACGACACTTGTAGACCTGGGAATAGAGATGGTTATTAAGGAAAAAAGAGTAAAATATTTATTTACTAACAAATGCAGACATTTATCTCAACGGAGATCAGCCAAGTGCGCAGGACATTTAGTACACAAGTGTACGCGCAAACACAAGTGCTCTCGCTATTCCCTTACTTTCATAGTTCGTTGAGACGGCAATCCGACATGACCGATGAGAGATCACCACCACCATGATGATGATGATGGTGGATGAAACCACTGGGTTCTGCGCCCGATCTCTCATCGGTCATGTCGGTGCCGATCGGAGTTCGGAGGATCGGCGATCGGTGTCGATCTCTCATCGGTTAAGCCGGTGCTTAACGTGCTTTCGAGGGGTGTGCAACCGACAACATCCTGACTTCCTTCTCGCTCTGCAGCTGGAACGACTGCATGCGGTCGATACAGGGAAGTAGCTCCAAGTGACAGTATTTGATACGACTCCATGCGTTCGATACAGGGAAGTGGCTCTTTAGAGAGTCAGTACTTGATGCTGGGTGTGTGGTACCTGACACCTGCAGCAGCCAGGGCCCTTTGAAGGAGTGCGCCCCCCACGCGTCGCTGACACTTCTCTCTAGCACTTCCAGCACGTGCTGGCCCTGCAGCTGGAACGACTCATGCGGTCGATACAGGGAAGTAGCTCCAAGTGTCAGTATTTGATACGACTCCATGCGGTCGATACAGGGAAGTAGCTCCGATAGTGTCAGTATTTGATGCTGGGTGTGTGTACCTGATACCTGCAGCAGCCAGGGCCCTTTGAAGGGGTGCGCCCCCCACGCATCGCTGACACTTCTCTCTAGCACTTCCAGCACGTGCTGGCTCTGCAGTTGGAACGACTCATGCGGTCGATACAGGGAAGTGGCTCTTAGAGAGTCAGTACTTGATTCTGGGTGTGTGTACCTGACACCTGCAGCAGCCAGGGCCCTTTGAAGGAGTGCGTCCCCCACGCGTCGCTGACACTTTTCTCCAGCGCTTTCTAGCACGTGGGTCGATACAGGAAAGTGGCTCTAAGAGAGTCAGTACTTGATGCTGGGTGTGTGGTACCTGACACCTGCAGCAGCCAGGGCCCTTTGAAGGAGTGCGTCCCCCACGCGTCGCTGACACTTTTCTCCAGCGCTTCTAGCACGTGGGTCGATACAGGGAAGTGACTCTAAGAGAGTCAGTACTTGATGCTGGGTGTGTGGTACCTGACACCTGCAGCAGCCAGGGCCCTTTGAAGGAGTGCGCCCCCCACGCGTCGCTGACACTTCTCTCCAGCGCTCCCAGCACGTGCGTCGATACAGGGAAGTGACTCTAAGAGAGTCAGTACTTGATGCTGGGTGTGTGGTACCTGACACCTGCAGCAGCCAGGGCCCTTTGAAGGGGTGCGCCCCCCACGCGTCGCTGACACTTCTCTCTAGCGCTTCTAGCACATGCGCGCCCTGCAGCTGGAAAGACTCCATGCGGTCGTTGAAGGGGAGTAATTCGAAGAGTGTTCCCTTTGTTATGGCTGGAATGACAAAAACTTTATTGTGGAGTTTACCTTAACTATTTAAAAAATCGTACGTATCTTTATATAAATACATGATAATCTAAGATAAGTAAATAGTAAAGATCATTTTAACTGAAAGTATTTTTTTTTTTTCAATTTTATGAATGTTTTCTTTTTTGCAGTAAAAAATTTGTAAAAATCAAATCTTAATTTGTGTGATCAACGACAGACGTCGTTTGATGTTTTTTTTTGTTTTTTATAAGATGTTTATTTTGAAGACACGGATGGAGTGTGATAGAGTGATGATATGGGAGTGAAAGGACTAGAAACAGAGCTGACGAATGATAGACCCGAATGGAAGCAAAAAATAACAAGTTGCACCGACCCCATTTAGCGTGAAACAAGGGCAGGACAATGATGATGAAGATGTTTATGATGACAATGATTATTTATTTTTAATTTAGATTTAGTTCAACACAAAACAACTTTGGATTTAACTTCTATGTACGAGTGAGTATGACTATTCATGATTACTTACTGCCCTGAGGGATGGAAGACTTGATGTTTCCTCTTTGTATAAACGATATAAAATCTAAGTCAGATCTGACAGTTGCTTTGCCCTGAAAGGAAAAATCACAGTTAACAACCAAATTCACATTATACCGCAGCCGCTCTTAGATGACTGATTTGACACTTTTTGTTTTATATTTTGCATTTATCCTTGTTAAGAGGAACATATTTAGCGAATCATCAAGAACAACTTTTAAAAATAAGACGTTATTTCAAAATGTCAAATGCACCTAATTATCTAATTATTTGTGTTTTATTACCTAAAATAATGGAATTATAAAAAGAAAACGTAAAATTTCCACTCTGTATTACGCTTTTACAAGGTTACGCCGTTTGTCACGTTTTCATAGTGACGTAGTAGATAATACTCACCAGGTATTTTTTAAAAATAGGATGAAGCATTTAATAAGTATTGATTTTAAAAATAAATATATTTTTAAATAAGAAACTTCAATTCAATCTTCTGGATGTGAATAAATGTTTTTAATAAAAATTTGTTATAATGAGACCTTGCTTGGTTATAAAGTGTAATAACTGTTACTTATATGCTTCGGCAATTTTACCGTTGTCCCTCACTAGTGCAGTCAGTCTGACATGTGTCAAATCAGTCAACTTAGAGCGGCTCCGGTATAGTGAATCTCCAGTGAGACTCCAGTGAAGTGCAGAATGATACTAAAGCTACTTTTATATAATATAAAAGCTCAATAATATAAAAAATAACCCGAGCACTTTAAAAGAAGAATTTGAAAACGAAATATTTTGACTGGCTCATTAATGCATATGGTAGTGCCCGTTTCTTGTATCTGGATGGATCGTGGGTTCGATTCTAAGTCCACAAACAATTATACCATTGTTTTTTATGATACCTGTAACACAAATTATTTAGCAACTAGCTTTCCGCCCGCGACTCCGTCCGCGTAGAGACGGTTAACGGGTAAAGCATTACTTCTTTATATCGCAGTCGGTTAAAAAGTAGCCTTAGTCCTTTCTCAGGCTCTGGACTATGTACATACATAATATACGAAGTATATGTATCAAGTTTCATTTAAATCGGTTCAGTACTCTATGCGTGAACGCGTAACAGACAGTTACTTTCGCATTTATAATATTAGTAGGTATGGATTTATCTTAGAATCGGATCATAAGTAAATAATAATAAAAAACTTTATTTGTTCTCTCACATAGTAGATACAAATGCGTAAAATATACAGGAACAATATGCTTAGGCAAATTTAAACTACGTGAGAGACTGGTGTCTGTACTACGAGACCTGTATGACAGACTAGCTGTGCCAGCGACTTCGTTCGCGTTTCCCCCGTTTTTTACACATTTTCCATTGTATCTTTGGCCCTATTGGTCGCAGCGTGATGTTATATAGCCTAAAGCCTTCGTCGATAAATGGTCTATACAACACAAAAAGATTTTTTCAAATCGAACCAGAAGTTCCTGTGATTAGCGCGTTCAAACAAACAAACAAACAAACAAACAAACAAACTCTTCAGCTTTATAATATTAGTATAGATTAGTGGTAGGTAGTTAGTACATGATGTTGTATTGACATCATCATCAAACCATTTCAGTCCGCTCTTAGACTTAGGCCCCCCCAAATGCTCGCTACTTGTGTCCTTAAGGTTGTATGCTAATAAATATTTAATAAATAAATAAATAAATAATTTCCATGCTTACATAATCAATCTGTGCATCGACCAACGCATCTCCCAGCGCGCACTCTCCGAAAACGCAGTCCTCAAACTGCAACGATGTCTTGGTCTCACCAATAGCAACGTTCTCCGCTGCGTGCACTATCTCGGCGAATGGGGCCAGCTTTTCTTTTATAGCTTTATCTGGAATAGGACAAATAAGAAAAAGGTTATACGGGTCACTTATTAAACAGGTAAGGGATAGTGTCCAGCTATTACAGCGATTGAGATAGAGATGGACATAGAGATGTATTGAGATGTAAATATTTTCAATATGAAACTCATCAAAACTGTAGCTTTATAAAACTTCCTGTAATAACTATTCTTAATAGTCAAAGTTCAATCCAGTTCCCTAATATTGGTCTTTATGGGTTTATACGCAATATTAGGATTAGCAAGTACATAGCATATTACGACAGTCGCCCGCTACTATGTATGTATTTGCTACTCCTAATATCGCGTGTAGACCCATAAAGACTAATATTAAGTGTAATGGAACACGAAGTCTTACGTATCAATCCAGTTGATCTATACTAATTTTCACTAAAGGTGACACACACTTGAACATTTTATTTTATTTCTGTTGTGGAAAAAGGTCTTATTGTCAAATCAAATCATGTATTTGCTTACTAAGTGTACATCATACACAGGTGGAATACAGTTAAGGCACTATAAACATAGCTACCGTTTAGGCATAGCAAACCTGGGACTTATCCTTAAGTTATATAACATTGTCTATTATATATACCTTCATCTATAGTCCTGTCGAGGTATATTGGGCCACCTTCCCATTTCACGTAGTCTCCTCTGAAGTCGAAGTATACGGACAAGTTTCCCATGTACTTTGTGAACGCTGACGCTTGAACGATCACCGTCTACAACCATTACAATAAGATACATATAAACAATAATAATAATATCTATATCTTGCTGGGCAAAACGAATGCGGTAATCTTCATCTTTTGGTCGGTTTGTGATATGACGTTCTGAATAGAGCTGCTTTGATATTATGGTCAGGTAATAGGCTAGTTGACAAAATTTGGAAATTCGTTTAAAACTATAGCTTAGCATCTATTTTACCCCAAATATATATTATTTTTAGAAAAATAGGCCTTTTTCATAAATATTTTGCTTTTTTAGAATTGAACATAAAATTGACTTCGAAAAAGGCCAAGACTGTCATGGCGTCTTGAATGACGTCACTTTTCGCGAAACAATCGAGTTTGTTTATGTCAGTCGACGAGATCATTTTAATAAATAATGAATCCCTCTTATTATAAATACTGTATAGTGCCCCAATGTAAAAGTACAACGATAAAAACGCCAAACAAATTATTTATATACGTTCCAAACAATAAACAAATACGAAGAAAGTGGTTAGAAATTGCAAGGAGGCAAGATGCTCATAGTTTATCAACTAAATCGACAATTTATTTTTGTGAAGATCATTTTTGATGTAAGTATGAAACACAACTTAATGTGTCTATTTGTAAATATAAAGTAAAAGTTATGAATTTTGCAAAACCTACCATATATAGGTAAACATAACCTGTAAAATGTTATGGTATGAATAGGTTTATGTGTTTTATTTTAGGAGTTAAAATATTATTTTTATTTTATGCCTATAAAATGTAATAATTCATACTTTTTTAAATATTTTTAGTTGCCGAACGATATGATTAATTATACTGAGTATCATATTATGGGAAAGGTATCACAAGTGCGCATGAAACCAGATTGTATACCAAAGAAGTTCGAATGCCAAGAAGATAGAAGGAAACGGACATGCAGTGATAAGGAACGACCATATATCTTGAAAAAACAAAGGTTGTCAATAATCGCAGACTGTTTGAATGAACCAGAACAAAGTAGTACACCAAGTTCGTCTGTCAAGGATACTTCTAATACAAGTTCAGGTATGTAACAAACAAAACAAATAGTTTGCAGTTTGAAACAAATATAATAATGGCTAGCATTATTACATAAACAACATATTGTGTTTACTTTTCAGATTTTCAAATTGTTGGAGAAAATGTACCTGAAACTTTATGTGAATTGACAGCGGATAAATCTGTTCAAGCATTAATAACACACAGATTCAGAAGTAAAGCTGTCCAGACAAAAATAAAATCAACAGAAAAGGCATTATCACCTTTAAAACCATCACAAATATCTAGCTTTACATCCAGCTTCAAATCGCAGACCATTATAAATTCAAGACCTTCTGTGTCCGGGCTCAGCAAAATTACAAAAAGTATATTTAAAGAATCAGAGCACTCTGATAGTGATATTTCTTTATATGAACCATCTGCATCTACCACCAGTTGCTCGCCTGTGCATTCTTTGCAAGTTAAATCTTCCTCTGACTGCAGTGAATTTATTGAAGAGGACAAGAGGCTAGAAGCAAAAGAAACCATATTGAATATGATTAAAAAAATTGAGAAAAAGCCTCGATTGTACATCGGTGTTCCAATCAAGTGTTACTATTTGATTGATATAATAATAGAGGAATTAAATATTCCCAAACATCATTTATTATTTTGTTTAAATAAAATAAAATTGGATAGTACATTTAACCAACTGTCGGATGATTATGCAATGACTCCATCATATTTAAGCAAGATATTTTCAAAAAATATACCATTAATAGCCAGTGTTATGAGGCCTTTTATTGTGTCGCTAGATAGTGAAATGATTAAAAAGACTTTACCCATGGCATTCAGGCACAAATATAATAATGTTAGTTGTATCATAGACTGCCTTGAAATTGAAATAGAAAAGCCATCTAAAGCAATAAACCAAGCATTAACCTGGTCGGATTATAAAAAAGCCAACACAATAAAATATTTAATATCCTGTACTCCAAATGGATTAGTGAACTATATTTCTCCAGGATTTGGGGGCAGAACAACTGACACTTGTTTAGTTGAATCCTGTGACTTTGTTCAAACATTAAAAAGTGGTATGTTCGTTATGGCAGACAGGGGTTTCAAACATGTAGAACAATATCTAAAACGAGCTGGTATTTCACTAGTAAGACCTCCTAGTGTCGAAACAGGTGTAAAGATGAGTAAAACTGAAGCAAAACTAACTAAACAAATAGCTAGTTTAAGGATACATATAGAGCGAGTTATTCGGCGTTTACGTGAATTTCGTATGCTTAAACCACATGCCTGTATTAATTTTAAATATGTAAAAATACTTGATGAAATAATAATCATAGCTTGTGCCTTAATTAATTTACAAGATTCTTTAATAAAATAAAACAAATTGAAATTAAGACGATTTTTTTTATTTATAAATACCTATATTATAGTTCTACACTCTTATATAATAGTGGATAAATATTAATTTTCCAAAACTCTAATAACTTAACTTTGATTATATTTTCAATATGTTTAGGATCATATTGCACTCTTAATATCTCAACTTTTTTATTTTGGCAATAATCTGGATCAGCTACACAAAAGAAACAGTTTTTCTTTCCTGTTAGATACATTTGAAGTTGCATTTGAGTATTATACTTTTCTGTGCATTCACCATTTTTAATGTAAGTTTTATATGTTTTCACACTATTGGGACATTTAATTTCTATTATGCCATCTTCAAATATGCCATCTGGCGAACCAGCAATCATAGGATAAATCGAATTTAATACTAGTCCGCACTTATTTATTTTTTATTTAGTTTTTCCTCCACAGATTTTCTTACTTCATCTTCCAGTATACGACCACGTTTCATAGAAGGAGTGTCTGGTATTTTTGCACCTAAAATGAGAGATACAAGTATGCCATCATTCTTTTTACAACGGCTAACCTCAAATGCTCTAGATGCGGTTATTCGTCCATACCGCAGCTCATACCAAAGACGGCTATTGGATTGCTCCCTCGTTTCCTCTTCAACTTTTGTTATTAAAGATGCAGATATCTGAACTTTTTTTAAGAATTCATCAACACATTTCTCTTTGAACTTCCATACAAGGTTATGCATTGAGACAGCCTGTGTTGCACTTTCACTATACATGGGTTGATACTTAAATAATTCACAATCCTGAATTTTCCTCTTCTTTCCTTCTTCTAAAAACTTCAGCAAAACAGAAGAATTTGGTCGTAAAAGAGGGCTGCCCTTGGCTAAATCTTTTGCCGTCATATATTTAAGTGTACTACCAACTCTCGATAATTTCGACTTTTTTCCAGTAGCACTCGACTGAAGTGCATGAGGGTTCTTCACTTCGGCGATGAACCCACATCAAAAAGCTATTGCGTGCTTGCAACCACCCTGGGAAGCTACGCAGTCTTCACATTGCACAGAAATAACTATATCATCTTCTTCATCGACGACTAGTGTGCATCTATAGAGCTTTGCATGAACTTTGTGCTCGGGACAGATTTTGCACTTTAAAATACATAATTTGCCGTCACGCTTAAGCTGCACATAGCTTACAGCATCATCTCCGTATGAAGCTCGTGATGACCTGAAATTAAAAATTTATCAATTAGGTATTTAAAACTTTGTATACGCTAACCTCAAAAACAGTTATTTACATTACAGAGTAGGTAAATGCGACTCTCTGACTGATAGCTGCTAACTAAATAAGACATTATGTTTGTTTTTCACATTATACTTACATAGAAGTTTTAACATTGCGGAATTCCGATGAGCAAAAATCTGTGTTTGTTGCGAAAAATTTCCCAAGCATAACGGCGTCAATTTTGGGCAAATTACTGCTGTTTGCTTTAGTGAATCCTGATTCCATGGCAAATGTCCGTTTCTTTTAAGATTAAACTTAAACTGTATTTTAACAATAGTCTCTGAAAACGAAGTGTATCAAAATAACCTGTTCACTGACAGCACAGATTAGTTAGACAGATGATGTACAGTACAGCTACAACCGGTGTTTTGCGAGGCGTGACGTCACGCTTCTCTGATTGGTGTTTAATGTCACGTGATTAAATAAGTAATTTTGCCGATTTTATTTTCCAAAAATATTAGTAATCTTATATTATTTTAATAAAAAAGTTGTTTTTTTGTTTACTACATATCATGATTAATCATTAGAAACTCTAAGCCATCCGATTCATTCTTAGTGGAAACAAGCCTATAGTCACCTTTTTCATTGCTTCCGTTTGATTATTCTAGTCGTGATCTTTTCCATAGTAGAGATTGTTGAGGAATCAAAATAACCATTAATTATATTACCGTAAACCTATTTTTCAAGTTTTTCTATAAATGTTTATTTAACCGAGCATGTGCCCCGGTTTGTCCGTCCCTTAGATCCGGGCCTGCTCTGAGATTTTACACAGGATAATTAGGTACATAATACTAAATATTATTCTTCAACTGACTCCGCAAGCTGCTGATATTTAAACATAGTGCAAAAGTTACACCCAAACATGGATGCACTCTTTTTTTTTATAATGAGCTAACAAGATGACCTCACTCCACCTGATTGGTAAGCGGTAGTGAGATCCAAATATGAGGTCGACAGGCACAATATACCATATTGAGCCTGTCGCACTCACCCTGAAAGCCGTTTCACCCCTCCCCCCCGGAACATCGATATTAGAGGGAAAGAGGGACGTGAAAGAGGAGACCACTGCTGCGGCAACAACGAGACAAGGCGTGGAGTCTCGCATTGGTATTGAGCTGTGCGGGTCGGAGTTAGCCAGTCCGCCGGACGGAAGGGCCACCGCACCACCGTTTCTCCGGGTCTCCCTGGCCGGCGGGCTGACCCGCCCCGCCCGCACAATACCGCCGCTAAGACTCCACTGGTCCGGCGCTTGCCGCAGCAATGGGGGGGACCCCCTGACTCCGGTTCGTACAGTGCTGATCCCGGAACGCAACCTGACCGAGAGAGGTCAGAGTCACTTGGCGGGTTTTACGCAACTGTATGGTTGTAACAGCAACCGGTCGACAAAATGACTTCCACCTGAAACTGAAACTCTCTGTTTCTACACTCTCAAAGTTGGGTGGGATAGCAATCTAACATGACTGATGATAAACATCAGTATATACGGTTAATGTGTTATCTTAATAGGATGGTGTGGTGGCAGCACTGTAGAGTCATGAACACCTGCATTACAAGTCAAACACCAAAACACTCGAAAATGGATAAGTACGAATTCGAAAACTATTATCTGTCTCTTTCGTAACGAAAACGACATTAGCAGAGAACTGTGTATTTTTAACCGACTTCAAAAAAAGGAGGAGGTTCTCAATTCGTCTGTATGTATAATATTTTTTTTTTTTTTTTTTTTTTTATGTATGTTCACCGATATTTTCGTCAATTATAAACGGATTTCAAAAATTTTTTTTTGGTTGGATACAGTTCACTTCCGAGGTGGTCCCATTTTCACCAGTCCCGGATCTGATGATGGGATCCAGGAGAAATCGAGGGCAACCCTCAAATTTTATAGGGACATGTACCGCGTTTTGCATATTATCTGAAGTTATATTGGCATTTGCTTCTGGAAATCATAATCTTATGAGGCTGAGCTGATGATGGAAGGTCAACTCCTAAATACTTAGGAGTAAAAGGAGTAAATGGATAATTCTTTCAATACTGTATACATATTAAGACTACTAGTTATAATATCAGTAGCATTATAGGTGAGCTGAACTAATAGGGTGACCAGTCTAGGATCTGATGATGGGATCCAGGAGAAATCGAGGGCAACCCTCAAATTTTATAGGCACATGTACCGCGTTTTATATATTTTCTGAAGTGATATTGGCATTGCTTCTTGCAATCATAATGTTATGATGCTGAGCTGATGATGGAAGGTCAACTCCTTAATTGTTTGGAGTAAAAGGATAATTCTTTAAATACTGTATACATATTAAGACTACGAGTTATAATATCAGTAGTATTACAGGTGAGCTGAACTAATAGGGTAACAAAAGATTTAACACTAAAAAGTATGAAAAAAAATTGTAAACAAAAAAAAAACCGCCTTCAAAAACCCGACTCACTAAAAATTACAAAATAATATAATACGAACATTTATAATAATCATCTGGGTATGAATTTTATATGTTTTTGAAGGCGGTGCCAATCAAAATTTTTAGGAAAACGAAGCACTCTGTGCTTGTCTGTATGAAATATAAACGGCACCGCCTTCAACAACATATAAAATTCATACCCAGATGATTATTATAAATGTTCGTATTATATTATTTTGTAATTTTTAGTGAGTCGGGTTTTTGAAGGCGGTTTTTTTTTTGTTTACAATTTTATTATAATTAATTCAAATTCAAATCATATATTGCTTATCATGATGGGTAACAGGTGGTAAAATTACTTAGAGTAAAGTACATCATGATGCCCCTTTAGGCGTAGCAGATTGAGTTACAATTTATTATAAGGAATTACTTAGAAATTATTAGTATGTATGTACATATTTCAGTTTCCCGTACCTTATGCTTCTTATCAGCAGTATACTCCACGAAGACAGGGTATGGACCGGCCACCGCCTCTCCGCTGGGGGATGGTCCATTCCACAGAAGCGAGTGAGTATGGCCTCCCACTATTATGTCTATGTACTCTCCGTAGTCCCGGGCTAACTCCCTGTAAATACATAAATAGTTAATTATTGCAAGACATAACGTAGTAGATAAATAAATAAATAGGTAATCTGTAGGTATCTACAATTACATTGATCTGGTTACGTGATGTGTTGCTTTAGTACTTGTATTGCGGATATCAGAGTGCCGAGTGGGAATCGAACTGACGACCTTTGGCTCACGATGCAGGGACGTTTCTCTTTCTGATTTTATAAGAAGTGAATTCATCATCAATTTTAGCCTTAGGTAGAATCACGTTGCATTTTGTTAAAGTTTCTGATTTTTGTTGATTGTAAAAATCTATTTAACATTAAATAACGACATGCTTTACTATGTCATCTGTAACCGCTTTGGCTACTGTTACCTACATAAACTACCTTAAAATATTATTAATATTAAAACTTTCGTTCCCGTGTTTGTATCAAACGAGCGAAACCGCGTAAACATTCGCATAAAAAATGTCAGTACATTGACAGGTGGATAACCTATTCAAGTGGAATTATCCCTTCATTTCGTAGACGATAAGCATTATATTTATCAGATTAAGATCAAGTAGTCGTTCAAGAAATTTTATCATCGAGTGCAGAGGCAATAACAAAAAGACGCGAGTAATCTCACACAATTGTATAATGGCTCTCGGTCAACAAACGGTCGTAATGTGGTAATAACTTGGATCCTGTCACAAGTGTTGCACACCCACGCAAAAAGCTGTGTAAATAAAAATACAGAGCAATATGAGTCTTGGAAATGAACGAAGAAATTCGTTTAAGAGTAATTTTGAAAGACTAGTTTATTTATTACTTGTGCCCTGCCCTCGGTTCGCTTCGGGTAAAATTATACATCAAAACCTTCCTCTTGATCTCTCTATCTATCGCATCAAAAGCCGTTGCGTACTTTAAAAAATTTAAATGTACATATAGAAGCAGAGCAATCAACTTTGTTTCATACTGTTTAGTGAAAAATTATGAAATAATGTCTGTTTAATGAATATATTCTTCTACTTTAAGGGAAGCCCCGGCAACTAAATTGTAAAGATTTACTTATAATAAACACATTTATATTTTAAGTTATTGCATAGCTTTTATCGCGGGCTTTGAGCGCGGCGACCGAACCAAGAAATTCCGTAACGAAAAAAACCTCACAATCGTCTAACGTCGTTTCAGTTCGGTAGACTTCGGCACGGTGTTTGTGTGCGTGCGGTTAGACGTATTGTACGACAATAGCTATACCGCGGCAGTCCCCGAGTGCCACACTTTTTTTTTTATTTTAAAATCGCATGTACTCTACATGTTTTAAAATAAATACAACGTCATTTAATAATATCATGGGAGAAATAGAAATAACATTTGGTTTCCAGGTCTCAGTCGGCCGCAATCGACGGGTTGCCAGGGTTTTTGCAGTCGAATAATAATAAAATAGACCCATATTTACTATGAACCAGATCAGGTACTTACTTATCATTTCTCTTACGTATACTATAATCTAGTCTTGATAAATATATATCTCACTCACTTATCTATATCGAGTCCACAATGCGAGACCAGGACGATTATATCCACTCCTTTATCTGTCAAAACCTTGGCCTCCCGCCGGACTGCTTCCCGAGGGTCCGTAAAATGCACTTTCCCAGGAGACGATAGTTTCTGTAAACAATAAAATCATCATCATTATCAGCCCATATAACGTCCCAACTGCTAAGGCTCTCGTGATTGACCACGCGATTTATAGCGTCTTATGTCAATCCCATACATTTTTTTCTTTTTGGACTTGGTTATCGTTTCGATATTGTTACTTTGTCTACGGGGCCTGTTTCTTTTTTTCTCCCAGTGATGTGTCGTACTTCGAACAGATACGGCAGCTAAATGCCAGCTGCGGCTCCTGGGCGGGGTGCAATGCCCAGGGGGCTTACCGACTAAAACACCGCCGTGTACCTCATCGGCGAATGGCAAAACTAGGGCGATCAGGGGGCGTTTTACGACGTCTTAATTCCAGCCAGCTTAAAACTGAGCATCAACCAACTTTTTGTTTCTGGTACACTTAGTTGTGCGCTATGGTTGTGGAATCATACAGTCTTATATAACCCTTACATTATCTATGTAAATTATAAAAGGGAGTGTAGTAATAATAGCTCTTATTAATAGTTACCGTTGCCCATTTTTAAACTGACTGGAATCAAGGGCTCAGGCCTTAGTCAACCACGCTGGCCAAGTGCGAGTAAACATAAATACTAGATTACTAATGACACAGTGCCAATAAGGACTTTTGTGTTTCTATAATTACTGATGATCTAAACGTATAAAGTTCACGCTAAATATACATTTAATATCTGTTGCTGGTTAGATAAGAATTTCGCGTTCTATTTAAACGAAAGCGAGATTGTATACTGCTATCAACTAAGCATGTTTCTAAGATGTGTGTGCAAACTACAAAGTACAAATGAACTTGCGTGTATTGTCAAAATATTCTTGCAATCACAGCATTTACAATTAGAAAGAATGAAAACGTTTATTTAGTGGCAACAAAAATAACTTATACTTATAATAATAATCAATTTACAGAATCCACCAGCCAAGCATCAGTAGACGTCACTGTATCTTGTGAATGTTTACGTAAATAAGTTAAACTTCGAATAATCTTAAAGCGTCGAAAAATCGTAATAATGAATTTCAAATTTGAAAACACAGTAGCGGGTATCAAATTGAACAAATCCAGCCATTCTCACCTCAGTGTCAGTAGTAATCAGTCCAATGATCCCGATCTTCCGTCCCTTCCTCTCGATGACCACATGTGGCTGGTACAGCCCTTGGAGAACTGGTTCCTCTGAAGTGTCCATGTTGGCAGCCAGGACTGGGGCCTTGAGGGCTGACAGGTACGGGGCCAGGCCTTCTGGGCCGTCGTCGAACTCATGGTTGCCTATAGCCTGGAAGTAAGAGGGAATAGGCTAGAGTGATGGATTCTCATGTAGCATGGATGTAGTACTACTTTACTGCTATGGCTTATGATTAGGGCTCAACGTTTTGGGATAGCGTACTGATGGGACGCAATGCATCAAATTCATAAAAGTACCTAAAGCGAAAAGGCCTTAGTCAACCACTCTGGCCAAATGCGGGTTGGTCGACACAACCTTAAAATTTTTCGTAGGTGTGCAGGTTTCCTCACAATGTTTTCCTTCACCGTTAAAGCGTCGAATAATCGTACATTCAAATTTGAAAAACATAGTGGTAAGTGGCGGGGTTTGAACTGGCGACCTCTCGCATGGCAAGCAACGACCTTAACCATTCGGTCATCGACGCTTTTTTTTACACAAATACCAAAGCTAGCCCATAACATGTTACCGGCGTCACCATATTACTTACATGAGCATCATGAGGCAGCATGTTCATGAACTGCTGCGTGATGTTCCACTTCAGCAGGGTGTACCAGTACGTGCCCTGGAAGCTGTCTCCAGCGTTCAGGAGTACGAATTCTGGCTTCTCCTTCATCAGGACTTCGATCTCGTGGTAGAGGCGAGGGAAGCCGCCCAGGCAGGAGTTGTTGTTGAACCGACATGTTGGCGTCTCTACTGAGGTCTCTTCGAATCTGGGGATGTGGAGATATGTTTATTATCTCCAGCAATCAATATATGTGATATTTGCTATTATATAGGTTGTAACTTCGCATTTAATTTGATTTAATAATATTTTTTATTAAGTCTTCACTCGATAAAGACAGTATCAAATACATATCTACAGTATCTACTTCCAAAAGCTCTATTCCTTTTAAACGGTTCACTGCCCGACAAGTAGACACAATAGAAATTCAATAGTTAGGTAGAGACCACATTTGTGATCTGTGGGACTGAGTTCCTTTTAAAACTACCTGTAATTAACTTTTAAGAACTAATCAGCAAGTTGTGACACAAACGTTTGAAAAAAAAAATGTCTCTCATACAGTTCACTGCAAATATTTATGACCATAAAATGTGTCATTAAAACAATGGTGCAAATTCCAGGCTAGTTCAATTTTGGTATTGTTAATCTTCATATCGGGGGCATGGAGCATTGCAAGACCCGACAAGTAGTTACGCCACTCACGCCTGACAACAGATGATCGTGAAACGAGATCGGTCGCGAACAACTGGTTGCAAGGTCATAGGTACAGTCAGCGTCATAATATATTATAGCATTCTTAGTGGTAAAAATGAATTGAGGTACCTACAATTTTTGTTTGAATTGCTCGATAGCACATTCGTGCTCCAGTCTCTAGCGATAAAAGTCATGGTTTTTATTTTCATTTGGATTAAATAGTTGTTAGGGTATGTTATTTATATAAATATCTACTTATACTTGATTACATTTATGTTCCAGCTGAAAATATTATAATGATAACAAAACTGATGTCAAGTTGTCAACTGATTGCCTAGAAATTGGCCACTTCAGATACTGCCAACAACATACTGTGAACATCGTGTCTGTCAACTTACCTAATTAACTTATGTTCTTTTGATTGCTTAGAGTGCTATAAAATATGACGCTGATTGTACATGCAGCCATTTGAACTAGAACAAACAGGTAAACAGATCGTTTTTACAACTTTATTCAATTGAGAACTTTGGGTAGGAATTGGGTGCATTTTCTTGTGTTTCTTACATAACCGACACAATCTTCACTACATAGTATATAACATACTTAGTAGCTTTCTCTATCCCTAAAACTACGCAACGGGTATTGATCTGTTTTTTTTACTCAATTCGAGGAATTCGAATTCAAGAGGAAGGTTTTTATATAAAATTGACCAGTAGCGCTACCATGAGTTTAAAAGTCACAGATTCGATATCGCCTATGTATATGTCTATGAAAAACTTGTACAGCGCCCTCAGCGGTTACGCTAAGAACTAATATTCCTAGTATGAAAAAACAATTCTATAGGTTTTTAACGTACGTAAGTTTTCGATAGCTAACTCATGGTACCGCTACAGAGCCTAAGCGAGAGCGGGACACTAGTTAATTAAAAACCGTTTTCAAAAAAGATCTTAAATTGGTTTGGAAAGTCGAATAATTAACCTACGCTAGCCGGTTTCAATATTGCATAATTATTATTCTTATTTAAATTATGCCATTATATGTAGGTAGATTGATAATAATGTAATCTACTGACAGTAACAGACATTATACCTAAACAATACGCAAAAGTTAATTTGAATAATAATGTTGGAAGGTACTCCTCTGTTCTAGTATAATAGGTGATGTATAAAAGCATGAATGATAGCCATTTCAAAACATTATGTGTTTTCATATGAAAATGCTACTCGGAATAGTACTTTACCGTAATACAAACTATGGAGTTCAAACTTATACAATCACGATCAATGGATGCTAATTGATGATTTTTGTAGTTATTTGATTTATATTGTGTAAATCCAACATTGCCGATCTAATGTTTTAGTAACATAATACACTCACAGGCACAATTAACCGCCCACCTTGTATTTGCTTAAATTTTCGGAAATGTCCAATCATAAACCACATTTTATGAATGATCCGTTATAAACTTAATTTAAGGCAAAAAATAAAACGAAGGTTTGATTTAAAAAAGTCGTTTAATAGGGCATTATTACAAAAATCGATATTTTCGAAGTATCGACGAAAAATGTAAATTTCGAATTTTGAGAAAAAAGAAGGTCAAAGTAAAACAATATTAAAATCTAATAATGGGCGTTGCTCCTCCTACCCCTTATGACTTCTAGGAGCCGGTATGATAGTCCATCCATGACATCTTGGATATCTGATTGGGGAATAATGTGCCACTCCTCTACCGCAGCCGTTTTGAGTTCTCCAATAGACGTTGGGGCTGGTACTCTCGCTCAAATACGTCTTTTGAAGTTGTCCCATATGTGTTCAATTGGGTTGAGGTCGGGACTGCGTGCTGGCCATGGCAAAACTTGAATTTCGGTCTCATTAAGGTACTCAGTAACCAATTTTGCGGTATAGCAACGTGCATGTCATGCATTAATCTAAAGTTGTCACCAATAAATGGTGCGAACGGTATGGCATGTCCTTGGAGAACTTCTTCCACGTATTTTTAAGCATTTACACTGCCTCTGTCAAACAATACAAGGTCGGTACGAGCCTCGTAAGTGATGCCTCCCCAAACCATAATAGAGCCTTCTTTGTAACCCACTGTTTCCGATATAGCGCAAGGAGCAAACCTTTAATTTGGGTGTCTCTAGACAGGCTGGCATCCATATGGACCTTTTAAGGCTATCTGCTCTTATCTGAGAACAGTATGACCTTCCATTCTTGTACAGTCCACTCAGCATATTCTCGCGCAAAAGCAAGTTTAGCTCTACGGTGTTGTGCAAGCAGTTCAGGGGCGCGAGCTGGACGAAACGCCCTCAGATATCCTTCTGCCAGTCTTCTTCTTATCGTACGTCCACTAACACTGAGGTTTCGTACTTCAAAAAGACGAATTTGGGCTTCAGTAGCGGTGGAAAAGTGATTTCTTAACACGTTGTCGACAGCGAAGCGGTCTTCTCGAGCCAAAGTGCATCGCTGTCGACCTTGAACTGGCCTGAGGGTGTATGAACCTGTCTCCCGAAATCGTCTGATGGCATCCCGTATGGCAGTTCGTGGTACACCGAGTGCACGAGGTATGCGACGTTGGCTGTACTCAGCGTCAGTAAAGGCAACTGCCCTGGCTACACCAGTTGCATCGGGTGGCATTTTTTGCAGTCACAAACCACAAACTAACACTACAAACCCAAATTAAACAATAAAAACACACTACGGCAGAAAAAAATAGGAAATGAACACACAGTAACACAACTGCAATAATGTCAAACAACGATTATGTTCCAAAAACCCGTCATTGTCACAAATTAACGAAACCAAATGAGGGTATAGGTGTTTAATTTATTGCAAGACTACCCACTTAACAAAAAACAAAACACTTGATAAGCCATAGTAAACCAAAACTATCAGGGAGGCGAATTTTAAAGGTGGGCGGTTAATTGTGCCTGTGAGTGTATATATGTAGTGGGTTAACATCTATAACATTACCAATTTATACACCTTTCTCATGTGGTAGTCATGAATAGAAATACTCCAAAAGCAGCAGTTCACAAGAACTTCCTATCGCTGACTTAATATCTGAATGTATCAAGAAATATACACCGTGAAATTTTAGTGGTTGTTTTCCCGTGGCAGAACGACTTGCCTTTAGTAATACTATCGAATCATGCAAATTATTCCTCGAAAAAAAAAATTTTTTTTTTCCATTTTTCAGAATAATAATTTTCCAACTCGAAAACGAGAGAAGCTATCGTTGTTTTTCAAGATGTGACGTATTCAGGTACTGCTTGCCGCATGAAATCGATGCTTAAATCTAAAGAAGTTCTACACCCTAAGTCATAAAGCGGTTCGAACGTGTTTTCGAGTTACGGTTAAACCTTTCGTAAAACTGGCATTTATTGATTTTACCAAAAAAGAACTGCACACATCTTTTGTACTACTAAGATAGAATCATTTTACTGCGGGAAAACAACCACTAAAATTTCACGGTGTATAGTATAGTATCCTAAAGGGGCACCATGATGTACTTAAATCTAATTTTACCACCTGTAACCCATCATGATAAGCAATAAATGATTTGAATTTGAATTTGAATAATTTTTTGGGGTGAGAGCCATCTGCTGCCTCGCAAGTCCGATGATGATGACGAGGTTACTCCAAGCGATCATCGTACGTCAATTAGGAAAAAAACACAAGAAGATGATGATGATGAGATGATCGATTTAGATCAACAAAAACAAAAAACACTCTTTGCAAAGAAATGTAAATGCAACTTTGAATAAATTGCGTAACTAAAATGTTATCACTAAGTTTAACAAAACAAGGTAAATTTCACAAATTATTTATGCAAATCATTTATCACCCGTTGCATGTAAATTAAACTATATTAAGCCAGAATTGCAATTCTGGTTTCAAAATGTTATGTTTATAGGTATATTCTGTTCCTGGCTAGTAAGTTCTTTCACAAAGATTAAGTTATAGTATCTAAATCAGATTTTAATATGTTGCAAGGGCGAAAAATAGAACGAACAAGTTAGTTATTGCACTCTAAACTTTAAAAAAAATTAGAGGCACATGAAAAGTTGTATACATTACAAGTAGGTACTTAGATAAATAGTTGGTCAAATGTGTGTAACCATGACAGTTTAAAATTAGCGAAAACAAACAGACAAATTATGTTTTAAATTGTTTTTGATTGGTATCCGTAGATTCATATCCATTTAGTAATATTAAAGACATTTAAATTTTATTAAGTTGTATAGATTAAAACGTCAACTTATCACGTTTCTTCAAATTCCGAGGTCATACGATTAATATCTCATTCGGATATCTAAAGTTTTGTAAACATTACCTGGCGTGAAAGTCATTGTAGTGAATTATGTCCAGTCGGTAGAGTCCCTCGAAGGGCAATGCGAAGCCGTGTCCAGCAACTATCAGGAACGACACAACACAAAAGTGAATGAACATCTTGAACTACTTATACATTTACATGCTCAAAAGATCGCACTATTTGATAGCCGCTTAATGCTGCCGCACAACTCGATTCCACCACGTCTGATAGTCAACTGACAATTTGTTTCTCGGCCAATGATAGGTAAGGAAAGTGATCCACTGAGCGGTGTACTCGCGAATCTCTGTTTACAAATTGAACTACGAGTAAACTGCTGGTGCTAGTAATATTTGCTGACGTATTTCTGATGTACTTGTTGACATGTGAAACGGGAGTTGAAGTAGGTCGTTCATTTTGAAACGTTCGAAAATAATGGAAAAAGGTTTTACCATCATTTTCTACGGCAACTTTTAAGCATATAACTTACTGAATTTTAAATGAATGTGTCGGTGTCGGAAAGTGAAGTGTGACGGTGGCACAGTGGTTAGTGACCAGGGCTGGCGGTTTCAATAGTCGTGGGTTCGATTCCCGAACCTAATGTTCGATGCCTGTAGGTTTTTCATTTCGATTCGTTCAATGGGAAAACTACTCATAAGTTGCGGTTGATTCACAGTACATATTGTAGATAATTAAGTAATACAATAATTCAAACAAACAATGACATTGCTAGCAATTGTTTTAGTTAGTAGGTACCTATAGGTACTCGTAGGTACTTTACGCACGACTGTACCTTATTTTACCTAAATCGATTTTTTTCTCAAGTCGTTATCTACCTCTAAGTCTGTCACAAGCACACAATCGAATAAGTTACCTACGTGTAGCAAAAAAAAAACAACAATGTCGTTGACCTTTAAAAAGATAAGGCTTCATTAACTTCCTGACGCTTTGACCTACTAGGTGTATCATGTCAAAAAGATTACTTTAAACAATTTCGCTATATATTTTTATTACTTATTATTAAAAGGTACTGGTTTACTCCGTTCGTTTAAAAACAGGTCTAATCAATACACAAGACCAGCTTTCTGTAACTAGTACGTACATTTTTTATTCTTTCGAATGAAAACCACTTTTTTGGTAAATAGCCTGTGAACACAATAGCCAAAAAGTGTTCAGTTAGATTATAAAAAAGTTAACGTACTTAATATTTATCATATTAATAGATAGGTACGAGTTTTATATTTAATGTACTTCAACTTCATAAAATCATATTATAAACAAAAGATTATATTTCACTGCAGTATATAAATAGATAAATTCAAACTTACCGAGATTCTTGCAGTACTGTATCCCTTTAAAACCGCTGTACCTAAATACTAAGGTAACCAATAAAAGTGTAGAAATACACACGAAAAGAAAGAGCTTGAACAACATATTAAGAACGGCTAACACTGGTATGAATGTATGTTGACAATATGACTTGCTACTCAAGATATAAACATAATAATATCGTCCGATAAGACGCTGATAATGAGGTAGTCACAGAACACGACTGTAGTAAGACTGAAATTGCTAATTATTATAATGAATTTCATTTGTTAACAGTTGTTAATTAAATTATCGTATATGTTTTGGAGTACCTAGTTCTTCCATTTATGATATCCTACAAATACTTGTAAAAATTATTCATTAAAATTATATAATATGTAGTATACACTACATATATCATTTTATTGAATAATTTTTCAGAGAGTACATGAGTTGGTATGATTTTGTATAATAATAGTCATAATTACATTTACTAATTCTAGGGGTAAGAGCCATCCGCTTCCGCTCCCCCGCAAGTCCGGTGATGATGACGAGGCTACTCCAAACCATCATCGTACGCCAGTTAGAAAAAAATGTATTATTTATGTTATTAATATAGGGGGAATCATAAAAACTGTTTGTTCAAAAACATAATTGTATTTACATTATTTACAAGCCACATTATGTACATTAATTGTCAGCACATCGACTTTCCACGAATCAAGAATAATACACCGAAAACTCTGTCTTCGTTAAAATGTATTGCTGAATATAACACACATACTCGCAAATTAAGCTGACATATCTTTTAAACATCTTACTACAACATAACATAATTTTACGTTACAAAGGCGGCCAATATAATGTAACTTCGTTGTGTGCAGACTCCGGCAACCATTTCAAATATTCATCTAGCAGATCTGTAACAAATAATAATAATTAATATTAAATCTTCTGTTTTCATCATCATCATCATCATCATCATCGGCCCATTTCTATCCACTGTTGGACATAGGCCTCCCCAAATGCTCGCCACTTCTGTCTATCCTCAGCTACTCGCATCCAGCTCCTACCAGCCGTCCCGCGCAGATCGTCACTCCACCTGGCCTGAGGGCGTCCTACACTATACTACTATAAGGAATATACAGACAGATAGTCAAAATTAACTGATTGCATTTTTGGCATCATTATCGATCACTAATCACCTCCTGATAGTTTTTTTGAAATATATTTCATTTACAGAATTGACCTCTCTACAGATTTATTATAAGTATAGATATAGATAGATATAGATTATTAACAAAAAATAGACTGACTTAAGTTAGGCTTATGTCTCCCGGACTTTACGAGAAAAAAATGTTTGTTTCGAACAATGGAACTAAACAGTTTTATTTTTTTTAGTTATCAGTAATTCCGGTTTTCATTTCGAGAATTCAAGTTGATGGATGAAATAAAAGTAACAAACAAATTAGGTTTTCGACAAAGGAGAGCTGGTTTAAATTAAAAAAATATTATAAGGTATGTATGTATAATATTATTATATACTTAGGTCTCCTACAATTTATTTATTAACAGAGTTCTAAATTGCAAGATTTATATCTTCAAACTACATAAAGTCAAACAAGGGACATCCTTTTTGGAAGTTAGTTAATAAAGTTTAGATCTTGCTCGGACTGACTCGGTGGAGTAGTGGTTAGAGATCCATGTGCACTACCTACGGTTCCAAAAGTCGTGGATTCGATTCCCACTCGGGACAAATATGACGTACGAACATCTGTGTTTGTCTCGTTCTGGGTGTGTATTAAATATATTTAAGTAAATTTGTGTGTCCACTGTTGATTCTGATATCCGCAAAAATAAGTGCTTAAGCTACTTACCTCGCGTTCAGATCAATGTCTGTGATGTTATGTAATATTTATTTTAGTTATTTAGTTACTTACAGTTAGCCTGGGTCTTCCAAATGTCTACCAAAGCGGCTTTAGTCCCTGCCCTCTTCGCAATTAGGGCTTTCAAAAGGACCTCAGTCCGGGGTTGTAGTTTCGCCCAGGTCTTTATCATGGTAGAAGGGGGCGAAAGGAGGGATGGACCGTACTTCTTCAGTTTGGGGAACACAGCGCCCTCTAGGAGAAATCTTGCGAACCATCTGTGGAGTTAATTAAATATCATAAACAGAACAACAATAAGATAATAAATGAAACAAATGAAAAACTGATGATAAAATTAAAAATCGAAAATGGTACCCTGTTAACTCAAATACGATGTTCCCAAATTATGTTAAGACAGAATATAGATATTTTATTTTTAGGTATGATTCGGTAAAAATTTTGGATGAATCTTCATTGACCACTGTTAAAACTGGTTTATTTAATTTTCTTACATTTAAAATCTTTTTTTTTAATCACAGGTACGACTGGCATATAAAAAATATAAACCAACGAGATTTTTGTATCTGTAGCATTCTAAAGTGTTGACCTATTTTAAGACAACATTATGAAAACACTATAAATTACACCCGCGTGCTTCATGTTCAAAACTTGATATACCTTTCCTTTTTTATAGATGTGGCTTAGTTTTTTTTTCCCTTCGTCATCATCACCGGACTTGCGGGGGAGCGGATGGCTCTCACCCCTAAACGGTGCTTAGTATAATTAGTGACTCATTCGCATACTGTACACACCTGTACCGTTCGATTTTCTCCGGGTAATCGATCTCAACGACCGGCAGCTCCCAGCCGGCCTTGCCGAAGGAGCCTTTGAAGTGGCACTTGACTCGACCAGTCTTCTCGTCATACCTCGGTTCGTGATCTGTTAGAGGTTCACCTACGGACAAAAGATAAATGTGAATAAGTGTTCTGATTACAAATGGTTCATTGAATATCTGTGTCATCAGCGTATGTCAACCCCATATGTGGACCTCACTGCCGCTTATATCAGGTGATGAAATGAATATGAATAAATGAATGAATGAATGAATTAATTATAATGAATGAATGAACGAATGAATATGAATGGATGAATGAGGTGGAGTGAGGTGCAGTGAGGATATCCTAGACAACTTTTTTTAACCCGGTGAAATGCGTTGACCCACCTTCACCCTGAGATGGGGTTCTCTCCGGGTGGTGTGCCGGACTCCCCAGCGTCTGGCGAAGAGATGGTAAATGCCAGCCACGACTCCTGGGCGGACTGCAATGCCCGGGGGGTTTACCGACTAAAACACTCGGTGTACCTCATCGCCTATTGGCGGTGTCGTGGTACCTGGCATAGTCTTCACTCACAACACTGCCGGCGTCATCCTAGAATCCGCTTTCAGCTAGTTTCCTACCTCCTATAACCTCAGGTTGTCAGACGGCCATGTCTGCAGGCTTTCAGAGTGAAGGCGAAGCTCAATAGGTTATTTTGTATCTGTCGACTTCATATTATTATCTGGACCTCGCGTCTGCATACCATTAGGGGAATGAATGATTGAGATAATAAGAATGAATGAGTATGAATGACTGAATTGATAAACATGAATGACTAGTGACCCGCCCTCGCATCGCTGTGAGTAATCCTTTCTTAGCGGATGCCTTTGTCATACCATCTACTTGCATGCCAAATTTCAGCTAAATCCGTCCAGTGGTTTAGGCTGTGCGTTGATACATCACTATGTCAATCAGTCAGTCACCTTTAAGTTATATATATTTAGACTAAATAGGGTGGAGCAAGGTCATATTTGATATCTTTTATCGGTGTTTGTTCCGTGTCTGGGTGTGATTATGTATTTAAGTATGTATTTAAAAATATATATATGTATGTATATCAGTCTCTGACGCCCATAGTACAAGCTCTGCTTAGTTTGGGGTCAGATGACCGTGTGTGGAAATGTCCCAGATATTTATTTATTTTTATTTATTATTTATATGTGGTTTTTAAAAAAATACCATATTTGTTAGATGAACTCACCCAGGTTGCACAGCTGAGGCACGTAGACCGGCAGCCACTCCGGCTCGATGGCGGTCACGTTGCGCATCACCATCTTCTTCTTCTCTTCTCCGCCGGTCTCGTACAGCTCCTGGTAGACCACCCACTCGGGGATGGTCTTCCGCAAGATGGACTCGGAGTGGAGATGGACCGGTTCCTCTAGATCGCCGCAGTGGTACGCGTACTTGTATTTGCGTTTGTCTTCTCCTGGGGAGGATAAGTAGTGTTTAAGTAAGTGTGTGGTATGAGCAGTTAGTTGGTTAAGGTGTTTATTACTTTAAACTCATATATCTATCTATTAAAATCAATTAATAAAATGATACACATTGTTCATTTCATTACATTTTAGTTATAAATAAGTAATCAACAAGAGATTATAGTGTTAATTTGAAAAATAGAAAAAAACTAATTTTAGGGAGTTACGGGCAGATAGGTGGGGGTACGAACGGTGTGTAGGTCTCCCGACAGTCGAAGACAATGGTGAAACGGTCTAGTAGAAGTATAGTGACTGACCTTGCTTACTTGAATTGGGGTCCACGGTTACAACTACGCCGACCACACTCAGACACTGATTGGCACTTGTCGCTACACTAATGGCGATTTACCTTACTAATGATGAATGCCTTTCTCTATACCTGTGTTGACTACCTATAAGTTAGTTAATTCATAAGCGACACGGGGGTTAAAAGGGTGGGGTGTTTAGAGAATAGGGGCCATCTACAAGTCTGGGGGGTTAGTAGTAACATTTTGGGGTGTTTAGTGGTAGGGGTTAGGTGTTTAGGGATTTGTTTGGTTCGGGGATTCAGAGGTTGCGTTAATGGAAGAGTTTATGACTGGCGGTTGGGGGATTGGAGAAGGGGGAATTTTCCCAAGCAGTGTGCAGAATTGCCGATGCAATTGAAGGTGTCGTATGGATGTACTTCCATGGATCTCCTCTCTCATATAGTGACCGACCTTGCTTGACCTCCCCCAGCGCTATCTTCCGGCCGACCTGGTCCCCCAGCCCGCTCAGCAGCAGCTGCCGCAGCAGCCGCGCCTGCGCGTCGCTCGGCGGGGGCATCGCCGGGTCCACTGTCACATCGACCCCGACCACGCTCAGAGACACTTATTGGCACTTGTAGCTCTACACTTAGAGCGACTTACCTCACTAATGATGAATGCCATTCTCTATACCAAGGTCGACTACCTATCAGTTAGCTAACCGATACGGGGGTTAACCTGGTGGGGTGTTTAGAAAGTGGGGGCCATCTACAAGTCTGGGGGTTAGTAGTTACATTTTGGGAGTTTGGTGGTAGGGGTTGGGTGTTTAGGGGTGTTTGGTTCGGGGATTCAGAGGTTGGGTTAATGGAAGAGTTTAGGAGTGATGGTTGGGGCGTTGATGAGAGGGGGATTCTCAAGCAATGTGCAGAATTTGCGGCCGCCGATGCAATTGAAGGTGTCGTACGGATGTACTTCTATGGATCTCCTCTCTCATATAGTGACTGACCTTGCTTGACCTCCCCCAGCGCTATCTTCCGGCCGACCTGGTCCCCCAGCCCGCTCAGCAGCAGCTGCCGCAGCAGCCGCGCCTGCGCGTCGCTCGGCGGGGGCATCGCCGGGTCCACTGTTACATCGACCCCGGCCACGCTCAGAGACACTCATTACCACGTGTCGCTACACATATAGCGACTTACCTTACTTTGGCCGACCTGGTCCCACAGCACTTATGGCGACTTACCTTACTAATGATTAATGCCGTTCTCTATACTAGGGTCGACTACCTATATGTTAGCTAAGCCATGACCGGCGTTTAACCCCCGTGGTTAAACGGGTGGGGTGTTTAGAGGGGCCATCTACAAGTCTGGGGGTTTAGTGGTAGGGGTTGGCTGTTTAGGGGTGTTTGGTTCGGGGATTCAGAGGTTGGGTTAATGGAAGAGTTTAGGAGTGGCGGTTGGAGAGGGGGGGTTTTCTCAAGCAATGTGCAGAATTTCCGGCCGCCGATGCGATTGAAGAAGGTATATAGGACTGACCTTGCTTGACCTCCCCCAGCGCTATCTTCCGTCCGACCTGGTCCCCCAGCCCGCTCAGCAGCAGCTGCCGCAGCAGCCGCGCCTGCGCGTCGCTCGGCGGGGGCATAGCCGGGTCCACTGTCACATCCACCCCGACCACGCTCAGAGACACTTATTGGCACTTGTAGCTCTACACTTATAGCGACTTACCTCACTAATGATGAATGCCATTCTCGATTATGTATACCAAGGTCGACTACCTATAAGTTAGCTAACCGATACGGGGTTAACCTGGTGGGGTGTTTAGGAAGTGGGGGCCATCTACAAGTCTGGGGGTTAGTAGTTACATTTTGGGAGTTTGGTGGTAGGGGTTGGGTGTTTAGGGGTGTTTGGTTCGGGGATTCAGAGGTTGGGTTAATGGAAGAGTTTAGGAGTGGCGGTTGGACAGGGGGGGTTTTCTCAAGCAGTGTGCAGAATTGCCTACCGCCGATGCAATTGAAGAAGGTATATAGGACTGACCTTGCTTGACCTCCCCCAGCGCTATCTTCCGTCCGACCTGGTCCCCCAGCCCGCTCAGCAGCAGCTGCCGCAGCAGCCGCGCCTGCGCGTCGCTCGGCGGGGGCATCGCCGGGTCCACTGTTACATCGACCCCGGCCACGCTCAGATTGATCTCGGAGGTGAGTTGCTTGCGGAGTTTGCGGATCTCTTTTATTGCCTGGAGGTAAAGATGGTAGATTAGTGGGATATTTTTGGGATGTTACTGGAATGTCAAGGTAGAATAGAGGGTTTACTAAGCAACTTTTTGGACTAACGCTGCGTGACGTGGCATTTTTGTACAAAAATCCTCGTGACGGATACATTTTTCATGATCCCAAGTACCGTATCCACAAGTCCGGTAATGATGACGAGGCTACTTCAAACCATCATCGTAAGTCAGTTAGGGAAAAAAATGCCTGACTCTCAACTGAGGACTTACCCCTATATACCTCTCGACTGTAAATAAAACATTGTTACCAATCTCGAGTGTTTAGGGGTGAGAGCCATTCGCTCCCCCGCAAGTCCGATGATGATGACGAGGCTACTCCAAGCCATCATCGTAAGTCAGTAAAGAAAAAAAAATACTGACTCGTAACTAAGGACTCATCCCTATAGGTATGCTGAAAATGAAACAATGTGACCTATCTCTACCAGCACTAACCTTTTCCCTTAGCCCATGCTTAGCGCAGAACAGCTCCTCTTCCCCGTTAACGTAAGCTACCTCGGCGGCCCCTACCGCCCTCAGCAAGACTCCTGGGTCGCCCAACAGAAGGGTGTTGCCTGCCGCAGGCCAGCAGTCCGGCTTACCGCTCATCACCTGGCGAATTGATGAGGCTTTTAAACTTTTAGAAACACATGGAGAAATTAAAGAATAAGTTCCTTTTAAACTTTGCTTAGTAGATGTAACATTTTAGACTTTCGCATTCCATTACACTAAATATTAGTCTTTATGGGTCTACACTCGATATTATGTAGATGTCAAGATTAGGGCCGAAAAGACCCCGCTACACCGAGACAAGTTCTACCAAGTTGTCGCGCCTGCCTACTTATCTGATGGAGGCGATGGGTACACGGTGAGAATGTCGTACAACTATTTAACTTTAAATATTAGTCTTTATGGGTCTACACACGATATGAGGTGTAGCAAGTACATAGCTACAAACGGTCTGACGTTTCCACTGGGTTACACCAAACATGGTCGCGAGCGAACTGATGATTGGTGTAACTCAGTCCCAGTGGACCCAGTGGTTTTTCCTAGGTAGATATGTCTGAGGTCACTCTTAGACAGTTTCCAATGGTGGTACAGATGGTGTTGGGACTTATTTTTAATTTGGATTGGTATAAAACTCCAATGTATTATCGAATCAACTAAATCCTGAGCCCAGGATAAACGCAAAGTTAGATACTGAAAATTGAATAGCCGTATTGACGTAATTTTGTTAATTTTATAAAAGAGCAATTGAATATTAGATAGACAATAATGATTAAATGTCATACAGCACACCAGATGTGAAATATTCAAGTAAGCGCTGATATAAACTACATACCTCAGAGACAGTGAGTGCTGACACCAAAGCAATGGTGTAGGGAAGTAAGTTCTGTTGGTGACTAAGAGCGAGCATTTTGCCGTAGCGAGGCAGCAGGGGAAACGCGGAGACAGCCTTGCCTAGCGGAGTTACTCGCAATACCTGAAAACAAATTAAGGAATCATTGTATCACACATCACAGTATGATATACATATGTACTTTTAACTTCTCCTTATGCAAATATTATGGGAATTGGTAAAAATCTGAATACAAATTTTATTGGTTAAACCAATAGTATTGTCTATTATTTGCGCGAGCACTACACATCTTTATAAATAAAAATTAATTGCTGTTCGTTAGTCTGACTAAAACTCGAGAACGCCCGGACCGATTTAGGTAATTTTGGTTTTAAAATGTTCGTCGTAGTCCAGGGAAGGTTCCAATGAGAAAATATAGAAAAAGAATCAGTATTGGCGGTATGAAATTCGCCGGGACCACTAGTTTGAAATAAAACTAATTTTACGGAAACCAAACAATCATCATCATTAAAATTCACAACTCTGTCCAGCTAATATTTATTTCTTTTAAAAGATATTCATTAACCTTAAAACCTACTCTACGTATTACAAGAGAAAAAGTAATAATTTGAAGGTGATCGACGCTCTGGGGTAGGAATCTTTAACGTTATCATTTAAGAATTACCTCTTCGTCATCTTTCCTATTATTCTTCGACTCCACTTTCTCCAGTATGCCAAGCGTTTCGAGACGTTTCTCAGCCAATCGGAGCTGTATTCTGTCCGGTGCCGTTGGGAATGGGAAGTTTACTACCTATAATAATAAAGAACATATTGGTGTGAGCTCAATAGAATAGCTCATACATTTTTTTTAATACACAACATCACGTACATTGATACGATTACGTGGTACGTAGCTTAAGCACTTATGTAACGGATACCAGAATCAACAGTGGATACACAAATATATTTAATAACACACCCAGTCACGGAACAAACGCCGATACTCGTCACACAAATATTTGTCCCGTGTGGGAATCGAACCCACGACTCTTAGAACCGTAGACAGTGAGTCTGGGATACTAACCACTGTTCCACTGAGCCAATCAATACATGATATGTTAAAAGAATGTTGGAACGAAACAATAAAGCATTCGTGTTTGGGTTCGTAACAGCCTCTAAACCCCAAACCCGTCGACCTTGTTTTGCGAAAGGGCTGGCTGGCTTAATATGTAGAACCTTTTAGGTTTATCATAGCTATCACTTACGATACGAGATGTACTTGTTGAAGTCTGTACATTTTGAGTCACCAGAATGTGAAACCTAAACAAGATAGACCCATCTCTCTCTCCAAACACTCAGCTAGCAATTTATAACGGACTGTTAGTTACTTAACGTTAGTTAACAAAAGAGTTAGTTTTTTACTATTTACACTTGGTGGCGCTGCTCATACAGTGCACTGTGATCATAAAAACGAGGGCGGCGGAACTTGGAAACTATACAAGATAAACCTATCGTGTTTGGACTCGTTAGACTCGCCTCGCTCTACAACTCCTCTTATCTATGGTCCCCACCTTGTCTATGCCCATGCAGCGCATGGTGAGCACGAGGTCGTCGGGCGGGCGGCGGCACAGGTCGGGCGCGTGGTGCGGCGCGAGCTCGTGCTGGTGCACGGCGCTGCTGTAGAGGCGGTAGGCTGCTGCAGCTGCACTCACCTTGTCTATGCCCATGCAGCGCATGGTGAGCACGAGGTCGTCGGGCGGGCGGCGGCACAGGTCGGGCGCGTGGTGCGGCGCGAGCTCGTGCTGGTGCACGGCGCTGCTGTAGAGGCGGTAGGCTGCTGCAGCTGCACTCACCTTTGTCTATGCCCATGCAGCGCATGGTGAGCACGAGGTCGTCGGGCGGGCGGCGGCACAGGTCGGGCGCGTGGTGCGGCGCGAGCTCGTGCTGGTGCACGGCGCTGCTGTAGAGGCGGTAGGCTGCTGCAGCTGCACTCACCTTGTCTATGCCCATGCAGCGCATGGTGAGCACGAGGTCGTCGGGCGGGCGGCGGCACAGGTCGGGCGCGTGGTGCGGCGCGAGCTCGTGCTGGTGCACGGCGCTGCTGTAGAGGCGGTAGGCTGCTGCAGCTGCACTCACCTTGTCTATGCCCATGCAGCGCATGGTGAGCACGAGGTCGTCGGGCGGGCGGCGGCACAGGTCGGGCGCGTGGTGCGGCGCGAGCTCGTGCTGGTGCACGGCGCTGCTGTAGAGGCGGTAGGCTGCTGCAGCTGCACTCACCTTGTCTATGCCCATGCAGCGCATGGTGAGCACGAGGTCGTCGGGCGGGCGGCGGCACAGGTCGGGCGCGTGGTGCGGCGCGAGCTCGTGCTGGTGCACGGCGCTGCTGTAGAGGCGGTAGGCTGCTGCAGCTGCACTCACCTTGTCTATGCCCATGCAGCGCATGGTGAGCACGAGGTCGTCGGGCGGGCGGCGGCACAGGTCCGGGCGCGTGGTGCGGCGCGAGCTCGTGCTGGTGCACGGCGCTGCTGTAGAGGCGGTAGGCTGCTGCAGCTGCACTCACCTTGTCTATGCCCATGCAGCGCATGGTGAGCACGAGGTCGTCGGGCGGGCGGCGGCACAGGTCGGGCGCGTGGTGCGGCGCGAGCTCGTGCTGGTGCACGGCGCTGCTGTAGAGGCGGTAGGCTGCTGCAGCTGCACTCACCTTGTCTATGCCCATGCAGCGCATGGTGAGCACGAGGTCGTCGGGCGGGCGGCGGCACAGGTCGGGCGCGTGGTGCGGCGCGAGCTCGTGCTGGTGCACGGCGCTGCTGTAGAGGCGGTAGGCGTGGCCCGCGCCCGAGCGGCCCGCGCGGCCGGCGCGCTGCCCCGCGCTGGCTTGCGACTGCCAGACCACCCGCCATGCGCTCGCACCCGTCACGTGGTCGTAGACACTAGACAGAAATGTATATTGAAAAATATGCACCAGTGGATGACAATGACGGGCATAAATAAGTGTCCGACTGAAGGTTCGGTTTCGGCTTCGGCCGAGTTTCAACCAAAAATCGAGTTTTAGACAGCAGTTTCGGTTTCGGCCAAGATTGGCCGAAACTTTGCCGAAACCGAAACTGATTTCGAAAGCAGTCGTGCACGCTCGCCTAACCTCATTTCTTGGGGCAACGTTTTGATAGACGCTGGCGGACCTCTTGAATTTGTATAATCAAATAGGAGCTATATTTAGACGCATATTGTAGACGTGGGTGTCACAGTACAGATAAAGTAACCCCTCACGCCTTTTACCAAATCGAATTCGCAAAATCAAAAGCCGGACGCTAGCCTATCACGTGGTCGGTCACGCTTGGTGGTGTATCTCTTTCTGTTTCTACTGTATTCATGTCTTATTGAGTAAATCATGCTCTAAACGGGGGAGGATAACGCACAGGGGATATGACACCCCCGCCTTCTGCGCTTCAAATTATACAAATAGAGTAGATAAAATCTGTCACAAATTGGAACGCGCCCCGATTACAGCAACGCGCTCGCCTGATTCTCCCAGATGACAGCCCATGTGCTTGTACATACTGTGTGGTCATTCCCACCAAGGCGTCATACCTACCCTACCCTGAACCAAGGCGATAAGGCCGCTTAACCACTGGAATATAACACATACGTAAAGATTCGACGTATATTCGTTCTTCACAGGACAGGCTTAGGTCTAGTTTGAGTACTGAGAAAAATTGTTTTGATTGAAATGCTTATTATGGAAAGCAATACATTACTTTAGTATTGTCTATTATTTGAATACAACACATTTGAAATTTTAAAAAAATCGGATTATTTGCGTGTATTGTTATTCAACACTGACTGTCTTGCCCGCGACCACGAGCGCTGTAAAGAGCTCAAAACGTCGTATCTCTAAAAAAAAATGTTTAGAATAACTATACACGCGAGTTTAATCTGTAAAATGATTTATTTATTTTTTTTTTATAAAAGGCTAACAAGATGACCTCACTCCACCTGATGGTAAGCGGTAGTGAGATCCAAATATCGATGGCCCCACCGAATAAACGTGCAAGTGAAAAACGTCAATTTTACAGGAGAGAATAAAAACGTTTAATCCTTACTATCTCGGGTATTATTATAGGTAGGTTAAAACAATGTATAATGAAATTAAAGATAAAAAAATAATCTTTTAGCTGATATAATTTATTTTAAGGAATAGTCGTTAATTTAGTCAATAATCAAGAAAATCCATATTATACAATTACTCGAGTGAAATTAGTGTAGTCAGTTGACTGTTATAGATCATTACACGTTTATTCGTGTGAATTTAAACGATGTTGATGAACGTAACGCAATGATACACTATTATTCTAGGGAAATCTCGCGTCTTTTGATGGCGGCTGCAATTGTTTGCACGCTTGTATTACAGAAATATTTGGTGATCTATGGACGGTAATAAAAATTACATTTATATTCGTGTCATTAAGTTAGTTTTACAATATGTTATGCATATTAACATTATGAATTCACGCTATGTAATATTAAAATGTTGCATAAGCTTTAAAGGGAAAATAAACAAAACTTCTGTTTTTATATATTATTTTTATTTATTATCATAATAATAACAATAAAACTATTTTTTATAATAATCAGCCTTTGCCATTCATAGAGATATTTCTCATTACTATAGAAATTGAGCAAAAATCAACAAAAAAACAAACGGCTTATCTTATAAGCATTTTGAGAACTAAATAAATTCCAACATAATCTTTAATGAAATTGTCGTCATCTCAGCCCATTGCTGCCCACTGCTGAGCATAGGCCTCTTCCGAAGCTTTTCAACAAAACCCAGCGATTTTCACCAGGTCGTCGGTCCATCTGGTAGGTGGTCGTCCCACACTGCGCTTTCCAGTACGTGGCCTCCACTCCAGGACATTTCGGCCCAAACGACCGTCCAATCTTCGTGCTATGTGGCCGGCCCATTGCCACTTCAGTTTGCTAATCTGGTGGGTTATGTCAGCAAGTTTGGTTCTTCTACGGATCTTTTCATTTCTGATTCGATCACGTAGAGAAATGCCGAGCATAGCCCTCTCCATAGCTCTCTGCGCGACATTAAGCCTTCTAAAAATATCTTTTGTGAAACACCACGTCTCAGCGCCGTAAGTCATCACAGGTTACACACATTGGTTGTACACATTTGTCTTGAGACACTGAGGTATTTTGGACGAGAACACGTTGTGCAGTTTCCCAAACGCTACCCAGCCGATTTGCATCGGCCTGCTGACCTCTCTCTCTAAAGTTGATTTTCCTAAACCTGCCTGCCTGCCTGTCCGAGGTAGATATATCCACACACAATTTCGAGAGTAAAGTTTGTACGGTGGGTGCAACATTAAACATATTTTTTGTTTTATCCATGTTCATTCTAAGACCCACTTGTTGGGAAACTTTATCGAGGTCATCGAGCATTTGTCCTAGATCTTCCAGCGACTCGGCCATGACTACGATGTCATCAGCAAATCGAAGGTGAGTGATGTATTTCGCCATGCCAATATTGATACCAAGTCCTTGCCATTCCAGCAGCTTGAAGGAATCCTCCAGAGCAGCAGTAAACAGTTTCGGAGATATGACAACTACCTTTCGTACTCCTCTTTGTAAGGGGATTTCCTTCGTGCGATTTTCCTGTACTCGGACTGACATGGTGGCGCTGTTATACAAACACTTCAACACTTCAATATACCGATAATCTACATGGCATCGCTGTGGGGATCTAAAAACCGCCCAAACGACGGAATCGAAGGCTTTTTCACAGTCCACGAACGCTAAGCATAGTGGCCGATTATACTCCTCCGTCTTCTGTATAATCTGCCGCAGCGTATGTAAGTGCTCTATGGTACTAAAGCCTTTTCGGAAACCGGCATGTTCGGAAGGCTGGAAGTCATCAAGCCTGCAATCGAGACGATTCGTGATGACTCTAGAGAACAGCTTGTAGACATGGCTTAGCAGTGTTATGGGCCGGTAGTTCTTCAGTAAGGTTTTGTCACCTTTTTTGAAGAACAAGACCACAACACCCCTGTTCCATGCTTCTGGCGGTTTGCCGTCGAGCGAGGAGAAATAAAAGAGCTTCTGAGGGACTTTTAGTACCGGTGTTCCACCCGCTTTCAGAAGCTCTGTAGTGATACCATCCTCACCCGGTGTCTTGTTTTTCTTAAGTTGTTTGAGAGCCATTCTTATCTCGTACAGGCTGATGTCCGGGATGTCTTCGGTATAGTGTCGGGTTAGCTTGGCTCTGGGGTCTGTCGCCACAATAGCTGGCTCAGCACAGACCGAGGTATATAACTGCCCATAGAACCTCTCTATCTCCCGTAGCACCTCTGACTTGTTTGACGTCACGCGTCTATCTTCAGTCTTCAGCTTTGTCAGTTGGCTTTGCCCAATAGACGCGTCTCTTGCAAACACTTTGGAGCCTTGGTTCCGCTTAATTGTCTCCTTAATACGCTGAGTATTAAAGGAGCGTAAATTATTTTGCAGAGACTTCCTAATCAGTCTATTCAGCTGGCTATATGACTCAGCTTCATCCGAAGTTTTCAGCGTCAAAACACGTCGACTAGCCTGATGAGGATAAGGTGTCGGGTATGGTCGAATAGTTTTTGAGGTCTTTTTTTACGGTGGCTTTTGAAAAACTTGGACCGTACCGTATGAACAGTTTCAGTTTACAGCCTGCTATTTAATCTTCCACTGATGAACAGCTGTCCAGCCATTGTTCAAGTTCGACAGTTCAAGCTGAAAGTTCTCGGGATTTTGGATATGTGCCTTCGATGGTCGGAGCGTAGACTTCACCAGACGCGTTCTTTCCAGTTTGACGTTGATATTCAATGTGCCTCTAACGATACGGTGATCACTTCCGGTTTTAATCCTGTTGATCATAGAGACGTCGTTTAAATGACGTCTCCTAATGGTCATGATGTAGTCTATCTCATTTTTAGTTCAGACGTTCGGACCCAACCAGGTCCATTTTCTGTGCGGCGACTTTTGGAAGAATGAATTCTTCATAAAAAGTCCATCTTTCTCCATAAAGTCAGCTAGCATCTGTCCCCTGTGATTCCGATGCTCATATCCAAATCGTCCCACTTTCAGCTCACCATCGCTTCTACGGCCCAGCTTTGCATTGAAGTCTCCCATTACAACAGTGAAATGTGTTTTGGAGCTATGTATGGCCCCTACTAATGTCCTCATACATAGCTTCCACTTCAACACTTTGTATTCTTACGCCGACACCACACTGCTAATGCTTGATTTATAGCAATAAATTATAAAACTTATCTATTATTACCCTGCGAGACCCGATTGCAAAAATTGATTGTCGTTTATATTTGGTTAAGGCACTTTTACTCTAATTTTTATTTTATTAAGAATAATGGAATACTGGTGCTTGATTTATAGGAATAAATTATAAAACTTATCTATTATGGTAAGAAACAATGCAAAATTATTTGCTAAGTTACTTCTCGTGCAAGACACATTACTCAAAAAAGCACCAAAAAAATATACACGAATAAACGTGCAAACGCATATTGCCTATACTTAACAACAAAGAACAAACAATATCAAACGTTTTGCTGTTTATACACGTTTATTCTTGTGAAACAGAGAAAGTATGAAGCATGTAATAGTCACTTAAAATAATATTCTTGTGACAAAAAAATATATTATTTCCGTGGAAAAAAGGTTTATAATGCAATTACAGGCTTGTTTATGATCAAAAAATTCTAAAAAAAATTGGGGAGGTAGAGGAGAGGCTAATGTAACGAAATACCAAAAAAAAATTTTTTTGTGCAATGGCTATTACACGTTTATTCGGTGGGGCCATCGATATGAGGTCGACAGGCACAATATACCATATTGAGCCTGTCGCACTCACCCTGAAAGCCGTGAAAAAGGAGACCACTGCTGCGGCAACAACGAGACAAGGCGTGGAGTCTCGCATTGGTATTGAGCTGTGCGGGTCGGAGTTGGCCAGTCCGCCGGACGGAAGGGCCCCCGCACCGGCGGGCTGACCCGCTCCGCTCGCACAATACCGCCGCTAAGACTCCACTGGTCCGGCGCTTGCCGCAACAATGGTCCCCCCTGGCTCCGGTTCGTACAGTGCTGATTCCGGAACGCGACCTGACCGAAAAAGGTCAGAGTCACTTGGCGGGTTTTACACAACTGTATGGTGGTAACAGCAACCGGTCGACAAAATGTCTCCCACCTGGTTATGTATTTCAAATACATTATTTTACTTCAAAATTCACTTAACCTAACACTCACCGCATCTTCTTCTTCCCAGTATCGACGACGTACTTCACAGCCGGTATGGTCAGCGAGGTCTCCGCCACATCGGTGCTGACGACGCACAGCCTCGCCCCGGGAGGAGGGGACACGAACACCTTCGCCTGCTCCGAGGAGTTTAACATGGAGTACAGGGGCAGCACCCAGAGAGGCTGCCGGCAGGCCTTTATGACTGGGGTGAGGGTGTCTTCTTCTGCATCTGTTGGGTTAATGAATGGAGAATGTTCATGATTTTAGATAATTATGCAGCTTTGAAGTCTTTGTTAAACCGAATCGATATGTGTAATTCGTTTCTACTTACAATCAAAATTTCAAAAGTTATACGTGTTTAAAGTTCTGACCGTTTGCACTTTTCATACAAGCGTAGCGCTATGACGTCACACCGCAACATGCAGTACATTGTTGATATTATTTAGCCTTGAGCCTTAGTCAATACCCTAAGATACCATACAGCAAACGAATTATAACTTACCTGAATCGCTCAAATGCCCGTCGCTAATAACTCACCTATAAGAAATTACTCAGTCCGAAGTCAGAAAGTTGGCGGATGCCCGAAAGCGCGTTAAGTCGGTGGTCCCGCTCTTGATCTCTCATGGGTCATGTTGGATTTCCGTGTCACCGAACTATCAGAGTAAGGGAACAGAGAGTGCACTTTTGTTTAAGCACATACATGAGCTCTATAATATGCCCTGCGCAGTTGGCTGGTCTCCATTGAGATCGGCCGCAATGAAAACATCGTCGGCAAAGCTAATTTTTTTTTTTTATATTACACAACATCACATACATTGACCTGATCCCGTGGTAAGTAGCTTAAGCACTTGTGTTACGGAAATCAGGAGCAACAGTGGATACACAAATAAACTTAAATATATTTAATAATACACCCAGACACGGAACAAACACCGATGTTCGTCACACAAATATTTGTCCCGAGTGGGAATCGAACCCACCACTCTTGGAACCGTAGGTTTTGAACCTGAGTCACTAACCACTGTTCCACCGAGCCAGTCAAATTTTTAGTCACTACCTTATGTTACGTTCAATAAATGAGTTATAACTCACCCGAATCACTCAAGTGGCCGTCGCTATCATCGTCCCCATCCACTAAGTCGGCCTGTCCGTCGTCATCGGGCATGTCGTAGTCATCGAGATTGATCTTCGGAAGAGCTTTCGACTTCAGCTTCGCTTTCCGACGAGCTTTCCTCGCTCGCTTCATCTCTTTCTCCACCTGAGTAATAGTTTCAAGTAGGGTAACCTTTTTCACATCTATACTAACAGTAAGTATAATACTGCGTTTCAAAATGTAATGCAGTACTTGACTGAGTACATACTTTTCTGTTCAACAAAAAAGTATATAAATACTGTCTTAAACAATCAAATCGTTTATTGCAATAGTATCTAAGGTTATTTCAATTATTATCATACTATACAAGCATAGTTTCAATTAAAAAGTATGGTAGTATGTATACCTAAATGCAAAAGAAGTAAGTAAGAAATTAATCTTGAGTACAGTCAAAAGCGTTAAAATTTCTGCTTAATTAATGACTTTTAGAATCAAAAACTTGGGGAAGAATAAGAATAAAGTATGGTAGTATGTATACCTAAATGCAAAAGAAGTAAGTAAGAAATTAATCTTGAGTACAGTCAAAAGCGGTAAAATGTCTTCTAAATTAATGACTTTTAGAATTAGAAACTTGAGTAAGAATAAGAATTAACATTTGAAATGAATGTTCCTTAAAATCATCGTCATCATCATCATCAGCCCACTTTCGTCCACAGCTGGACATAGTCCTTAGAATCGCTTGACACAAAATAAGAAACCTCAGTTCTTCCACTGACCTCGTCATCATCAGAGTCAATATCATCAGGCTCGGAGTCCAGGGCGGCATCGGCTTCGCTCACCGGCCGTGTCTTGGTGATCAGCTTCGAGTAGTCCACGTCTTTACGGTACGGGAACGAGGCTCTCAGCTTACGGACTAGATAGTGCACCTGAAATATAACAAAGGTATGTTGTGACAGAAATAAGAATCGATCCTTTAGGGCCGATTCTTAGTTTGCCTATCACTTTCAACGAACGAGGCTCTCAGCTTACGAACTAGATAGTGCACCTGAAATATAACAACAAAGGTGCGTTGAAAATGACAGTAATAAGAATTGGTCCTTTGGGGCCGATTCTTATTTCGCCTCTCACTTTCAACGAACGAGGCACTCAGCTTACGGACTAGATAGTGCACCTGGAATATAACGACAAAGGTGCGTTGATTGAAACTGACAGTAATAAGAATTGGTCCTTTGGGGCCGATTCTTATTTCGCCTCTCACTTTCAACGAACGAGGCACTCAGCTTACGGACTAGATAGTACACCTGAAATATAACGACAAAGGTGGGTTGATTGAAACTGACAGTAATAAGAATTGGTCCTTTGGAGCCGATTCTTATTTCGCCTGTCACATTCAACATTCCTTTGGTTCTTTTTAATCGATATATCAGTCTGTGGAATAAAGATCAACACATACATCACACCCCGTCAAAAATTGTGTCACAATGCTAAATTTGTTGTCTCAGGAGTGTGGAAAGTTAATGATTTTTTGTTCATTTATACATCAACAATTTTAAGAAATTTAAAGTCTAGTATTCTAACTATTACAGTTTTTTAATCGTATAAATCAAATGAAGAACAAAAATCCCAGTACTTAAATTTTCCCGAGACACCTAATTTTGCATTGCGACACTTTTCGGGGGTGCGACATATTATTAGTTGCATAGTACACAAGGGTTTGATGGTGGTAGATAAAATTGAAGATGCTGCTTAAGTCTAGAGAAGAGTAGTTATTTCTACAGGAGCCCCTAACGTGTGATTAACGCTAGTTAGTTAGGTTCTTTACTATTCATTTTGGCGCCCCAACTAATTTTGATTTAGAGGGATCTTATATCAAAATATGGATAGACATGGGCTCTTAAAATGTATTTATTTTTTTATATTGTGGCATATTTTAACTCCTTCTGTAAAGAATTTTAATACTAACTTCTTGCTGTCCCGTAACGAAGATCAGGATCCCGCCCTCCGGCAGTCTGGTGTGTATTTTCACTGCTTTCTTATAAGCCTCCTTCAAATAGTCACTGTATGTGTGCCTGTTAAAGTGTATAGTCACAGGATACTGTCGAGCGTCTATCTACAATACAAAAGAAAAAAAAAATTGACAGAACCTACACTATACAATATTATTGGATGCTATGTTTTTTTTTTATAATTTTAATTTTTTATAGTTTTAACATACAACCTTCCATTTTCAAATATGTATTGAATAAATCTGCGTAGATTTTAATAATATTACTTTTTATTCATAGTCTCGTATGATGACAAATTGATCAGTACCTTAATTGTATAAATAAAATTGAGTTTTATAAATATGTATGTATGTAAAGAGAAGAGATCATACAATTAACAGTACAAGTATCATTTCTATTAGAATGATTTCTCCAACTCAAAGATTACTCGATCTCGACTCGATAGATGGCGCCACCTGTAGTTTAACCAGATTTAACTTATTTGGTCATGGAAAGTCATTTCCATTAAAACTTTATCTAATCTTTCGTTAACCGTCTTTCATTAATCCTCTAATCATGGCTACACCATCTAAGCATACCCTAACTCTTATTACTACATCTTCATTTCTAATTCTATTACTCAGTTTCACTCGTTAACTTACCTTTATAAGAGGCGGCGGCTCTTTAAACAGCCTAGTATTCTCAGTGAAGTCTTCCACCCTCAGTGTGGCAGACATAATGATGAGTCGCAGCGGATTCCCCCTTTTCCTCCTCAGTGGCACTATGCGAGATAACAGACCCAGTAGAATGTCTGTGTAAACGCTACGCTCGTGGGCTTCGTCTATTATTACCACTGAGTATTTACTCAGTAGGAAGTCTGTTTGGATCTCTTTTAGGAGGACACCTGAAAAAGAAAAGTTTTTTTTTTTTTAATAACTGGATACAGAATACATTTGAAAACAATGTCTAAACTGACTAGTTTTTATTGTAGACAATTTATAGACATAGTTTTCAAATGTATCAGTAGGCTCGGTGGAACAGTGGTTAGTGACCCTGGCTGGCGGTTCCAAGAGTCGCATTACTTACAAGTTGTCAGTAATGCTGGCTGTGTTACTTCAAGTTGTAAGTGCACAAAAAAGATACAAAAAAATACACACAAAATAACATCACCACTAACCGTCAGTCATAAACTTGATCTTCGTGTCCTTAGTGACGTTTCCTTCAAACCGCATCAAGTACGACACTTCCTTGCTACTCAGACCTAGCTCGTAACCGACACGTGCCGCCATAGCAACCGTGGCCACTCGCCGAGGCTCCGTCACAGCTATCATCTTGTGTTCAGCGTAGCCGGCTTCGTAGAGGAACTGGGGTAGCTGGGTTGTCTTGCCACTGCCTGGAAAATAGGGAAAGATAGGTAGATAAGATAAAGGCTAACAAGATGACCTTACTCCACCTGATGGGAAGCGGTAGTGAGATCCACATTATGAGGTCGACAGGCACAATAGAACATTTTGAACCTGTTGCACTGAAGGCACGCTCAAAAGACGTTTCACGCCCCGCCATAGTTAAGTGTATTTGGAAGTGTTGCAGTTTGCAGATTTTTGTCACAACAATCAAATATCAATCAAATATAACGGGCACTTGCCCGATATGTTTTACTAAGGCTTGATTTAGGGTAGGCTCATGCGCCTTAGTGGGAATGTACAATAGCTGATGATGATGATGCTATTTCAAGCCATCATCATACGTCAGTTAGAAAAAACAAAAAACAAATGATAATGATGGTGAAATATAAGTCCGCGCTTCTACTAATCGACTCGCGTGAAGTCATATTTGGTAGTCCATACCAAATTCTTGCTTTCCACAATATGCCCATTGGGCATTGCCCAATTGCCCACAAGTTTTTCATAGACACATTTACATAGGCGATATCGAGTCTGTCACTTTTAAACTCATTGTAGCGCTACTGATCACTCATTGGTCACATCAGTCATGAAACTAAGTGAGTTAGGGAATAGAGATTGCATTTTGTCTTGCACAGTTTTCCAACATGGCCGAAATTGGTTGGATACCTTATTATAATGGATAAATGTATATGCTGTCAAAATTAAAAAAAATATTATATAACAATCATTTCTTACCTGTTTCACCAGCAATAATTAGAAACTCATTTTCATTAACCAACTCCATGATCCTCTGTTCTTCACCTAGAATAGGCAATTTCAACCTTGCTACCTGAATCTTAGGGTCTCTTTTGACTTCTATGTGTACTGTTGGATGTTTCAATAGTGGTTTCTTTACTTCTACTTTTATTTCTGTTGCAGCTTCAGATTTAGATTTAATATCATCTAGAACTTTCTTTTTATCTTCTTTTTTAGTAGATTTTTCTGTTTTCTTTTCATTCTCATTTGTTTCTTCTAAATCAACAGTTTCAACATTTTTCTCTTTGCCATTTTCAATCACTTCTGGCTCACTATCTTCATCATTTTCTTCTTCAGATTCTGAGCTATCTTCTTCAGAAGATTCCTCTAGGCCTACCACATTGGGGTCATATTTAGATTTCTTTATTTTTTCAGAGTTTGCTAGCTTAAGCAGTCTTAAACGTTTCTTGGCTCCTGCAAATACATTTCGTAAAATTTATACAAATGACGTATTGAAAAATTGACGTCCCTATATCCCCATGTATGCTTAAATCATTATAACTACGCAACAGATTTTGATGCGTTTTTTCTTTATAGAAAGAGGATTAAAAAGGGATTATGTTTAAGTCAACTGAAATTAAGAGAGGCTGGGTCACACTAGTAACTATACTATATAAAATAACTAACCTTAAGGAATAAAGATTCTTTCACCAACATTATGAACATAAAGAATCTATTAATAATTTTATCACAACAATAAAAACTTTGGAATACCATTTATAAAACATACCAGCGATACTACTGAACTTCTTATCGGCAGGCTCACTAGCTTCCTGAACCGGCGCTTCTAGGTTATACTCGGTGAGTCTCCGCAGCCCGAGGGTCTGCATAGATGAGATGGTTGTCATCTGATTGACTTCATTGGGTGAAGCTTGCACTTGCGATAATGATTCCAGGAGTGCTGCTCTCTGTAAGGACACATAAACAATTTCTTAACAAACTTAAATATTGTAAGCCAATTATTTGATTTATCACCTAATTGTGTCCATCATCATAATATAACTTCTAAACTTGATAAAATTTTAAAAAAAAAATTATTAGTAAGGTTTAAATACTGGGGTTTGACTACCTCTAGTAAGAGTGACAAAGGGGTGCCCCCCTTACATAGCTCTTACATAGCTTATTTCATTTTATTGCTAAAAGCAATAGCTTAATTTAGCTTAAAATATTAGTGGGTATGCAAGTTCTATACAGTAAAGTGCATATCCTCCCCTCTATGTGTTTAAATAAATTAAGTAGGTATTGTTTGATGATGAAAAAAATAAGGCAGTATGTAGGTTTGTTGTGGTTCAGCTATTCATAATTAAATCATAGAAAATTCTACTACCACTATATGTTATACAAATTGGAAAAGAAATTATGCAGGTATGTTGTATGCTTACATTTTCCTTCTTCTTCTTCTTGTCAACTATTTTCTCCAGCCTTTTCCTCTGTTGTTTGGATAAGAACCTAGTCTTTTCTTTTTTGTCAGACACAATCTTCGTGTCCCTCTTCTTGGAAGGTAATACAAGGAGATTACTGGCGCCGGACGATCCATACTCACTATTTGCAAACTCAACTTTGATCTGAAATTTTAAAGTACATTTCAAATAATTATAACAAATTATCATGTATTGCTAAGTTACTCTCATCAAAGAAATATTTGATTGAAGAATGAGCAGGTACATTACAAACTATTCCAACATGTAATAATACGCTCAAAACTAAAAATTAAAATACTATACCTCATTCGTTTCTGTGTTGTCAATGTTTGTTTTTACCACTTGGCGAGCCTTAGCATTATGGCCTCGCTTCCCCATTATTGTGTTTTATTATCAACACGTTCTTCATCAATTACAAATCAGTATTCAGTGTCTCAGTAGCATTTAGAGAGTAAATAAGTTCAAGTAAATCCATACGGTCTCCCTGATCAGAAAATTGCAATCAGCAATGTGCTTTTGTTATGACTTTTTTTTTCTTTTATTTTGCTTCATCTATTATTATTAGCTTTGCGTAAAAGTCAAACGCACACCTTATCGTCATCTCTATTTGATTGAACGAACGATAATCTACTCGATCGTGAATATAGTGATTTTGACAGAACAATGTTCATTGAGGTTATGTTTTTGTTTAATACAATTTATTTATTATAATCTCCAAGAAAGTGTGCTAAAATATGATCATCATGGATGACACTCCTTTAGAAATATGCAGAAAGTTCATAAGTATAACAAAAATCGAAGAAACTTTCTGCGAATGGTGCGACACATACATCGCGGTGCGAACACAAAAAGGGATTCATTTCTACGAATTTTCGCATAATTTAGAATGTGTAGACAAACGACTTGATTGTGTTGCAAGTTTTGTCAGTACCCCTCCTTTCAGCCCATCGGAAAATATTTATAACTGCAGCTTAGTTAAGCATGGACTCAAAAACAAAGATATATCTGAAATGATGTTAGATCCGGCGATGTGGGGACATAGTGAACACTTAGTACAAGAAATGTCCAATGTCGCAATGTTTCAATTTTCCCCACAAGGCTTAGTACAGTCAAAACACAAAGCTATAGCAATTTTGAACAACATTGGTCATATTGAGTTGTATACTAGAGGAAGACATGAATGGAAAAGTGTACTAAACATTTCATCATGTATCAAAGATCAGTTAAAACAGTGTTTAGAAGGGAAACCTAGCACATTTAGTGACCTGAAGAATATGGCTTATAACTTAGCCACATCTGCATTCTGCTGGGGCCCACAATCAAATAATGGCTATTGCTATCTCGCAACATGTCAGAAGAGCAATGTATTGCTATTTTGGTTAATACAACCCAATCAACAAGAAAATGATCTAACAGCAGTGTATTGTGGAAAAATTGATGTAGCATTGGATGAAATTGTTTGTATGAGGTGGATACCAAAATCTGAAAATAAGTTACTATTATTTTGTTCATGTGTATCAGGACAAGTGATGATGCTAGAATGTCAGATAAATAAAAAACATGTTATATTACTCAAGTCCCACATATTATGGGAACACCAAGACAGAATGCTTGTAAGGTTTATAGAGTTTCATATACAGGATAACAAAATATTACTATTTTATAACAAACACCGGCATCTTGTGAGTCAGTTGCTTGATGAAAACTGTAGAATAATCTCTCAAAGTATAGATAACATTAATGATTATAGATTGACAAGCCTTGCAAAGTTCAAGAATCAATACTATCTGACAACAATAAATTTCAATTTGTATGAAATACAGTACTCAATACAGAAGAATATTTTAAAGGTTACATTTAAACTGTTTGAGTTGAAAGACATTAGCCCCACAATGGAACTTTTTAGTGCTCGGTTTTCACATAATGGAGCAATGTGTGCACTAACCACTCATGATAGAAGAATAATGCACAAGAAAGATCCTATGCATATGGACATTATATTCATACAAGCAGCTCCCGATAATACAATATGGGAGATTTTGTTAAATAATCCAACCAGAAAACTCACTGAATATTGGGATTGCATAGAACTGCTCCGATTCAAAATTGTGAAACAAAAGGCGCTTCCTGCTGTCGATCTCAAGACACTTCGCTCTGAAGCTGAATCTGATCCATACAAACTAAAGTTATACTTTGTTATTTTAACTATCTATAGAAGTCAAGTGAAAAACATTAAAATTTCTAGTGGTAATGTTGATCTACCTGAAAAATCTCTTGAACCAATAAAAGATAAAATATTAGCTCTGCAGGCTACAGAAAACATAAAAAAACTGTTCAGTAAAACGAAAACCAAATCATTGACGGAATTTGAACAGGAATGTTTTGTGGGATCAAAGAAATATTTAATAGATTACAGTAAAAGATATGAAAGAAAATTGGCAGATTTGATTACACCGGAAATGTTTGATTCCTTGGACTGTACAAAAGAGTACACATGTCAATGTTGTGATGCACAAATTGATCTTTTCTCTTGTCCAAACGGACATCCCAATATGTTTTGTTCATTAACATTTACACCTATAGAAACATTAGACTATGTTTCATGTAAATATTGCAATGCAGTAGCTCGATCCGAATTATATTCTGAAAAACCTTTATGTGTATATTGTGATTCCTATTTAGAAAATGATAATTTCTGTGTGTAAAGTCTTAAATAAAAGTATTTTTCAATTGTTTGAACTATTTTTTTTTTTACCTTTTCTCTACTTATTTGTACGGTCGGGAATTTTGGCGGTAGTACACTTTTCAAACAGATTTCTTTAAACGCCATTGGCCCCGCCCACTAGTTATTTCCGCCAATAGAAGAGCACTTCGACCCTTTATTTACGAATACGTTCCAATAGCTAGCAAGAATTTTTTGGTAGGTATTTGAGGCAAGCTGAAAACTTATCCTGTACCTCTCCTATTATATCCCAGCACGAAACTGCAGACCTGCCTGGTGAGTAGCGGGGCTAAAGCAAACCCCCAAGAATATTTTTCATTTTTTTATTTATAACTAAAAAATAAGACTCATAGACAAATCATTTCGATGGAACTTCTACCTGTCAGGTGAACTGACAAATTACATTTTTTTGGATTATAAAAATATATTTTTAAATAAACAAAATTGGGGGTTGGTTTAGCCCCGCTACTCAGCCACGTCTGCGGTTTTGCGTTGGGATATAATAGGAGTGGTACAGGACAAGTTTTCAGCTTGCTTCAAATATCTACCCAAAAATTCTTGCCAGCTCCTTGATCACAATGGGGCGGGGCTTGTTCTGACAGACGCGTACAGTTTGGTTCACGAAAGATGACCAATGCGCAGAAAGCGATTTTTAGGTCCCTGTTGAGGTGCGGGGTGATGGGCGGGCGGAATGCGTCAAGACTGGAGCGACGCTATTGGTGCGTGCGCGCCGCGTAATGGACTGCAGCAGGCCGCTCAATTGCGGCATCGACACGCTGTCAGAGCAGTCAACTGCAATTGAAAAGAAAAGTGTTTTGCTTTAAGATATTTGTTACATATTTTTTGTGACATGTTAAGTTATCGTTGTTTTTGTTAAAGTTAATAAGTTAAATAAGTGTACCTACAATAATTACGAGTATATTAAGTATATTATAAGTTTAGACAATTAATTATACTATTTCAATTACAATAAAATATTTTTTGTATTAAGTATTTTCTTCATGAATGCACACATGCGCATCGGCCGCCATTTGTGGTCAACTTCCATGAACCGACCTGTAAGCGCCAAGCGATTTTCACCTTATAGGTTGTCGACCGCCAGCGTTGCTGATCACGGAACAGAAAAAACTTTCTTTTTTCTGTTCCGTGTTGCTGATAGTACCGAAAGATCGGTTTCGGACCAAAACACGCTTATCTCCCAAAGTGCTGCCTGGTCTGATTTGAGTAGTTGGATAGACCGTCCATTTATCGAGGAAAGATACAGGCTATATTATATTATAAAAAATAAGGAACCCAAGGTGTAGAAAATTACGCGCTTAATGCAGAATTTTGGGTAAAATTTGTATGTAACTTTTTATAATGTTATTGAGTAATATGAGTATTATAGGGATTTTTTACTCGGCCACGCCACGCGTGTTTTGGCAAAAATTGTAGCCACGGCCGAATATTTGCGGTACATCATCGTAAAATTTGTGCTTAAAAATGCTTTATTCCATGAAATGTTTTACCACTCCTGAGTACTTTTTCTAAAAGAAGGAAGACTTTATTGATACAACTTGATCAGACAGAGTAAATCCTGTAATGTTTATTATGGGCGAGGGTTCTTTGTTGGAAATTTTGAAAAAAAAACTCGCGCGGGAAAATAAACATTTCGTGCTTTTAAAAAGGGCGGTCGATGCAACCAGAAATTATAAACTCTATAAAAAATGTATCTGTAAAAAGGTTTACTTGCTCTGTCTAAACTGTAAAATACTTGCCCAAGTCCTAAAACATGATTAAAAAAAACAAAGTCTGTACTGTCAAAATTTACAACCGTCAGTCAGTGTCGTGTTTTGTTTACAGCGTCATTTTTGAAAGATTTTGAAAATGGTACAAATAACATAACGGGTTTTCGTGGATTTTATCTTGCTTTTAACGAGTATATTTCGCGTTATCAAGTGCAAATGTGAAATATGGAATGTGACGACGCAGAAAATGCGGGTTTGAAATCGATTGACGAGTCAAGCGCTGTGGTGAACTCTGTTATACTTGATTATTACAAAAAGTTTGGTCGCAAAAGGGATTTGGAGCAGTTTTTTTCTTTATCTTCGGCGGAGAGTGAAGTGAGGGACGTGAGCAGTTTATTTTGGAGAAGGATGAAGTCGCAAACTGATTCTTCGGACTCTGGAGACAAAAAGAGTAAAAGTGAATCGTCAACCGAGTTGTGTAGAATTTCCATTAAGTGCTCTGTGCCACAACCGAGTAGCTCATCTCAGGTATGACGAGTTTAAATTGTTTCCACTAGTTCATACTGTGAATAAAGCCTTTCATTCTTTCAATAATTTAAGGCAATCTTCTGTGACCCCAATTTGTAGTACCTACTTAGGTAGGTGCTAAAATTATACTTGCTGTGTTGTTAAGCGTAATCAAACAATTTTAAGACCTCAATATAGGATTGATTAAAAAAATTAACAATCTCTATTTCTGCAACAAGCGATCTTTTATGTTTTCTAAATTCAACATTCTTGGACTGGATCAGTGGAACAGAATCTTCCTACCTTGGGTTCCAAGAGTTGTGGGTTCCAAGAGTTGTGGGTTCCAAGAGTTGTGGGTTCCAAGAGTTGTGGGTTCCATTCCCACCCGGGACAAACATCATTGTTCCGTGTCTGGGTGTGTTATTAAATACATAATTGTATTTATGTTTCTTGTTGATTACACTGGTCGACAGAGATTTTGCCACATGAAGCAAAGTAATGTTTTTTGAAAGTTTTATATGCGCTAAACATGGATATCTTGAAGAATTTTTTGTATTAGCTCATATTATTGAGATATCCCAGCCTAAAAATGGACAAAACGCGTTTTCGGGTCGCTTTCTGAGACATGTTGTAAAATTTCATATACTTTTGACAAACATTTACAAACGTGTCAATAAAGTGTACCTCTTGCTCTTAAAAATACCGCTGCGTTCATTCAGATATCACTTTATTTTTTCAAGACATTCAATTTTGAAATTTCTTAATTTTACTCCATACTTTTAAAATCTTACTGTTTGTATGGCGCTAAATTCTAAAATTTCACAAATAAATATCTTGAAGTAAAAAACTGATATCTGAGCAAATCCAACGATAGGTATGTTTAGTGGCACGTTACGTTTAATAAATTGACACAGTTGTAAAAGTTTATCAAAAAATATATTGGCTACATGTCCAAGAAAGAGACCCGAAAACGCGTTTTGTCGATTTTTAAGCTGGGATATCTCAAAAATCTGAGCTAATAGAGAAAAGTTGTTTAAGAGGACCATGTTTATCGCACCGAAGTCATTCAAAAAACCTTACTTTGGTTCTTGTGGCATAAAAAAACATTAGTTTTGTTGCCCAGTGTTATATCTGTCGCAGTCATCTGGTTAAATCAGCGATTTGATTGGATCACTAGCGCGTTCATTGAATGACGAAGTTCAATTGAATGACTAAAGGACAACTCGTGAAGTTGTTGAATCTAACGTTCAACATCTTGACTGAACGTCATTTAGCGTAGTCGTTGAATGAGATATAGCTGACTATGTTATGTTTGATTAGGGTAACCTAACCGTAAAAATAGGTAGGGCGAAAGGGTATAGTTCGCAACTTAAAAGATAACTAACGTTAGATTAAAAAATGCGGACATGACATAACACACCTTATTAACCAGCCAGTTTTGCCAGATTTTTTTCTTTTAAAGTAGCCAGCGACAGCGTATTAATCGGTACATCCATGCTGTCTCAATTTTTTTACGACACAGTGCTATTCGATTATATCTGTACCAGCTGTTTGACGCCATCTTTGTTTTGATAAGCACTAATGCCGCAGTGGAATAAAAACGAACTAAATTACAATCACCTGACTGATTTTACATCCGCTATGTTCAAAGGGCTATGTTTCAATCCGCTAACTTGTTGGACGTTGAGTGAGGATAGTTCATTCAACGTTCGACCTAGTCATTCAATTGAACGTCGTCATTTAATGAAAGCGCTAGTAATCCAATCAAATCGCTGATTCAACCAGATGACTGCGACATATCCATAACACAAGTATTTGCTACTTACCATGGAACAGGTCAATGCATGTTGAATGTTGTGTAATTTTTATAATTATTTTATAAATTGAACTTAGGCTCAGACAAATGTTTTGAAGCATTACATTAGTCCATTCTCAATTTTTCAGGATGAGACAGTGAAATCGAAGAGTGATTCTGTGTCTCCGCCAATCATCATTGAAGAAATACCACTGAGACACACTGATGATGAGTCTGCAAATGATGATAACCAGTCACAGAGATGTAAGTTACTTTTGTTCAATCATTTTTCCATCTTGTGTATGTTTGGACTGGCTCAATGGACCATCTATAGCAACCCTGTCTCAAAAGATAACAATTTTGGGTTAAATTCCCACTCAAGACAAATATTAATCCGTGATTGTGCCAAGTCTGGGTGTGCTATCTATATTTTAAGTTTATATACCACTGTTGTTTCTGATGTACACTTAGTTGAGACGGTTACCAACCCGCAGTATAAAATTTTTAGTCTGTGTGTTGCAATGTAACAAACATAAGTGGATTTTCAGTAAGATTTAGTAAAAAAAGTTCTATGATTAGTGTGCAACAAATGTTACCAAGAATTTTACACTTTATCATTTGATATTCCACTTTGAAATCATGTTTAGCGTAGTCATGTTAAATTGTCTAATCATTACACAAGCACAAGTAACATGAAATCAGATTGAAATAAAATCATAACAGGCTTTTCTGTACTGCTCATCATACCACCTACCTCAGTAGCGGTACCATGAGTTGGCTATCGAAAACTTATGTACGTTAAAAACCTATCGAGTTGTTTTTTTCATACGACCGATTTTAGTTCTTAGCGTAACCACCAGGGGCGGCACAAGTTTTTCATACACATGTTTATGTATGTGATATAGTGTCCGTAACTTTTAAACTCATGGTAGCGTTACTGAACATATTTGTGACACTTATGCTGTGAGTAGCAGCAGTTTACCCAGTGCTAGCTCTCATAAAATGATCTACCACTGCATCATATTTTTTATTTGCTATTACCATTTCAGCTATAGATGCACTATTGGACACCTCTGCAAACAAACCTCTATCACCAACCAGTAGTATAACATCCCAACGTAAATTAGAATGGGATTCATTAGCCGATGTAGGTTACGCTAATGAGAGTGACAGGAAAAATTCGGCATCCAGTCTTAGCACACTTGAAAGGTTAGCTTTAAAGCAGCAATATTCAAACAATGATTCCAGAGACAATAATGAACTAGGACCTCCTACAGCACATTCAACACTCATGGAAGTAAATGAGGCTAAATCTAAAAGCAACAAAAAGGGTGGAATGAGGAAATCTACTAAGGTCTATAAGAAAGATATTGATGTTGTTGAATTAAGTTTACCTTCTGGTAATGAAACTACCCCTCCACAAGCTATCAGTGTTAATTTGACTAAGCACATATCATTCAACATGGAAAAAGATGGTGGTATAAGTGTCGACAACATTAAGAGAGACTTAAGTGTCACACCAGAAATTGCTCCAAGAGAATCCAATAAACCTTATGTGAGAATGGACAAAGAAATACAAACAACATTGATCAAAACAAAAGAGGAATCAGTTAGTCCGGAAATAACTTATCAGCAAACTCCTCAAACATGTTGTCAGAGAATTCCTGTGCTTATCAATTTGAATACATTAAGAAAGAAATACAGAAAGAAGAAAGTGATGATGACAAGACGCAAATTAAGGAATAAAAAGAAGGCGTCTAATAAAGAAAACATACCTGTTCAAGAAAAAAGTACAGAGCAAGTTTCGGCTGCCGAAAGTTTTGAATATATGCCTGGTCATGTTTATAACCAAAACCAAGGAATTTTGGAACAACCAAGATCAATAAATATGACTGGAAATAAATCGAGTTTGGAATCTAGCGCTGCAGTGACGACAACTGATTCAAGCAAGGATTCAAAACATTCTTTTACAAAAGATTTGGAAAAAAGCATTGACTTATTGAAATCCGCCTTGCGTCGGTCAAAGGACGATTCTGAATTGAAAAACAAACTAATTAAAGAAGTGGTACAGAGACTGCTGAAAAGCAGGTACCGTGATGATGAGAGCACTACAGACTTTCTCTCTGGCTTGAGTTTTAGCAGCAAAAAGTTAGGGCTTGGCAATAGTCAGGTCACAACTACAACTAGTACATCGGATAGTAACCACACTGAAGTAAATCCGAAAATGTCACGCCCCAAAAAGTCGATACTACGCTCCGATAAGTTCAATCCAAATATTTTAGCTTCTACATCGCAAAGCGCCCCAAATTTACCTGCTATGTCAAATAGCGAAAAGCCGATCGTTCCTAATCTTCGTAAGGTCACACCCAATACAGAGTCCGATGTATCTAGTGCAGGAAAACGCTCATCCGAGACCCCTTTAGACAAAGCGTCTTCTAGCGAGTTGTATCAGAAATATCTAGAAGCATTGAGAAGAGAAGAGGCTTACAAAAAACATTTGAAGGATAAAGAAATGTTTTTGAAACAGAAATTGGTTTGTTCTGATACTGTGCTAAAAGCCCCAAAATCGGATGTTAAAGTAAATAGCAAACTAAAAGATTTGATTAAAGATTTGACAAGAAATAATTATGATGATGGATCAGGTGATGCCAGTAAACTAGAAGGAGGCTCTAACTCTAACTCTGAAATGCAAAGATATAATACTGTTAGAAGGCAAAGAAGCCATTCAGTGTTTACCCTCTCGTCTGGCAATTCAGAGGACCAGAATAGAAAGGCCAATTTAAAGAAAAAGTTGCAGAATGAAATTAAGGAATCGCAAGCTGGTAACAGCAGAGATGAACATTACTGTTGTTGCCCTCGTCACTATACTACCGCTAAAGCTGGTATTGCTGACAGCTCTGTACAAGTGAACATAAGAAATGTCAGTAATGAAACATCAGTAGATAGACAGAACCCAATGCCTGGTTATAGTCGTGAAAACAGAGAGTCTACGAGAAGTATCGCTCATGTTGTGCCTGATGATGTAACTGGTGATATTCAGTACGTTTGTTTGTGCAACAAGCCAATGTCGGAACAAGAAATACCTGAAAATATGTTGATTTATAAATGTTCACGCATGACTACTAAAGGTGTTCAAATTGGTAATACTGTATCTAAGACTTCTAATACAGTTGGTATTCAATGTGCAAGTGACTGCCAATGCCCCAAAGTTAACCACAATAGTAGCCAACGAAGTTCATTAAGGATGAGAGATATTCCAAATGAAGATATTGCCTTGAAATCTATACTAAGTAGCAATTCAGAGAATCTGTCTGACGTAGATAAGATGTCTAAAACGTCTCAAACTAGTGTAGCGATTAAAATGCTACAACGTAAATCTAGTGGGCAAAGCCTCGCGTCGTCCTCTTCGGCCGGTAAAAAGACTAGAGAAACGTCACCAAAGTCTCTCAATTCAGTTGATCTGCGAAATAAAATTATTGTTCATGAAGCCACCCGATTAGTGCAAACAGAAATTAGTATTAATCCTCGAATTGCAGACCCTTCACTTACTGATATTGACATTATAAACGACGATGACTGTGTACAAGTAATCAACGAGCGATTTAGAGAGATTTCGAAGCGAAATTCTGAAACAGATGTGAAACCAAATATACCAAATCATATAGCGAATCATGTAAAAGCGGACAGTTCCAGTGACGGGTCTGCTAAAGTCCTGCGGTCTCGATTTTCTGGATTTAATGATAAAGGTACAATTGCAAATAATATTGGCTACTCCAACAAAAAAGATAAAGAAATTCAATCTGAAGTTGAACTTAATAATAACGATGTTCAAGTGAATATGCATGCACGTAATGATTACAACAGTGATAATTTTACAATTCCTATACAAGGTACAAACATGACATTAATGGTTAAAATAGGTTCGAAAGCAAATAAAATTGCAGAAGAAAAGAAAGGCGATGATTTTGCTACTCAATGTGTTGGTACTGATAAGGCAGATATTCGTAATAATGGCACTAATTTAAGGGAAGACTGTTCTATAGGTGTCCAGTCGCAAACTACAGATATATTTTCATCTATTGGAAAAGATTTGATTACCCGTCCACGCGAACCTATTGGCAGCGAGCCTAGACTTGTCAATAATACCAGATATATCAATGATAGAGATGATGTCTTGAGTACTTTCAATAGATGTTGTATGGTGAATACTTGTACTGGTAGTAATTCTATAAGTACATATCCAAGGGTCATACCAACTACTCCTAAACCGTTCCTTCGTAGTAATACAGACACTGGGGCATTTGTTACTGGTTCTGGCGTCCAAACTGAGATTGTTGAAAGATCTGATGCAGTTACCCAGGGTCCACTCACAGACCGTTCCCAGAAGTCTAAGGAAACAGAGTCGGAAGGTGCTAAAAGTAAATCAAGTTCTGAAAAATCCTCACAACCTGAGAGTTGTGAAGAAAAAAAGGATGAAACGTCAAATGCGCCTAGCCGGAAGTCTAGCACCGATAGTGATAAAGATCCTATTTTAGATATAATACGAGACATTACAAAGCGTTATTCTAAAAAGGATATTGAGAGGAGCAAGAAAAAGAAATGTTTCAAAGAAATTGTAACCATTTTAAATTACCTGTTAGATACGGATGACGGTGGGGATAGTGAACCATTAAAACTGATTGATAGTCCTAGTCCGCGCGAAGAACCTGACAGTGAGCCTATAAGAGTACCAGAAAGAGTTCAGGAGAAACCGATATGTTTTGACCAAGAAACTCAAGCTGACAAAGTAGATAAAGCCATCCAGTCGTCACCCAAAGAGTCTAAAGCTAGTAAACTTCGGCGTTCAACTGAGTCCTCAGAAATCCCGGCCACCACTGAATTTCCTGGCACGTCATCGGATTCTGCAACTTGTAAAGTACTGAGTAAAATTAAGAGGGAGTGCGAGAAATATCATCAGAAGCGTTGCAAGTCTCATGGGTCCAAGAAGTGCGAAGCATCTAGCAGTACGTCTGTGAATTGTGAGCAGTGCAAGCGCGTGCATCACTGTCCATGCAGACATCGGTGCCACAAATCGAAGCATCCCGCGGATAAACCGAAGAAGAAATGTGTTGCTTACAATCTCATTATTCAAACATCTGACAGCATGGTCAGCGAAGAAACTGTTTGTAACAATAACAGCAAACCGCTTCAGAATATTGTCGTGAAAGTGCCGCCGAAACGCAAGCAGATGGAGAAGGTTCCGTTCAATGAAGTGTGTGCTAAGATTGAGAAGAATATGCCTCGGTGCAGTCCAAGAGGCGACGTTAGGACACACCGATCTCGGAGTTGTCCGAACGACAGCGAAATATCGAGTGTCGATGAATTCGCTAGGGCTAACTGCGGGTATTCTGTAAAAGACTATTTGGAGAGGAATCGACCGGATTTTATGGAGAGAACGTCGAATCGGCAGCAGTGTTTGAAGACTATAAGCGAGAAGAGGTAAGATATTCAGTTTATTTGTAAATCTTGGGAGTGGAATGGGTTTACAACCACCCCGGGCTCTTCAGGCGGGGCGTGAAACGGTATTTAAGCAGGCCTTCAGGGTGAGTGCGACAGGCTCAATACGATCTATTGTGCCTGTCGACCTCATGTTTGGATCTCACTACCGCTTACCATCAGGTGGAGTGAGGTCATCTTGATAGCCTTTTATAAAAAAAAAAGAACCCATGCTATTTCTAACAATCCTTAAAATCGCGGCGGCTCTTGATATTATCGCCAAATCTATCTAGTTTTTCGGGGTTGTAACCTTGTAGCAATGTGCTTGTGTTTCCTTGTAGCAATTCCTTTTTCTAGAGTTCTTGCTCACCAAGTTTTCTTACTTCAGACGTGAAGATTCCTGTCCCCAACCAAACATGAAAATGGTTGTTGTACATACCCCTGGATGCATGCGATCTGTGGACACATGTAATATGTATTGCGGAGGTATTTTTCATCGGAACATTTTAGATTTTCATTTTATTGAGTGTATGATAGTGTCGTAAATCTTTTTAACATATTTTAGGATTACCAATGACGTGTAATCATCAGTATAATATTGATCCGTTTATGCAATGTGTGCAAAGTGAAGTAACAAGAATTGGTGAGTCAAGTAAAATCGAAAGTTTCGTAGAATCATGGCAGTTTTATTCTTTTGTAAAAACTGTTATAGTTGGCTTAAAAAAAAACAGATGTGGTTTTAGTATGGCGTGTATGATTATTTACTTAGTTTCCAGTTGTAGATCGTAAATAACACATCTTATATAAGAATCTGTGAATCTTAATGTTGTGTGTAAGTTAAAGATGCTTTAAGTATTTTGGTGGTTGATCGATATTTCCCTCTTTTTCCTTATACGCCCTATACACTATGGGCACACTAATGTCTTAGTGAATGGGCAACGAATTTAACAATACACCTATCGCTACTTCTTTATTACGCTGCAGCATATTTTTTTCCTAACTGACTACGACGAATGCCAACGAAGATGGCTTGAAGTTTGCCTTTTCATCATTAACGGACCCGTGGGGACGCGTTTGGGTCTCTCATCCGTTTGCTGCGGTTTCATTAGCGGGCTATTGCTAAGTTTTTTTTTATTAGCAGTCTTGTAGTGCTTATTTAGTATTAGTTATTGATATAGATATCGTCATCTTTCAGAGCAAACGAGGTTGGGTCTCTCACCCCTTTTCAGCGGTCATATTAGCAATAGCCTGCTAAGTTTTTTTTTATGTGTGTCCCTGACAGTATTATGTTGCTTAATTAAGTAATAGTTCCTGATTTACCAATCGTAATCTTTCAGAGCAAACGAGCGTGCTACCCACAGACAGCTGTTGTCAGCACAGCTGGACAGACAGCCGACGTTGACTGACTTGAGTGAGACAGAGCTGCGGCGGCTGGCCAGAGACCTCGGCGTGCAGCTCAAGTCGAAGAAACGTGAGTTTAAAGCTGGTGCTAATAGATGTTGCTGTGCTAATGAATTGATGATCCATCGGCGTTGACCGATCAACTGGCTCGGATTTTGACTGGCGCGGTGGCAGCGTCGGACTGGCCATACAGTCAGGGTGGCATTTGCCAGCCGGGCCCCAGCCTGCGCGGGCCCCCCACAGGCCTGTGTCGCCCGCTTGCATTTCTCGGAAACTATGCTTCTCACAAAAATATTGCTTATGCTATTAGCAAAGTGCCTTGCCAACAAATAAATACGTTTAAATTTACTTTTTATCCTAAATTAAAGATTTAAAAATTCATGAGCAAAATAAAGAGATCGACCCTTATTTTTTTTATTTAAAGCAAAAAAGACGCATTGTTTCCGAGATATCGTGAAAAAAATGTTTTCTCATCCCTTTTTCAAGATGGCGGCCGGGGACAAGGGCCCCACATACTTGAAGTTCTATTGACCAAATGACCACTACAAACATGTTCTAAAAATAAAATTGCGTTCTCTCATAAATGCAATACATACTCGGTAATTAAATTGTAACAATTCAAATTAAATTACAAAGCTGAAAGTTCTTCTCTTTTAAAAAAAAAATACTAGCTAGGTTTATACAGGGTATCCCAAAAAATTATGTCAAGCGAATATCCTAAGATAGAACACTCCGTGGGGCTTTGAAACACCCACATGTATGTTACGCGATTTTTTGAGTTATTATTTTTATTAAACTTTTGAGAATATTTGACATAACCGATTAAAAAGTTCAAAGAAAAATCTTTTTTAAAAATTCTTTTTGCAAATCAATTTTCATGAGTTCTTCTTTAATGCCTAAAATATTTGTCTCCATAACTTAAATGGAAGTTTTCAAAATGATGGCACAAACTGAAAAATTATGTTCTGTAAATAATGTCTTAAATTTCAACTTTAAATTAAAAATATTAGGATGTAGCTCAGCTTTTATAATCATTAATAAAAACTAGTACTTAACGGGCTACTTTTGGTTGAAAAATCATAAAATGTTAACATTATTTCTGAAGTTAATAAGATTGTTAACAACCGAAATTATTACAGAAATGGTAAGATTTAACCATTTGAGAGTTTAATTTGTGATACTTTATTAAGTTTTGAAATGGACCTTAAATGAAAAAAAAGGAAGTGTATTTGATTATTAAAAAAATATTAGTGATCGCACTCAAAGTCCGTTAAGAAAGCAAAGTTCGTCGTAACAACAGGATTCGTCATGCGAAAACAGTGTTAACGCAATGAAACCTAAATTAAAAAAAATATATGACATCCAAATGTTTGCATCTGAGTGTTCCTGTATTAAATTTTGTTAGCAAACTAATTAACTTTAGAAATGATAAAATGTCCAAAATAATACTTCGTAATCAAATGGCAAATTTATGATTTTTCCACATCTCTGTCTTTGAAGTCCGATTTCAGCAAAAGTAGCCTATTAGGTACTAGTTTTTATTAATGATTATGAAAGCTGAGAGTCTGGCGTAGTTTTTAAGGTTACTAAAGAGCTTTGCAGCTAAGTACCTTCTAATATTTAAAATTTAAAGTTGAAATTTTAATATATTATTTACAGAACGTAATTTTTCAGTTTGTACCATCATTTTGAAAACTCCAATTATAGTTTTTGAGTTATGATTTTTTTTAACTTTTGAGAATATTTGACATAACCGATTAAAAATTTCTAAAAAAAAAGTATTTGACTTTTTTAGAAAATCTTTTTGCAAATCAATTTTGATGAAAAAATATCACAATTTTAATGAAAATTTATTTGCAAACAGAATTTCTCAAAGAAATTAAATACTTTTTTCTTTGGATTTTTTCTAAATCGGTTATGTTAATTATTCTCAACAGTTTAGGAAAAAAACCATAGCTCGAACACTATAAAAATCGCGGAACATACATGGGGTGTGTGCACCTACTAACTCAGGACATTCGCTTGACACTATTTTTTAGGACACCCTGTATATTATTTGTTATAGGATTTACCTGTAATTATTATTTATAATACCTGCTTATTATTTTAGTAATATAATAATTTTTTTTTATTGTTTATCTCGATTTGTGTATCTCAGTATTTTTCGATAGTATCCCATCTCCGTGATATAGTCTCGGGCCCTGGGCTACTTAGGGTTATGAGCCATCCGCTCACCCGCAAGTCCGGTGAAGCTGAACAGGCCTCAGACGGCCATCTCAGTCACTTCCGAAAAAAAAAAATCTCGGGCCCTGGGATTGTGATTTGCCACCCGGGCCCTTGCGGCTCAGTCCGACCCTGCGCGGTGGAACAGTTGTTAGTGACCCTGGTTTTTTCTGGTTCGAAGAGTCGTGGGTTCGATTGCCACTTGGGACAAATATTTGGGTGACGAACTTCGGTGTTGGTACCGATAGCCGTAACACATGTTCTTAAGCTACATACCACGAGAAAAGATCACTGTTGTGATGCTGTATAATATTACGACTGTATAATATTAATCATTTAATATTATAGGAAACATTTATTTTTATGTTATGCTGACTTTTGACTTTTTTTTTTTCTTTCCTAACTGACTAACGATGATGGCTTGGAGGAGCCTTGTCATCATCACTGGGCTTGCTGCTGATGGCAGCTGATGGCTCTCACAATGCATATAAATTTAGCCGTCCTTTCTATTGAAACTAAAATAGTTAAATTTATGAACGCATGTTAAGGTGTCATGTCTGTAGAGTCTAGTCTAGACTTTCAGTACATACAGCAAAATTCATTTTATCTGTTCAGTAGTTTTGGCTTAGTGTACTTTTGTTTGATCTCAATTAAGATCGGCCGCCATGGCTGAAATACGCCTTATAATTACTATAGTTTTGGCTTGAGATGCCCCGGTCAGACGACAAGACTAACTTTCACGATTGTAATATTTTTAAGGACTATACACTGACTGTAAAATTATAGTATAGTATCTAATTGATGTCTTATTTTACAGTTGCCCCAAAATTTATAAGTGAACGAGAGATGAAGAAGCATTCGGAAATGATATACAAATCCCTGCCTGAAGTAGTACAAAAGAAGGAGGAGGCGAAAAAAGAAAACGTCAAGAAGACGAACCTTCTGATGGCGAATATATTTAAAAAGGTGAGGAACTTCAAGCCTAGTTGTGTGTGCAAGAAATAATTAAATACTTATTTCTTTACCAGGCCTTGGTATATTCTTCTCAGTCGTACACTCTTGGCAGAGTGGTCGTGGTTGCTTCGATGATACTAGGAGGTTGCGTCGTCGTCGGTCTTCTTAGCATCAATTGCCTTCCTGGCAATAGTTTTAGCTTGGTATATAGAGACCACATATTTTGGACTTTAACTACCTTACATAAGGTCCAACACCAATGAAAATATAGCTTGCTGTGTAAGGGTTTACATTTTATAATAAACTTTATTTAAAGGGATTTTGAGAAATATTTTAGAACAGAATAGAATAATTGTTTATTTGTTATGGTGTGCTTTAAAATATATTTGGTAATAAATTATATTTTATAGGAATATTTATAAATGCAACTATTATAATATAACGTCTTTTTATTCTAATTACACGATTTTTTACATGGAAACGATTAATATAGAGAAACATTTTTTTCTTTATATATCGTCTAATTCTTAATCTCTAATCACTAATTCTAAGATCCCGTAACTAATGTGTCAAAACGCACGCGGGGATGGGATAATGAAACACAATATCACAGAATTTTTTTTTTACTTCTATTGTAATGAGTAGGTCTTTTATATCTAAACTATTAATAAACTTTATAAACTAAATTAGAACATGTAATACAACTAATAAAAGTTTAAAACATTTTTTTGTGTAGTCAACTAATGAAATTTACTGCCACTCAAAACTTTATTTGTTTTCATTGTTTTCTCTTACATTTATTTTATTTTGTTTTAGAATCTCCAAAAGAAAACCCTTAGCGGCGCTGTGAACATATCAAATTATAACGCTGTTATAAAGATTTGACAAACAACAAAAGTTTGCATTGAAATTGTTACGCGACCCATCGAATGAAATATGTGTTCAAACGTTATTCCATTTTCTATATTTACAATTTTTTATGACAAGAATGTTGACTTTGTTTTATTAACTTGAGTATTTTGTATAAAATAAACTTACTAAAATAATAATTAGTGCGTTTTAATTAAAATAGCCTAAAGGTCTTATAAACTGCACGTATTTCTATTGGCGAAGCAGAGATTGTAACTAGCACATCAAGTGACACAATTTTTAAACTGTCTTAGAACGACTCTGACAGATTATTCAATTAATTTTTATATTAAATAGGTAGGTACTAGCCGGAGAGCTGACAGGCATTTTTGAGTACCTACATCCTTGAGGCACATTGAAAATATTATTGTTGATTAGTTGCGAATGTGTGGATGATGAAATGGCCGACCTGGCTGGGAGGTTGCGGGGCGTTAATGAGCTATGAATTTTTTAATTCGCAATTTTTCTCATGCAGAAAATGTTCTTGAGGCACTTTGAATCTTACAGCATTTTAAAGTCTGATGTTTAATTAAACGATATATCATAATGCCAGGCGATTTGGTTGGGATTTAAATGGTGACAGGCGATTTAAAGTTATATTTTTTTTTGCGCAAAAAATGTACTTGAGGCAAGCTGGGATCTATACACAATAATTGTTGTGTTGATAAGATGCCATATATCAAATGACAGGCCGTTCTGGCGGTTATTTAATCTTGCCAGGTGAAATCATTTTATTATTATTTATTATAAAAAAATAAATTTTTCCAAAAAAATTTGATATACTTTTTATGTAATTTTTTTTATTCTTCGATATCTGATGGAATCTCCTCGTCGCTTGTGAACTCGTCCATAGAGTTGAGTTCTATGAACTCTTCTTCATTGTCTGAAAATAAATAAAAAAATTTAACAAATGTGAAATACAATTAATAGTGCGAGTATTTAACAAATTATTATTACATACCTGTAGCATTTTCATCAGAGTGTTCAAATGTCCCAGGATCAATTGCATCGATAACTAATTGCGGCATGCAATCCCCATCAAACCAATAAAAATCCAGTTTATCCTCCTTCAGCTGCCATCCATGTTCAGTGGGTACTAGGTTACTTGGAAAACGTAAATGTGCATTTCTCCAGATACTTGTAACATATTGAGCTCTTAAAAGCTGTTGGTGCAACTCTGCTTTACATGGTGGTAACGTAGACGGATCATAGTTTTTGACAGTTTTTTTGAAAGGCTCTTCCGTGCTCTTAGCTTTAAATGTCTTGCAAAATTTTTCAAACCGTGCTATGTTTATATCTGCGATATTATTGACACCGTACATTTCACACACGAACTTCTCAAGCATGTTAAAAACCTCATTGCGTAAATCTGTCGTATGCGCACATCCTAGATCAATAAACGCTTATCAACACAACAATTATTGTGTATAGATCCCAGCTTGCCTCAAGTACATTTTTTGCCCAAAAAAAATATAACTTTAAATCGCCTGTCACCATTTAAATCCCAACCAAATCGCCTGGCTTTATGATATATCGTTTAATTAAACATCAGACTTTAAAATGCTGTAAGATTCAAAGTGCCTCAAGAACATTTTCTGCATGAGAAAGTTGCGAATTAAAAAATTCATAGCTCATTAACGCCCCGCAACCTCCCAGCCAGGTCGGCCATTTCATCATCCACACATTCGCAACTAATCAACAATAATATTTTCAATGTGCCTCAAGGATGTACTCAAAAATGCCTGTCAGCTCTTGGGGTATACGTGTGAGATTCTTGTGAAATAAATGAGGGGTAATGCGTATGAGAAATTCACTAGATTGCTTAGGGGTAGGTAAGAGCCATCCGCTCCCCCACAAGCCCGGTGATGATGACAAGGCTACTCCAAGCCATCATCGTAAGTCTGTTAGGAGAAAAAAACGTGACGTGACTTTGACAGAGATGATAATATTCACTAATCATGCTGCAGTTGGTCCGTACGCTTACGTATTGCCATCTAGTGAATTTCTCATATGCGTTGCTTCATTGCTTCGAAAACTGTCGAAAGTGTCGTTCTAAGCAACATCTAAATTTCTCTGAGGGGCGCGCGTTAAATCTTTGCATCGCCAATGATATATGACTTATTTCTATTATACTGTAAGTTATTCTCTATTCATCGACGGAACCATTTTCTTCAATTTCAGTCTGTCCAATTTGGTGGCGGCTGTTAATGGTAGTTCTTTCATAAAGACGACTCCACCTCTGAGTTGCTTTGTGTCTGTCAGGTTCTCTGTAAAATAATATTTTATTATTTTTTTAATAAGGCAATGGGCCGGCCACGTAGCACGAAGATCGGACGGTCGTTGGGCCCGAAGGATACTGGAGTCGAGGCCACGTACTGGAAAGTGCAGTGTGGGACGGCCACCTACCAGATGGACCGATGACCTGGTGAAAATTGCTGGGTTTTGTTGGATGCAGGTGGCCGTAGACCGGTCGCGCTGGAAAGTTTTGGAAGAGGCCTATGCTCAACAGTGGGCAGCATTAGGCTGAGATGATGATGATGACGAATATGGTCGTTAACAGCATATTGATAAATGCTACATTTTAGCAATGTTTACTACATTAGCTTATTCGCTTTATATTTATTAACTAGGCTGGCTACCACTTAATATGTTTATATTGTGCCTTGTTATGTGAATTTCCACGCCAGTAATTTGTGGCGTGGAGTAATACGATGGCGTATTTATTTTGTAGTGCCCTTGACACCAAGTGGGGATAGCACCACCCGGTACAGATATTGTATGAGGAGTATTTGTATTTGTTACGTGTTGTTCATATTTATTTGATACTCCACTAATGATTCTTAAATCCGTAACACTAATGCTAAAGCAATTGTTTCTGAAGTGTGACGGCATGTCTGTAGAGGTCTATTTGGATTATTCCACTTTGCGCCCTTAGCTCGGCGGAACAGTGGTTAGTGACCCAAGCTACGGTTCCAAGAGTCGTGGGTTTGAACCTCCACCCGGCTAAAACATTCATGTGATAAACATTTTGAGTTCCGTGTCTAGATGTGAAAAGTATTTATGTCGGGCTGTGACACCCACAACATCCCATAAATATTATTGATCTGATCTGATTACTTGCTTGAGCTACTCACCTCCAGACTAGACTTTTATTTTTTATATCCGTAACACATAAGTGTGTGAAAGTAGACAAAAATATACTTAAATATATTTAACTAGCGACCCGCCCTCGCTTCGCTTCGGGGATATCTCTATCTCTATGTAATATATTTTAACCCCGTAAGAGAAATCTATTTTTTTTATCTAAAAAAAGCCTATGACACTCAGGGATAGTGTAGCTTTCCAACAGTGAAAGATTTTTAAAATCGGTGCAGTAGTTTCGGAGCCTATTCGAAACAAACAAACAAACAAAAAATCAAACCTTTCCTCTTTATAATATTATTATTATATATATATTATATTATATTACATATTACATTGACTCCCCCGTACCCCAGTGACGCTTACATGGAGCCTACATCGCATGCTGGCTAGCTGAGCGCGGTGGCGGTAACCACGCGACTTTTTTCTAATACTTGCATTTTTAAACTCGTGATATCTTCCGAATTAAATGTCCGAATTGAATAATTCAAAAAGTTATAAAAAGGTATTGAAGCCGTCTTGAATATAAAGTAACTTATTTTTTTAAGGATTAATACCAAGGTACAAATAAAGAGCCCTTTCAAGCGGCGGCATATAAATTAAATTTTTAGAATAAAAAACCGCTTGCTGTGACATAACTATAATATTTAGACATATGCTGTCGCGACATTTTTTGTAGATAATGATGAGTTGTGCAAAGTCTTAGTAAATGGTATTGATAAAAAATTGTTCTATCTTCAATAGTTTTCGCAGCGCAGGCGACGTAAGGAATTTTTCAGGTCTATTTTTTACACCTTGAGTTACATTATTGGAGTTTTAGTAAGGATCCCTAATTTTTTAAAAAATATAATGTAGCCTATGTTACTTCTGAATAATGCAGCTTTCTAATGGTGAAAAAATTATTGCAATCGGTCCAGTAGTTTTTGAGTTTATTCATAACAAACATACAAAAATACAAATCTTTCCTCCTTATAATATTAGTATAGAAGTATAGATAACACGACACGGAAGAACCACCACAACACACATCACACAAATATTAATCCCGGGCGGGAATCGAACCCACGACTCTTGGAACTTGAGCCAAGCCACTAACCATTCTTCCACCGAGCCAGTCCGGTATTGACGTTCTTTACCTACCTTTGACCAAGTTTTTGATCTCCTGAGCAGACACTAGAGTCCCCCGTTTCGTGACTACCACTGCAGCCGGTAGTTCTCCGCACTTCGGATCAGGAACGCCCACAACAGCCACATCCAAGACGTTTGGATGGGTGCGAATCACGTTTTCTACTTCAATAGGAGATATCTGTAAACGTGTACAAGTAGATCATGTTATATGGATAGGTAGTTGGCGATCACTTTTGGGAATTGGAATCTGCGAGGATCGATCAAAATGCTCGCACTGTCTACAAAACAGAAGACTATTATCTTGTAAATTATCTGTATCCTATCTACTTATACATCATAGGTAGGTATTACATCTAACCAGGTACATATAACTTATATTACTATGACCTCAAATTGTTATACTCTGTATTTGGTTGAGTGGAATAAAAACATTAGGCAGTCGGGTAAAAATGGCTATGTTTTTAAGTTTTATAGATTCAATAGGTGCCAACTAACCAGCCCTTAATAATGGTTACCTAACTATTATTTGTATTTCATCAAGATATACCGTTAAATGGTTCAGCTATATCATTCGCGTAGTCTTACTTGGTGATTCTGATATTTCAGCAGCATCTTCAATCTGTCGACGAAGAAGTAATGGTGGTACTGGTCTCTGTAAAACAGGTCTCCTGTCTTGAACCAGCAGCCTTCCGAAATGGCTTGTCTGGTCGCCTCTGGGTTCCTGTAATAACCCTGGAATAAAATGGGTATTGTCCTTTATCAAATTTGCTCAGATAAAATACTTACCTATAACATAACTATGGACTGCCGCCTATGACTTTGTCAGCGTGGAAGTAGTTTTAGCAGCAATGATTTACCTAGATACTATAGTAGCGCTACCATGAGTTTATAAGTGACAGATTCGATATCGCCTATGTAAAAAATGTACAGCGCCTTTTAGTTCTTATCGGTAATGCTAAGAACTAAAATCGGTAGTAGTTTTTAACGTACGCAAGTTTTCGATAGCTAACACATGGTAGCGCTATCTTCTGTTTTTAGGGTTCCGTAGCCAAAATGGCAAAAACGGAACCCTTATAGTTTCGTCATGTCCGTCTGTCCGTCTGTCCGTCTGTCCGTCTGTCCGTCTGTCACAGCCGATTTACTCGGAAACTATAAGTACTACAGTGATGAAATTTGATGGGAATATGTGTTGTATGAACCGCTACAAAAATATGACACTAAATAGTAAAAAAAAGAATTGGGGGTGGGGCCCCCCATACATGTAACTGAGGGATGAAATTTTTTTTTTCGATGTACATACCCGTGTGGGGTATCAATGGAAAGGTCTTTTAAAATGATATAAAGTTTTCTAAAAATTATTTTTCTTAAAGTGAACGGTTTTTGAGATATCAGCTCTCAAAGTCGTAAAAAGTATGTCCCCCCCCCTCTATTTTTATAACTACGGGGTATAAAATTCTAAAAAAAATAGAGGTGATGCATGCTAATTAACTCTTTCAACGATTTTTGGTTTGATCAAAGTATCTCTTATAGTTTTTGAGATAGGTTGATTTAACTGTAATTTTGGTTAAGTTATTGTGCTTACACTGAAAACGATGGCTGAACCTTATAAGATTTATTATATTTGCTGCTACGGAACCCTTTGTGCGCGAGCCCGACTCGCACTTGGCCGGTTTTTTAGACATATCTTAAGTGGTGCCTAATCTTAAGTTTATTACGATCATTAAAAGGATTAAACATGGCTTAACAAAAGACTTCACATTGACTGCGTGATAAGTATTCGGTATCATGTTTATTGGATTATTTGTACGATTGTATGATTGTACTATGTGTAGGTATAATATAAATACCAACTCATTAGTTGTCAGGCTATTAGGCCATCTGCCTAGGTTATTAAGTACGAAAAGTAATGACGCATTACTTTTCGTGGACTGGGTATATGGCACATTGGATACCCTCTCTTATGTGCCAAGGGGTTTGATCACCCCTTGGGAAAAATATTGAGTCCCAAACATCGGTGTTTGTTCCGTGTTTAGCTGTTTGTATATATTGTGTAATATTTATCATTATTTTTATTAATTACAAGTGACCCGCCCTCGCTTCGCTTCGGGTAAATTTTACATAAAAACCTTACTCTTGAATCACTCTATCTATTGGAAAAAACCGCATCAAAATCCGTTGAGTAGTTTTAAAGATTTAAGCGCACATAGGGATATAGGGACAGAAAAGGCGACTTTGTTTATACTATGTAGTGATAGGTTAGTTTTTCAACTCTCTACCCCTTGAGGTAGGTAAAATCGTCAGATACGCGGGCATTACCCAAGCATACGAGTATTCAGGTACTCGTCAGTAGATAAGAAAATTCAAGTTAACCTGCATGTGTTTAAAATAACGGCTTTTTGAAGCGTAAAAGATATTTTAAGTATAAGTTTCTTACTTTTAATAATGTAGGACCTGTCACCCACAGTTCGCCAACTTCGTTTGGTTTTTCAATGTCCTTTAACGTATCCGGATTAACGATCTGGAAATAAAAAGACCACATGTGCATGTCACTTAATAATCGAATTGCCAAAATTTAAATTTTGTCTAAGATATGACATCGGACATATGTGGACAACGAAGGTATGTTTAATTATCTATGTAATAGGCAGGTAAGTACTGCACCTGGCTATTAACCAGTGGCAGTTGTACGAAAAGTTAGAGATTTCGACGAGTACGAGAAGTTAAAGCACTTTTCTATTATAGAGATGACAGAGGTCACTTACTTAGACCGGCAATGTCCCTCTCTTTCTTGTCTTGATTGACCTTAATGTATTTTTAACCGACTTCAAAAAAAGGAGGAGGTTCTCAATTCGTCTGTATGTAAAATATTTTTTTTTTTTTTATGTATGTTCACCGATATTTTCGTCAATTATAGACGGATTTCAAAAATTTTTTTTTGGTTGTATAGAGTTCACTTCCGAGGTGGTCCCATTTTCACCAGTCTCAGATCTGATGATGGGATCCAGGAGAAATCGAGGGCAACCTTCAAATTTTATAGGGACATGTACCGCGTTTTGCATATTATCTGAAGTCATATTGGCATTTGCTTCTGGCTATCATAATCTTAAGATGCTGAGCTGATGATGGAAGGTCAACTCCTTAATAGTTATGAGTAAAAGAATAATTATTTCAATACTGTATACATATTAAGACTACTAGTTATAATATCAGTAGCATTACAGGTGATCTAAACTATTAGGTTGACCAGTCTAGGATCTGATGATGGGATCCAGGAGAAATCGAGGGCAACCCTCAAATTTTATAGGCACATGTACCGCGTTTTACATATTTTCTGAAGTTATATTGGCATTTGCTTCTGGCAATCATAATGTTATGATGCTGAGCTGATGATGGAAGGTCAACTCCTAAATAGTTGGGAGTAAAGGGATAATTCTTTCAAATCTGTGTACATATTGATACTACTAGTTATAATATCAGTAGAATTATAGGTGAGCTGAACTAATAGGGTATTAAAAAAATGTAACACTAAAAAGGATGAAAAAAATTGTAAACAAAAAAAAAACCGCCTTCAAAAACCCGACTCACTAAAAATTACAAAATAATATAATACGAACATTAATCTGGGTATGAATTTGATATGTTGTTGAAGGCGGTGCCAATGGTGCCGGCGGTGTAATTTACAATTTTTTGTGACTTTGTTAGTAGATATATTAGTTATCGATTGCGTCAACATATAGAGACATATAATAGCCTGCTGTATATGACACGGCTACATAACCATATGATACATAGAATTATCTTTGTACGTGGTACGAGCATTCTATCCTCCGCTTACCCGGTATCGTAAGTAGCCCAGGGGTCTTCCCACGGAACCCTCTGGTAGCTCGGGGTCCCAACTGAATGACAAACCGGCCGTCTCGCTACATCCGTAGGCGACCATGACTTCCGCTTGCGGCGCTGCCAACTGTAACATACCAACGAAAGGGTTATTCCACTAATCCCCATTCCCCATCAATGGGGAATTCCAATGGGGATTAGTGGAGTAACCCCAACGAAATAACGATTTTTCCAATTCGAACCAGTAGTTCTATAATACTGGTATAGATACGCGTCGAAATGAGAACTTCTTCTTTGTATGAAGGTGCAATTGATTTTGCCATCGCCCCTTTTTAATCATGAGTCTAAAGCAGATTAAGGATGCTTCATGTACTATCTATGAAAGTTCATTATGTCCTGATTTGTATGTGGTATCTGTTACTTTTGTTACGATACTAGTATTATTATCTATTATGTATTTGCGCGAACACTACACATTTAAAAAAAACTAATTTTACGAAATAAACTCGCGTGTATTGTTATTCTAAACATATTTAGAGACCCGACGTTTCGAGCTCTTTACAGCGCTCTTGGTCACGGGCAAGACACTACGTTACTAGGTAAACGCACATGTTCAATTTACTTACTCTAGTTTTATCAATGACATCCTGGGTGACAGCACTACCTCCAAGTATAATGCTGTCGAAGCTCGAGAAGTCGCAACACTCGCTCAGAGGCGACACTAGCGTGTACATCAAGTTTGGACTGCTTAATACTGTGGTTGGCTGCAAACAGACAAATAGGTTTTGACTTTAAAAAGAAAGAAAAGCATTTTTTCACCTTGGTTAAAAATTTTTAAGTGTAGTTCCAAGGGAAAAAATTAACAATAAAAAGATTGACGTTGTAATCATGAGCAAATAGATGCGTTGTCAAGAAGGTATACGGCTTTTTTATGTTAAATTGCCCGGACACAATTCGTGTAAACGTGGAACAAATTGTAAAAATATTCTTGAACAAAGTTATTCCAAACACAAAAAGTGAACATTGTGTACACTAAAACAAACTCTACACATACACATTTTGCCCGACCCCGGCCTGACTCAAACCGGGGACCTCTCTGTCCTTACGCAGCGCTTGCTACCAATAGACTCATAAAGACTAATAAGTATTTAGTTAAATCGTAAGAATATTCTAATAGTGCATTTGCGTTTGCGCATACACTTGTTCTGACATGTGTCAGTGCATGTGAGTCACTCGTGGTGAGTGTACAGTTTCATTTAACATTAAACCTTATCATAACGTAGGGACGCATGGTGTACCTACATATTCTAGTGCAGGTGTAACCTCCCATATTAGAAAACTGAAATTGTCCGGGATATTTACCACGTTGTTGTTGTTGTACAATATGTGTAACCATGACAATTTAAAATTACCTATATAACCTCCCATATGTTACAAAGTACAGTCGCAAATAAACTATATACTTAAAACTACGTTTTACCTTGTAAGTGGTAATCAGATTAAAGATATGCTGCTTTGTGGCGTCAGCTGATGTCTGCAGGCGTGTGTACCTCAGGATCGGTGACATTGTGAAAGTGACCTGGGCAGACAGCCACTGGATTGGCGAAATGAAGAAGAACAAGCGGATTGGATTGGGGAAGTAAAATCGGCAACTGGAGAAAAAAATAAGTTTTATATTTCACCCAATAAAGCTTCCATCAAGCCAACTTAATAAAAGGCATCCTACCGATTTCAGCCATGGCGGCCGATATCAATTGTTATCAGCCAAGTGTGCAGGACATATTATAGTGCACAAGTGTAAAACACAAGTGCACTCTCTATTCCCTTACTCTCGTAATTTTTTCAACAGCCTTATCTGCCATCAATAGCTATCTTTGTCCAGGATGGCAGTTGAAGTTGATGGCAGGAGTAGTGGTCACCTTTTCTATTTTCTTTAGCCACCACGTTGGGCGCCATTGCCACAGTTGAAGCGAAAACTTAGACATACAATAAGTACCAGTACTTTTCGGCAGAACTATTACTACCATTCTGGAAATGAACATTTCCTGGCCATATTCGTCCCCTCAGTTTTTTTTTTCACAACATCACATACATTCTGATCCCGTGGTAAGTAGCTTAAGCACTTGTGTTACGGGTATCAGAAGAGTTTGGGTACGAGCCTACCCTAAACTAGGGCAAGCAGGCCTCAGTCATGCGCTGGCCAAGTGCGGATTGGTCCACTATACCACCTTAAAATTTCTTCATAGGTGGGCACTTGGGCAGGTTTCCTCACGAAGTTTTTCTACACCGTTAAAGCGTCAAATAAATCTTTAATATTAATGTCAAACTTGAAAACACAGTATTACGTGGCGGGGTTTGAACTGGCGACCTCTCGCATTCCAAACAACGACCTAAAGGAAAATATAAATATTTTCTTGTGCTATGCATGTAGCAGTGACAGATTAAATACGCTTTTTTTACCAATGTGTTTTATAAGTATAAATTATAAGTATAAACACCATTCTGTAAATGTGGTCAAGTATAAATACTCACTGGAAACCCATGAAAGCTATAAGCAAGCTTTTATGCGTGAGCGCCGCGGACTTAGGGAGGCCGGTGGTGCCACTTGAAGTGGTAAGGAGACCAATTGTTTCTTCAGGGTCAAATTCAGACGGTCTGATGAGAAAAAAACATTTCGTTAAAAAAGAAAATTAAATTTACATTGAGCTTTAATATCATTTTAAAAAAACAACAGATAAAAACGTTTCGTTGTTTTATTATTTCAATCGTCTATCCTTACATAACCTAATGCGACAGGAGATACTATCTTAAATCGACTGGCTCGGTGGAACAGTGGTTAGTGACCCTCGCTGGCGGTTCCACTTCCAAGAGTAGTGTGTTCGATTCCCGCACGGGACAAATATTTTGTGTAATGAACATCGGTGTTTGTTTAGTGTATGTATTTAAGTATGTATGTATGTATCAGTCTCTGAGGCCCATAGTACAAGCTCTGCGTAGTTTGAGTCAGATGAACGTGTGTGGAAATGTCCCAGATATTTATTTATTTTATTTTTCATTTAAATAAAATTCTTAAGACATATTTATTTTGCTCTATCAATACATCGCGAACGCTGAACTGAGAAGGCTACGACGGCGTGCATAGCCTCTTGGGTCGCGCAGTAGGCACATCATCATCATCATCATCATCAGCCTATAGATTAGTCGACACAACGGTGATTAAGGGTGAGCCGTCCGCTCCCCCGCAAGTCCGGTGATGATGACAAGGCTACTCCAAGCCATCATCGTAGTCAGTTAGGAAAAAAAATACAAATCAGGTGTGCAATACGTTCTTCCGTTCCGTTCCTCGCCCTTTATTGGAAAAATGGTATTTTATTATAGATTCAGTAGTAAATCTGAACTTACTTAAAGTTCTCAACTTCTGCCTGATCAACATTCATAAGAAGATCTCCGAAGAAGCAGTGAGTTCCCTTATCAAATGTCACAATTAAAGCGTCAGTGTTAGAATCACTTAAAGCTGCTTCTATATCGGCCGTTTTTTCGGTTTGACAAAACACTGCTTTTGGTTTAATGCTGTTAAAAGTGTGCGACAATTCCTCTGGAAAAGATAAATTTAATAAATCAATCTTCCCTTTTAGGATAACTACTAAAATACTATGGTTCCCTCCCAAGGGTAAATGCCAGCCGCTCCCCCGCAAGTCCGGTGATGATGACGAGGATACTCCAAGCCATCATCTTATGTCAGTTAGGAAAAAAAATCCCGGGACCTTCATGAGGCGGGGCGTAAAGCGGCATCTATGCAGTCCATCAGGGTGAGGGTGACAGGTTCATTAGGTGCTATTGTCCCTGTGAAAATGAAAAAAATGAAAAATCTTTAAAAAAAAAAATGAAAAAGACCCTGTCAACCTCATATGTGGAATACACGGCTGCTTACCATCAGGTAGAGTGAAGTAATTTCGAATGTCGATTATAAAAAAGTTAGAATACGGACAGAGAGGTCATTTGTCTGCCATTGGATCATATTGAGACGATTCAGGTTCCACGTGAATAAGACACCTATCTATTAACCCAGTTGCTCACGCCTGCTAAGCGTCAATTGAAATAAATAAAGCAAGTATACATTTCACGAGACAAGGAATTAATCTAGGTAACCAATTAACGCTTTTGCTTGCGTTTGTTGGCGATCAGGGCAATCGCTCGGGGTCTTGGCAAGCAAAAAAAAATCCATTTACTTAACTACATTTTTGTCAAATTCTTAAACTATCAGGCAGGCCTACTTTCGCATAAAAAGGGCCTCTCAAAGACTTGCCCTGTCATGGCCCTGGCAATGATTTAGGGCGCCGCTTAGCTATAGCGGCGCGACTCTTTTTAATAAAAAAAAGTTCTACTTATTTTGAAGGGAATTAGTAAAGAATCTAAAAATACTTACGAACGCCAAGAGTTCTGTCAATGCCGGAAGTGCTGAGTCCAAGGTAATATCCAGCGTACATCGGAAGACACAGGTCTACGTGGTTCGGCGCCATGATGACGATGACGTCTCCAAGTTGTAGTCCAAGGGACTTGAGTGCTACAGCGCATCTGATTGACCGATCTAGGACTGAGCCGTTGGTTTCTGACTTATCGAGGGCTCCGTCGATCTAATAATAAAAATGAAGTTTATTAACATAATGAAGGATACATTTATATTATCAATATAGATATTGCACTAGGCTCGCAGGCCTAGATCACAGTATCTGATTCTACTGAATAAAATAAAAGGTCAAAAAATTATAAGGATCAAACTTCTGATGAAGTGGGGCAATAAAACAAAGGCAATAAAAGTGACAAGGGCGGATTGCTTGACTTCTGACAACCTTGATTAATAATTTCTAATGTTGAATTATAACATCATACAATTTACACATAGGTAATCTTCTCAAGTATCTTTAGATAGTCCCCTTATTTGTGTAACTGAATATAACTGTTCTTTCTTTCATTGCACTACCAGTGGTTAGGCAAAAGGAGCCAGGAAGGGAACCTGGATGTTATAAAGCTATTTGCAAGCTCCGAAGACTCCAGCATAAGCACAGAAGTATTTCTCCCTCAAAAAATTCCAAACATCTCCGCATCTTTGGTGGAAATAGTGAGCATTGACGAGGATATTCTCTCTCCGCGCATCTTCTTGCCCGTCTGTTGTAAAATCGCCTGTTGCCAGAGTTAATTTGTACTCTACTAGCGACCCGCCCTCGCTTCGCTTCGGGTATATCTCTATCTCTATATAATATAGCTGTGCCCGCGACTTCGTTCGCGTGGACTACAGGATTTAACATATAAAAGTTTATCCTGCTAACTCTCGTTCCCGTAAGAATTTTTCAATATCCTGTTCCAACTAAGCTTTAAGTTAACTATGGTACCTGCATGCCAAATTTACAGTATCTAACTTCAGCGGTTTAGATTTTTCATACAAAAGGATTTTCCCGATTATTCCCGTTCCCGTGAGAATTTCGAGAATTCCTTTCTTATACCAGAGCCGCTCTAAGTTGGCCGATTTGCTACATGTCAGACTGACTGTACTAGTCTTTGAGTATAAAGCCACTGGAGATGCCTTACACGGGCGACCCCCTCCGGCAAAGTACATTGGTCAACTGTTCAAACACGTTTAATAAAACTACTTGTCGCTGCACCACCGCCATTTTGCATTGATCCCTGTCGCGTGACGTTACTCTTGAAAAATGGTTAGTTGTGCAGTATTCTCATGTAAAAAGCGATCGAGAGCTCAAATTCGCAACAAGAGCGCGTTTAGTATCATATCTAAGTGTTTTTATTAACTTTTAAACGTGTATTTAAGAAGAATTGCCATTTAAATAAAAAGTCGTTGCGATACGTAAACGACAGAAAAAAATAAACAAGAATACAGTGGTACGGGGGCTAGTGATGTCACAAAGTCAAAAAAGCGACTCGACATTTGAATGAATCATTCACTCCCTGCAGTTAGTTGTATAATCCGTTTTTACTTTAATTTTGAATTAAATAAAAGGTCTAAACATATGTTATATTTTAAATCTTGTAAGATGAATTAGAAAAAATTACTTTTTTTTCCTCTGGTCATACGATATTGAAATTTAGTCTGAAAATGAAAAAGAAATTCTGTGACTCCCTTAGAGATATTTTTAAAGACATAGATATTTTAACCGTATCCTCTCAGTACATTTTGGACTGTATCTTATATGTTTACAAGAACATACAATCATTTAATATCGGATCCTCACCATTTTAACACCAGTAATAAACATAAGTTTGCCGTTTCAAGGCTCAGGCTTCAAAAGACTGGAAAGTCGTTCTTGGGTTTAAGCACAAAATTGTTTAATAAGATCCCACAAAATGTTATTGAATTACAATAATCAGTACAAGATAGTTCAGTTCATTCACCAAACTGATTTTATTTTATTCTTTGTGTCATCACTATTTTTTCGTATGTGTGTTGCGTAGTTACGTGAAAACTTTGTTTGTGTGCGTGTATTGTTTGAAGTGTTGAACATTTTTGTAGTGTGCGTTTATCGTTACAGCAAAATTTGTGTTTGTTGAGTTATTAATTTTTTGGTGGTGTGCTGTACGTGTTTACCTCGCCCCCCGCTAAAAGTGGCGAAAAAATTTGTTAGAAGCGTTGACGTTATGGCATCTCCAGTGGCTTTATACTCAAAGGCACTAGTGAGGGACAACGGTAAAATTGCCGAAGTATATAAGTAACAGTTATTTCCACTTTATAACCAAGCAAGGTCTAATTATAACAAATTTTTATTAAAAACATTAATTCACATCCAAAAGATTGAATTTAAGTTCCTTATTTATAAATATATTTATTTTTAAAATACAATACTTATTAAATCCTTCATCCTATTTTTAAAAATACCTGGTGAGTATTACCCACTACGTCACTATGAAAACGTGTCAAACGGCGTAACCTTGTAAAAGCGTAATACAGAGTGGAAATTTTACGTTTTCTTTTTATAATTCAATTATTTTAGGTAATAAAAGACAAATAACTAGATAATTATACCGGAGCCGTTCTTAGAAGACTGATTTGACACTTTTTATTTTATATTTTGCATTTATCCTTGTTAAGAGGAACATATTTACGCGAATCATAAAGAACAACTTTTAAAAATAATACGTTATTTCAAAATTTCAAATGCACATAATTATATAATTATTTGTCTTTTATTACCTAAAATAATTGAATTATAAAAAGAAAACGTAAAATTTCCACTCTGTATTACGCTTTTACAAGGTTACGCCGTTTGACACGTTTTCATAGTGACGTAGTGGGTAATACTCACCAGGTATTTTTTTAAAATAGGTTGAAGGATTTAATTAGTATTGAATTTTAAAAATAAATATATTTATAAATAAGGAACTTAAATTCAATCTTTTGGATGTGAATTAATGTTTTTAATAAAAATTTGTTATAATTAGACCTTGCTTGGTTATAAAGTGGAAATAACTGTTACTTATATACTTCGGCAATTTTACCGTTGTCCCTCACTAGTGCAGTCAGTCTGACATGTAGCAAATCGGCCAACTTAGAGCGGCTTTGGTATAACTATACCTGAGACGCTCTTAGATGGCTGATTTGACACTTTTTATTTTATATTTTTCATTTATCCTTGTTAAGAGGAGCATATTTACCGAATCATAAAGAACAACTTTTAAAAATAAGACGTTATTTCAAAATGTCAAATGCACCTAATTATCAAATTATTTGTCTTTTATTACTTTAAATCATTGAATTATAAAAAGAAAACGTAAAATTTCCACTCTGTCTTACGCTTTTACAAGGTTACGCCGTTTGACACGTTTTCATAGTGACGTAGTGGGTAATACTCACCAGCTATTTTTTTTAAATAGGATGAAGGATTTAATAAGTATTGTATTTTAAAAATAAATATATTTTTAAATAAGAAACTTCAATTCAATCTTCTGGATGTGAATAAATGTTTTTAATAAAAAATTGATATAATTAGACCTTGCTTGGTTATAAAGTGGAAATAACTGTTACTTATATACTTCGGCAATTTTGCCGTTGTCCCTCACTAGTGCAGTCAGTCTGACATGCAGCAAATCGGCCAACTTAGAGCGGCTTTGGTATAGTGCACCTCTACGGTACCTAAGCTACGTCCGGTCCAAATTTCAAGTGCCTACGTTTAGCCGTTTAGGCTGTGCGTTGATATGTCAGTCAGTCAGTTTCTCCTTTTATATATTTAGATAAGAACCCGGCTTGGCTCGGGTAAGATGTGATTCATAATAAAAATCGAGGAGCAAAATATAGGTAAATATTTCCGTAGTCATCGGTTCTTCAAGGAATACTAAAGGATTAAACAGGACATAGATTCTTTCATTGTGTTTAATAAATCTAGTGAATAAAAACTGCAAAAGTTTTTACACAATTAATTCTTAACATTTAAAATTAAGGAACATCAATCAACAAAAAAATTGCAATGAGTACTAATCCTAGAATTTGGCCAAGGTCCTTAAAAATATATATTATCTATTCTTCATCAGTATCTGTTATCGCCCTGAAAGAGTATATCATAAAAAATGTGTCAAAAACAATGTTTCCGCGAAACGTCAATGACTGAAGAAAAATAGTTTTGACACAATATTCACTCAATAATTCCGGCAAGATGGTGACTGTGATTCGTCTGTCAACACATTTTGAATTTAACAAAATACTCGACAATCCGAATTTTGCGGATATATGTTGTCGACTCGAAATCATTATTTTTTGATGTTTTATTATTCATGTAAGGTTTTAATCGAGTCTACCGTACCCCTTGACGAAATTATTAATATAGAAGATTACTTTGGAGCCAACATCTAAATCATTAAAACGATTGTTATGTGTAAACTATAACAGGTAGATATATGCTCTCGCGGACTTTTTTAAACATAATGTTAAGATGAACAATTCATCCATAGAGCATTTTTGTATAACTTTAACTATATGCTCAGCGCACGCCACGGAAGGCCTCAGAAACGATACTTTCCCCCATTTTTGAAACATTTTCGGTTACTGCTCCACAACTATAGGACCTAGCGTGATATTATATAGCCTATGTTACTTCTGAATAATGCAGCTTTCTAATGGTGAAAAAATTATTGCAATCGGTCCAGTAGTTTTTGAGTTTATTCATTACAAACATACAAAAATACAAATCTTTCCTCTTTATAATATTAGTATAGATATAGGAAGCAATATAGCAATACGTCTCATCACGCCCCTCTGGTGGAAAATCACCTTTAGATGGCGAGTCCGATTCTCACTTCACCGACCAGCTTTCTACCTTAAAGAATTGACTACGTCTCTGTCAAATATTAACAATTGACTAAGTGTCTGTCACAAAAAAAAGCATCTAGTTATCTACCTGTAAAAGAAATGAAGGATCATCTCTAAGGCTCTGCAAAATGATCTTTCCCAGGTGGTATCTGTCACTAGGAATCCCGGACTTTGCGACCACCCTCGACGTCAACTCGTCCACATAAAATTTTACCGAGTCATTGGTACGCATTGTCGCCTTCCTGAAAGTAAAAACATTTAGAATAATTAGGAAACTGAAAATGTCCGGTATATTTACCATGTTGTTTTATTTTAATGAGCTCCAGATATTTCGGCACTGTTGCAAGCGCCATGATCACGGGTGAACATCATAGCGCATTCCCGGACATTCCTCATTCATGACAGTTTAAAATTATATATTTACAGTAATGATAAAACAAATATTTAGAATATGCCATACAAAGAACGTGACTCTATTTGTTGAAGGGGTACCAAACCAATAGTGGGTACCGTAGGAGAGCCGTGTGCGATTATGACTCGCATTTGGCCGATTTTTTATATCTTTATAATATGTTAGTGCAAACTATAGACAATATCTAATCCTAAGTACCACACAAAATCACGCACTCTACAAGAAAATTTTAGTCAAGAGAAGAAAATATTATGTTTCTTTTAAGTTATCTATGTAAGTAATCTTATTTAAAACCTAAACGGAAATAAATAAGTATAAATACTTACTTATTCGTGGAGTATTTTCAATTCAAAAGTATTTTCAAGTTGCGCAATGCACTCTTCCGTTTGTGAACAGTCTATGCGATGCATGCAAGTGCAGTAATGTTGCCCATTGGTATCAATAGCTACAAATAGTCCAAGATTGATAAAGTGGCCTTAGTTAAACTGTAGTGATGTACAGAATGATTTACTTACTATGCAAACCAACTACACCCGTCTTATTTACAGAACTAAATAGGAGAATAATAGATAGGAGCAACATCGTGAGGAAACCTGCGCATGTCTACGAAGAAATTTGAACGTTTTGTGGTCTACCCACCCTAGTTCAGGGTAGGCCAGTGCCCCAGCAGTGGGGACTTCTTCTTCTTCTTATCGTATGGTTGATGAACAACCTGGTGTCAGAGTTTTAAACCGCCCGTAGGCCTCTGACATGGCTTCACACACCGTTGAAAAAATTCTCAGGTGTGCTGGTTTCCTCACGATGTTTTCCTTCACCGTTAAAGCGTCGAATGATGGTACATATGAATTTCAAATTTGAAAAACACATTGGTACCTGGCGGGGTTTGAACTGGCGACCTCTCGCATGGCAAGCAACGACCTTAACCACTCGGCCATCGACGCTTTTTGGGGACTAATATGGGCTGATATGATAATACACTCATCTTAAAACACAAGATCTAAATAAACTACTCTTCACTTGTCTAAAATAAAAATAAAACAAAGACTTCATTTTCCTATTATTGATTATTAATAATTCTAACTTTAGTTGCGTACATATTTGTATTTGATATAAAATGTACAAACTACTAATTTTAATACTCTGGTGTGTTTAGGTAACTCACTTAGAAGTTGTTAACATGAATTCTGTTTAACAACGCTTAGTGATAGTAGGTAGATAGGCATCAGAACTTTTTTTCGATTTGTTGCACTTTTTGTTTTATATTTTTATTAGTTTTATAGCTTTACTTAGTTTGGGGTCAGATGACCGTGTGTGGAAATGTCCCAGATATTTATTTGTTTTTTATTTGGACTTGGGAGTATAATTTGTTTTAAATTTAAAAATATGTTCTGGACCTTCGAATGCTGTATTACATTCGTTAACTTCCCTTGTATAATTTTCTCTATCAGTAAATACGTATTACTTGTTAGGCAATAGTTCCTATGAAAGTAAATTTCTCTAAATTGTAATTAAAATTAACAATATCAAGTACAAATTGATAACATCACTATCTGTTGTACTGTACTATAACGTTGTTAAATAAGAATCTATTTATGTAAATGACACTGTCATAATGATTTATCGTGATTAATTTATAACTATAGTTGATAATATAGAGTTCGAGCGGTATTATTAAGTACTTGTGTTTATAGGCACTATTAAGACTTCCTAGTTGGTCTATTGGTGGCAAGCGCTGCGTAAGGACCGAGAGGTCCCCGGTTCGAGTCCGGGGTCGGGCAAAATGTGTGTGAGTTTTTCTGTAAAGAGATTACTCAGCCCGGAGTTAGGAAGTTAGAAAGCACGTTAAGCCGGTGGTCCTGCGCCCGAACTCTCATCGGTCATGTCGGATATGTCCTGCGCACTCGGCTGATCTTAATTGAGATTGGCCGACATGGCTGAAATCGGTCGGACAACTTATGTTAACATGGTAAAAGAGGAGCCTATGTTGCTCAGGCGTTTGACTATCTGTGTACCAAATTTCATTCAAATCGGTTTAGTAATATTGGTGTGAAAGCGTGACATTCAGCCATAGTCTTTCGCTTTTATTTTGTTAGTAAGAATAGTTACTAGGATAATAAAATATAGTAGAAGGTTTTAAGATCCAGTAGCAATGAAAATGTCTTTTAAAATTTTCATGTCACTTAAATAAATATCCTGCAAATCCATAAGCAAACATTTGAGATTTAAATTATGATACCTATTCATAGATAATTCTATTCCAACTTCAAAGAGGGAAGGTACCAATTACGGTAACTTATTGTGTATTTATTACGTTGTGACATATTCTGTGACATTGGTTTAATGTAACGACATACGGACTTAGTTTTGTGTGACACCATTACAATGAAAATGTAGGATGAAAATTGAGGTTAGCATTTAGAAAGATGGAATGATTTATTTATTGAAACATATTATTCATATTATTTGGTACAATATAAGATATTAATTTGAGCACAATTTAACTTACAGGGGGTGTACTACACGTTAATTCCAGTCAGTTTAAAAAGGTCTTCGGTAGCTACATGATTAAGAGCTGTTATTAATACACTTCTTGTCAAAATTTACATAGATGATGGAGGAGTTATCAGTCTGTATGATTCCACAACCATAGCGCAGAACTAAGTGTAAGTAATATGGTTTCCGCCCCGGTCACGGGACTATGGACCCCGTTTTTGCCCTAAGAATCATCATGGAGAAATACAGGACGAAGAACACGCCTCTCCACTTCCTATTTCTGGACATGGAGAAGGCCTTCGACTGTGTTCCGCGTGCGATGATTTGGTGGGCCCTGAGGTCCAAGGGAGTGCCAGAAACGTATGTTGATATCATTAGAGACATGTACTGTGATTCCGATTCTGTAGTTAGGACCGCTGTTGGCGACACATTGCCCTTCCGTATTACCGTCGGAGTACACCAAGGCTCCGTCCTGAGTCCGTTCCTCTTCAGCCTGATATTAGACGTATTGTCAGACAGCATCAGAGACCACCATGAGCAGCCACCATGGCTACTTATGTATGCTGACGATATCGCGCTGGTGGACTCGGACAGGGGACGGCTGGTGAGACGTGTTAACACATGGAAGGAATCGCTTGAGAACGCGGGTCTGAAACTCAACGTGGCGAAGACAGAGTACTTGGCCTGCAACACTACAGATCCCATGTCCGTCCGCATAGGCGAAGACACGGTCGAGCGCACGGACCGGTTCAAGTATCTGGGATCTGTACTCCACGCGAACGGCGACATCGACTCCGACGTCAAGGCACGCATTTCTGCTGCGTGGGATAAATGGCGGGAGGTGAGCGGCGTCACTTGCGACCCTAAAATGCCGGTTAAGCTGAAGGGACAGGTCTATAAATCCATCATTAGGCCTGTTCTCTTATATGGCAGTGAAGCATGGCCATTACTTGAGCGGCACAAGCAGGAACTGCGGGTCACGGAGATGAAGATGCTGCGCTGGATGTCGGGAGTTACGCGAGCAGATCGCGTAAAGAACTCCCGTATTCGCGGCAGCCTTCATGTCCGAGACATCGCTGATAAACTGTAAGAGTGCCGCCTACGTTGGTACGGTCATGTTTTACGGAAACCGGCAAACTACGTAGGGAACAAGTGTCTAGCCATGTCGCTACCGCCGGGTCCCGGCAGAAGGGGAAGGCCCAAGAAGGCCTGGCTTGACGTCGTAGTGGATGACATGCGTGCTAACAAACTCTCCATAAAGGATGCCGAAGACCGTGCGAAGTGGAGAGTTAGGAGTAGGAAAGCGGACCCCGGGCTCCGCAAGGATGCAACCGGGAAAACGCGAAGATGATGATGATGAGCGCAGAACTAAGTGTACCAAAAACACGAAGTTAGTCGAATTTTGAATTATTAAGGACCTACCTACCTTACGCTTTTTGTGAACTTTCAAGGTTTATTATCTTCAGACCCAATTATAAACAAGTCATCTTTTATTTATTTATTATTTTTATTGCACAGATAAATATACAACATTTACATGCGTCTTCTAATTCTATATTACGCTCTCTTTATAATCCCTTACCATAATCCTGATAAATAAATGATTATGGTAAGTTTTACAATACATGATAATGACGTTAAACATCCAAATAAATCACTTACAAAATCATGGTGCCCCTAACACATGCATCATTAAATTGCTACTTGGTGTACGCCCTTCAAAACTACACGTCTAAAATGCCCTGTAATTTCAAGACAAAGAAGCTCAATCCCTATTATAGTCTGAATTATATATCTGGCCACGCAAGCGAAGAAGTAAGGGTTTGTTCACAATAGAGTAGAAAAGAATTAAAACTTTTATGTTATCATCATCATCAGACTATATCAGTCCCCACAGCTGGGGCACAGGCCTGCCCTGAACTAGGGCGATAACGCCTTTGTCAACCATGCTGGCCAAGTGCTGGTTGGTCGACTACGAAACCTTAGTATTTCTTCGTAGATGTGCTGGTTTCCTCACGATGTTTACCTTCACCGTTAAAGAGTCAAGTAATCATACATATGAAATTCAAATTTGAAAAACACAGGGGTGGTGGAACGTTGCGGGTTTTGAACTCTTGGCGCAAGGCAAGCTCTTGACCAATCATGAAAGTTGTCTACTCTTTATACAATGCATTGCATGTCATTGTACCTAATGCTTTCTATTGTAGGTTGTGTACCATATAAATTATCTGTTCTATTATGTGAACAGTTTGAATAGTTTAAGTCGAACTAATGGCGTGTCAAAAAAATAGATTAGAATTAAAACTACACTATGACTACATATAATAGATAAGTATTAGGATATACAATGAACTTAACACAATTTAATTAATTTGCTTGACTGCATGTCGGCGATTATAATAGGTTTTTAAGGTACTGGATCATCATCATCATCACATATTTTTTCGTATCCAAGAACATGACCAATGTAACCGTACCTTTATTTCTACATTATAATGTCTGCCAGCGTACACTTGACATCTAAAACTTCCATAATTTTCATCATTTGACTTCTAGACACGATACAGTGGTCATAGGTCAGTAGGAAGTTACGAATTGCGATACATTTGCCGATCTGTTTATTTTTATTATCGTAACTCAGATGCATTGTGTGTGAGTTTACTTACCTTATTATTTGGTGTATTTCTAGTGTTTTTGTATCTATGGTCACACACTGTTGATTTTTTTTAAATCACTTATGTCTTGATTTATAGATATACTAAACAATATTTTTAAAATATTTATCGGGTTTGGGTAAGTATTTTGGAAGTATGTAGGCACCTAGCCCCAATTTTCAACACAATAACACTCAATAAAACGACGTATTTCCTCTATTACGTTGGATTTGTTTGTGGTATACAGTCACTATACTACTGTATTTAGTTTTAATTACACACATCAACGATTGGTACTAATTTTAACATTAAACAATAGAACCTGTTGCATCTTGTCATCATTAGTGGTCTCGTTAACAGAAGTGACAATTTTGGTTCATGTTTGGTGCGTATTATATTGTGGTATCGAAACTAGAAAAGAGTAGATGTAGGTATTGAATATAAAAATAAAGTCATTGCGTACTGAGTGGGTACTTTACGTACAATTTTGACGCAGTAGTAGTTTTTCCAAGCGGGATCGCGTCGCTTCCGTACTCACCCCAATATATGCCTTTGCAATACCTACGAGTACCATACGTTACCTTTAAAATAAACTGAATATTCCCGTAAGAAAATCTTAGATGGTATGCACATTTATACATATGTCAAAACTAAAAATGTTACTAGTAACGTATGCAACCTCTAGGACCAGATCCTGTAATGTCCTTTAAATTACTTTTAATACCAGAATATTTTGTTTACTGTACGTACATACCTAAATCATTACATATATTATAAATACCTAAGTAAAATTAACGTAAACTAACTAACTTTTAATACCATAAAAACGAATAAAATTGTATATGACCTAAAAAAAAATTTACGCGATTTAAAATTCCGTCACTTTTATTTGTACCACTTGCGGTCTATGGAAGATGAACTGGAAGATTTTGTAAATAGGCATAGGTATTTTCCAATAATAATTCCTTACAACACACCATCACCACCAAAGACGTCCCCTAGGCCCGTGCCCCACCCTAAATTAGGGCGATAAGGCCTTAGTCAACCACGCTGGCCAAGTGCGGGTTGGTTGAATACACAACCTTATATTTCTCCGTAGGTGTGCACTTGTGCAGGTTTCCTCGCGATGTTTTCCTTCACCGTTAAAGCGTCGAATAATCGTACCTATAGGGTTTGAATTGGCGACCTCTCGCAAGCAACGACCTTAAAGAGAAATACCCCGGACATATTAAATTTTCTAGTATGTGTAACAGTGACAGTATAAATTTGTACCAATCAATAATAAGAATAAGGCGTCCGACCGATTTCGGCCATGGCGGCCGATCTTTTTTGGTATCAACCAATTGCGCAGGACATAAGTACAGTGCCCAAGTTTTTTTTTTTCTAAAAAAAGTGCCCAAGTGTGCGCCAAACACAAGTTCACTCTCTGTTACCTTACTCTCACGGTTCGGTGAGATGGCAATCCGACATGGCCCATGAGAGATCGGGCGCAGGAACACCGACTTAACTTCCTAACTACGGGCGAGTAATTTCTGTACAGAAAAACTCACACAAATTTTGCCCGACCCCGGACTCGAACCGGGGTCCATCCTTACGCAGCGCTTGATACCAATAGACCACCGAGGCAGTTATATACCTAATACTTTGGTATACCGCTCAAACTTTCCATTAACAACCGAAATGATAAATATTAATCATGACGTTATCTGTGATCACGATAATTTAGATTCAAATTTTATAACTTTGGTAGTGTTGTCACTGATTCGAAAGTGGTATCAGGTCATTTTTCAAATTGGGACAGGAAAATTCTATGTCATCATAAACTTTTTCTAAATATATACGAGTAAAAGAAGTAACTTGACTGACTGACTGACTGACATACTTATCAACGCAAAGCCTAAACGGCTTAACGTAGGCACTTGGAATTTGGAAGGTACGTAGCTTAGGTTCCGTAGATGTGCACTAAGAAAGGAACTCCCGAAATTCCCACGGGAACGGGAATTATTGCTTAAGTTAGACCCTTGAAATTTGGCATGCAAGTATGTACCTTAATAAACTCAAAGCTTAGTTGCAACAGGATTTGCAAAATTTCCACGGGAACAGGAGTTAGCGGGAAAAAACTTTTGAATGAAAAAATCTAAACCGCGTAAGATAGATGATTGAAATTTGGCATGCATTGGCATGCAGGAACCCTAATGAACGTTAAATATGTAAAATTCCCACGGGAAAGGGAATTGTGGGGATATAACTTTTGTATGTAAAATGTTGCAATCGTTTTAACGTAAGTTAACTAATGTAATTAAAAAGTATCGAATGTTTAGAAAGTATTTTATGCTTTACATTTAAAATGAATACTCTTACAGCATAACTTATACACAATATTAAAGAAACAAACAAAAAGTAAAAAATAAACAAAGTTATAGAAATCATCAAACTTGGACAGGGCGTGTGACGTAGGGTAATAATTATTGTAATTTTTTTTTATTTAATTTCCATACCATATAGTGACATGATGATCCCAAATATCTAATCACTACTTTGTCATTTTTTGTCTGTAAAATATAATAAAAAATAAGCGTATGTATAATATTTTTGAATAATTTACGGACTAAATCGTTTTTTAGTCGTAACAACTTCAATAAATAGTAGGTACCTATCTAAGTGACGTACACACATCAAAGTATGTATTTGTACTTTGTATAACAAATACAAATACAGACAATTTAGAAAGTTATCGTAAACAGCTTCGCTTTGGTAAATTTGTTTTCTATGATATTAATGCCCAGGGCGTTAAATACATGAATACCTACTTATTTGAAGATTTTCTTTTATTCCCTTAATTAGTGTTTATTGAACTTCCTTTTTGCCAAATAATACATCTTAACTTCAATGGAAAGAGAGTATATAGTGTTTTCGATTCTGTGTGATTCTGTTATTCCGGTCTTGTGAAATGCTAGGAAATTGACATTATGGCCATTTGTGGCTAAAACTATGTATAGCGTTAGATAAGAAGATTGATATTTCTCACAATCCCTTCACAGTGGCCGTAGCCTATTCGTGAATATATATATATAGTTACTAGTGGTCCCGGCGAATTTCATAGCGCCAATACTGATTATTTTTCTATATTTTATCATTGAAACCTTTCCTGGACTACGACGAACATTTTAAAACCAAAATTACCTAAATCGGTCCGGGCGTTCTCGAGTTTTAGCCAGACTAACGAACAGCAACAAATTTTTATTTATAAGAAGATTATTCTCTACATCACTACGGTTTAACTAAAGCCACATTATCAATATTGGAATATTTGTTACCGTTGATACTCATAGGCTCATTTGTTTTTAAACTTCCATCACATTGATTGTTCACGAGTGGAATAGTGAACAACCGAATATTTTGGATTGACTATACTACAATAAGTAGGTAGGTACGAATTCCTTATTTTCGTAATGTATGTATTTCAATAATATTAAAATAATAAATATATTGAAACGAACACACATTTGACATATCTATAAATATAATAAAAACTGAATATACCCCGTACTGAAAACTGTATATAAAAAAATATAGGCGGCCCTTTATTATGGCAATAGTTACTTAAAACAATAACTTTCATTATTTTTTTTTGGTCTTAGTATTTGATTCATTTTACTGGCTCGGTGGAACAGTGGTTAGTTCCCCTGGCTATGGTTCCAAGAGTAGTGTGTTCTTTAAATCTAAGCTATTTTAAGGGATCCAATAAAGTAAAGAAATAGTGTACCAATAATAATACTTGTTGATAATGTTCCTCAATTTGTTTCATTGAATAAAAATTAGGATTTTGCAAAGAACTTGGCTCTCATTTACAACTCCATTCTTTATGCGCCGAATCCCATAGCCAAACAAAATTTTTGTATTGAACTTGGCTTCGAAAAAGAAGAACGTTTCTCAATTCGACCGTATATATGATTTTTTTTTACATTTATGTTTTTGGTGGGATTCAATGTACAGAATTGACCTCCCTACAATTTTGTTATAATTATAGATAAAGATAGAGCTATGATTATTATAATACATAAATATCAGACTATTAACCAGTAGATAAAGATTTGATAAACAAATATCTGGGGCATTTCCACTCACGGTCATATGACCCCAAACTAAGCAGAGCTTGATACTATGGGTGTCAGAGACATCATACATAGATATTTATAAATACATAAATCACACCCAGACCCGGAACAAACATCGACATTCATCACACACCGACGATTTTCCGAACCCACGACTCTTGGAACCGCCAGTCAGCATACTAACCACTGTTCCTGTAGCGTCGATGGCAGAGTGGTTAATGTCGTTGCTTGCCATGCGAGAGGTCGCCAGTTCAAACCCCGCCAGGTACCAATGTGTTTTTAACCCTTAACTACCCAGTAAGCTTTTGTAACGTAACTGACCAGTAGTGTCCAACAGACACATTTGATAAATATAAGGTGTGATGAGTGAAAAACAAGTTATTTAAATTAAAAAGATATTAGAATGAACTTCAGTAATGTATTTTTGCACTTGTATAGTTAAAGATGTATATTTTTTCAAAATTTGTAATAGTCATTATATGATTGCACTTATCACAGCACTTGATAGAGACGCTGTTAATATCGAAGAGTAAACTAACAATGCTTTATCCTTTTTACAGCAGATACAGATAATTGAGTACGTCAGCTTCTACATGGTTCATGGCAGCTAAGTGCTTACTTGATGGACTTTCCTTACTTTGTCTCCGTGTATGAGGTGTTACCAATACTGTTGCAATTTCACGCAAAAATAGTATTTTTTGTATTTTTTATTTTGCGTGTGTTCCAGTCATATAATAACATCTCATCATCATCATAAACATCATCAGCCCATTTCTGTCCACTGCTGGACATAGGCCTCCCCAAATGCACGCCACTTCTCTCTCTCCTCGGCCACCCGCATCCAGCTCCTACCAGCCGTCCTGCGCAGATCGTCACACCACCTGGCCTGCGGGCGTCCTACACTACGTTACATAATAACATCTAATATAAATATATTTTGAATTTGCTAGGCATCTATTCGTTTCATACTGAACTCTACTACCTACACTCATGAGTCATAATCATCACCCTCACTCCAAGAATTATAACTATAATTCGTTCATAACCGTTTACAGTTGCTGGTTCTGTCACATTTTTTCAATATCGAATTAGTATGCACAAAAGTATTTTCATCGTTACTGTAAACATGTTCAAGTTGAAGTTTACGTCTTATAGGTTGCCCTTTATCTATTTATCTGAATAATACTGAATAAGAGGACTATTATGTGGTGTCTTGTGTGTCTAATCACTGATATACGAGACGAAAACAAAGACGACAATTATAACACAAAAAAGTGGTGTCAGATTATTATGGGTATAAAATATTAATCGTTATGACCCACCCGACATCATAAGATTATACGTTAATATAAATAAAAATAATCTTTGTTCACATTCTCAAACAAAATGTTATTGTGTCTATTGGACACTTGTGGGTTGATGAAGTACTATTTTTGTATATTTAAAATAACTAATAAATCTTACATGTTAAAAATATTTTAAAAGCACTTTTAGAATCTTAAAACATTGGAGATCAAATAGGTAAAAGGCTGATTCATAAAAATAAATACTTTAGTTTTTATCAAAACTTAAACGCAAAAATGTGTCCGCGAGACACTTGTGGGTTGTTAAGGGTTAAAATTTGAAATTCATATGTACCATTTCATCATTCGACGCTTCAACGGTGAAGGAAAACATCGTGAGGAAACCTGCACACCGGAGAGATTTTTCAACGGTGTGTGAAGCCATGTCAGAGGCCTACGGGCGGTTTAAGCTCTGACACCAGGTTGTTCATCAACCATACGATAAGAAGAAGACCACTGTTCCACCGAGCCAGTCTGATGTAGTTATTTTGAACACAATGCATATGTTACCGGCCAAACCCGATTTCAGGACAAACTAGTTTAGCCTAGGCCAAACTAGTTTGTCCTAAGCCCGTTAGGATAAACCGGTATAGCCTAGTCCAAACTAGTTTGTCCTAAGCCCGTTAGGATAAACCAGTTTAGACTAGGCCAAACTAGGTGATCTTGATATAGATTATCCAAATAAAATCCTTCGTAATTGGAAAAATTATAATTTTTATTATACTATAATCTTATTTCTTACTTCTTATAATGATTCGTCGTTAAGTTTTCATTCGTGCAATCATACTATATTTGGCAACAAATAAATGTTTTTTTTATGTAAGCAATAATGTCTTAATTATTACAATTATTATGTCTTTAAATGTATCCTTACTAATATTATAAACGTGAAAGTTTGTAAGTATGGAGGTTTATGGATGTTGTTGTGTGGATGTTTGTTACTCTTTCACGCTCAAACTTCTGAACCGATTTTCATGAAATTTGGTATGCTGGTGGCTGGCACTCTGGAATAACATATAGGCTACTTTTTTAAAAATTCAATCCCCATGTGGTTCATTTTGGGTGAAAATTGTATGGGAGAATTTTTACGTGTTTATCTATTTTTATAAAACTTGGTATAGAGGTAGCTGGCACTCCGGAGAGACACCAGCGCTATTTTTTTTTTATACAATCCCCATGGGGTTCATTGGGGAGTGTGGGGGGGGGGGGGGGTGAAAATTAGAATGGGAGACTTTTGACGTGTTTGTCGATTTTTATAAAACTTGGTATGGAGGTAGTTGGCCCTCCGGAGACACCAGCGCTATTTTTATTTTATTTCATTCATTAGGGGGGGGGGGGGGTGAAAATTTGTATGGGAAAACGTTTATAGATTTTTATAAAACGTGGTATGGAGGTAGCTGGCTATTTTAATACATCATTTAATACATCATTGCTACTTAAACCCATTAATACGCGGACAAAGTCGCGGGCGGCCGCTAGTGGATAATAAATGATAATACAAACAATCATACTTTAACAAATAATAATAAAAAGAAATAATTATATGAGTATTATGTACCCCATAATTTCAAAAGTGAAAATGATCTGAACTGCGCCTATTATTTTTAAAGGGTGTAAACAAAACCTTAATCGAAAAACTTTAATCGATAAAAAACATGTCTAATAGTGAGTGATGAAGTCGTGAAGTGTTTTCTAACACAATGACCTCATATTAAAATAATTTCAACCTTTGAAAATCTTACAAACCTTGCAAACAACCCCTTAATTGAAAAAAACACAAACAAATACATTAGTGTGTAAATATAGAGTAAGTAATATTTTATATTTTCTATAATAATTTTCAAGTTTAAGTTTACTTGCAACGCGATATTGCAAAATTCGCACGGGAACGGGAGTTATTGGACAAAAACTTTTGGATGTAAAATCTCATAATCCACGCGAACGAAGTCGCGGGCACAGATAGTTATGTATATTTATACACAATACAATAGTTTTGGGTCTCTGTATTATACTGCGTACTCTCACATTGCTCCAAATAATCACATGCCGAAATTTTCAGTTACGGAGTAGAGAAAAATAAAATATGTTTTTGACTATAACTCCTTTAATTTTCATGCTATCACAATTTTTAAATTTAATTTTGTAAACAGAAGGCCATACCGACTTATCCTATCTTTATAAGAAACAATAAAAAAGATTATAGTATAATAAAAATTATAATTTTTCCTATTGAGGAGGATTTTATTTGGATAATCTATTTATTTTGACTTTCTTGACATATTACAATGTATGGAAAAGGCTATGCCAGTATATCCTAGATAATGCGTATAGATCTATATCAAGATCAACTAGTTTGGCCTAGTCTAAACTGGTTTATCCTAACGGGCTTAGGACAAACTAGTTTGGACTAGGCTATACCGGTTTATCCTGACAGGCTTAGGACAAACTAGTTTGGCCTAGGCTAAACTAGTTTGTCCTGAAATCGGGTTTGGCCGGTAACACATATAAGTAACACAATTTAATTAATTATTTTGATGAAACTAGATTTGATTGCCATGTCTCTATCATAACATTGTTAATTTTTCGTATCCAAGAATATGACCAATGTAACCGTACCCTTATTTCTACATAACATTGTCTGTGATAGCGTACACTTAACATCTACTTCCTTAATTTTCATCATTTGATTTATAACACGATTGAGTGGTGGACCTATAATTTAAATCAGGTGTTAGCGCGTTTATTTACATTTATTAAATAAAAATATGTTTATGCTTGGTCACAAACATTTTTTTTTAAATTTTTTTTTGCACCGCACTAAACATCACACAATCATTTTATATTTTTCGGGCCTGAGTTAGTATTTTAGGAGTAGGTAGCCGCAATTTTGAACGTATACAAAGGCGGCTTTAAATTTAAATGTAGGTTTCCTTTCCCAGATATTACTGTAGAGCAAAATAATTTATTTATTAACTAGCTGTGCCAGCGATTTCGTCCGCGTTTCCCCCCGTTTTTTACACATTTTCCATTGTTTCTTTGCTCCTATTGGTCGCAGCGTGATGTTATACAGCCTAAAGCCTTCCTCGATAAAAGTTCTATGCAACACAAATATATATATTTTTTAATTCAAACCATTCGTTACTGAGACAAGGGCGTTCATACAAACATACTCTTCAGCTCTTCTTATAATATTAGTAAAGACTACCTACGGCACATCAACGACTGTTGCAATACTTAACCTAGAACCTGTTAGATCTTGTCAACATTAGTAGATCTAGTTTCATTAACAAAACAAGTGACCATTTTGGCACAATAGTTATGTTTTGTGGTATCGAACAACAATTTACCACTTTGGAAGTGTCTCTGGGAAGTAGGTGGAACACCAATTTCTTTTTCTGTTCTTGTGTTAAAATCATACTTAATGGCGGTTCACATAATACATCTACTTACCAAGTTCCAACAGTATAGTTGTTTGAATTCAGAAAAAAGTGACACGAGACAAGCAAAAGACTTAAAGACATGACGAATCCATAAACGTTCCGTTTTTACCATTTGGCAACAGAATCCAAAAAAGTCTGATGCATGGCATAGAATAAATTCTATCAATTTTACAAACTAACCACTTAATTTATATTGTCCTACTTTTATAATAACATCTCTTGTCTTTAAACACAATGGTTTAATTTTTTTTAGCAATAGTACATTGGTTCAGTGGAACATTGGTTAGTGACCCTGGCTAACGGCTCCAAGAGCCGTGGGTTGGATTCCCACTCGCGACAAAATAAATATTTATTGTGTGATGTTTGTTCAGTGTCTGAGTGTGATTATGTATTTATAAACATCTATGTATGTATGTATATCAGTCCCTGACTAGAAACTAGAAAACCTCAACCCCAAACTGTGGAAAGTGGAAATGTCCCAGATATTTCGATAAGAAATATTTTTTTCTTTTTTCAAGCAAAATGCACAAGCGGGCCAATGATGCAGTTCATTGGTACATGAACGAGTTGACTTCCCGGATCGTAGCTCAATCCGGGAGACCTGATGACAGGTACCATCTGGGGAAAATGCTGCTGCAGAGCTTTAAGGATAAACCGGATTTGCTGATGCAGGTAAGATCAATTAGCCTAGGCAAATAGACATTCAAGGTATTACGAGTATTAATTAGATCGATGGGGACGTTTTACAGATTAATTGTCACTAGTGACCCGCCCTCGCTTCGATTCGGGTATATTATACTCGTACCTAAAAGCATTCCTCTTGAATCCCTCTATCTATTAAAAAAACCCATTAAAAACTGTTACGTAGTTTTCAAGATTTAAGCATACATACATACATACAGACTTGGGTAGTGACTTTCCATTCTTATACTATGTAGTGATACTGTTCCCAACATTCATGCCAATTTTCAGCTTTGTACGAATTATTGTAACCTTACCCTAATTTTCGATGCTGATTTGTCTAGGCTAAATAGTTCATTTAGCCTAATAACTGTTCCTGCGCCTGATCACTCATAGGTTATTGGATTGTAGTCTCAATGAACTATGGGAGTGAGGAAACAGAGAGTACAATATATTTGTGCATTCTCTATAATAGTTCTTGCGCAGTAAGCTGATTTAAATTGTTATTTTGACAAGCAACTACCAACTGAACCTGCACACCTACGAAGAAATTCTAAGGTCGTGTAGTCAACCAGCCCGCACATGGCCAGTTTGGTTGACGCGCAGAACGCACTACACACAATCCCCAGACTAATAGTAGTACAAGTACATAATAATTTGGGCATGAACAATAATACATGAAAAAGCGTCGATGGCCGAGTGGTTAATGTCGTTGCCATGCGAGGGCTCACGTACTACAGTGTTTTTCAAATTTGAGATTCATATGTACGATTATTCGACGCTTTAACGGTGAAGGAAAACATCGTGAGGAAACCTGCACACCTACGAAGAAATTCTGAGGTTGTGAAGTCAACTAACCCGCACTTGACCAGGGTGGTTGACTAACGCCTAATCGCCTTAGGGTAGGCCCGTGCCTCAGCATTGGGGACATAATACCTATTAGCTAACAAGTGACCCGGACTCGCTTCACTTCGGGTGATTCTTATTCTCATCACAACATCTACCTGCATGAAAAAATTCAGCCCGATCCGTCCAGTGGTTTGGGCTGTGCGTTGATAGATCACCATGTCAGTCTCCCTTTGAGTCACCGTTTGAGTTATTGTATTTAGATGAGGATAATGATGAACCATTGTTTCGCAGATCGACGGGGCAACAGGGGACACAGAGACCAGCGGTTCTGCCCACGAGCGTGCAGTCAAATGTGCTATCGCTCTGCGGAACGCCGGCGTGACGCACGGAGATGTTATCGTGCTTATGGCTCCCAACCACATCGACCTGGCCATACCGTTCTACGCCGCGTTGTTCCTTGGAGTCACTAATGCCGCTATCGACAGGAATTTGGTTGTCCGTAAGTGTCCCTTATAGTAACAGAGCCCACGACCAAAACCATGTCTCATAGCAATACGGCAAAAACCCTATAAAATCTTTAGATTGTATGATTCTGAACCCGACTAGGTATATAGTAACGGTCGAAAGTGTAGCAACTGCGTGGGAGGCCATTTCTGCTGTGTCAAAAAAAAAGGCAGTCGGTATTATAGCAATACGTCTGATAGTGATAATGTACATAGATTTTATAATTGTATTACGAAAAAGTTTGTTTTCAGACATTTTGTGCGTAGCACATAGCCTGAGCGCATTTTTGAAAATGTCAACAAATTTAGCCGACCTGTATCATAGCAATACGGATAATATTTTTTTTAACTTTTCGTTTTGCTGCCTTGATTACCAAAAACCTGTTTTCAGACACTTTAAGTGTAGCATATGGAGTATATGCTAAAACGAAAATAACAAGTGTGCTTTAAATAAAACCAAAACTATCAAATCAATCAGTATTTAATTTCAACAGCCTCATCGCTTGTTACGCCCCTGCCCCTTTCTTACTATTATTCATTGGTTTCATTCAAGATACCTCAATACGATTCTTAAATGATATCTTAGTATCGAAAAGTTGTCTGATAGAGAAGATGCTACACTTCATTTGTCTGATATAATATTTTTTGCACATGTGGACAACTTATTCTATCATGTCTAGCAATTTTCAGACATATTGCTATGATACCGATCGGTAAAATTTGTTAACATTTTCAAAACGGTCTCAAAATTTTATGCGTCCACATTTCCGTCTGAAAATTGTTTTGTTCGCATCAAATAACCAAAATTTACTAATAAAAAAGATTTTCAGACGTATTGCTTTGAGACATTTTTTTTGTCTCATTTTTAATCTGTTTAAGTGATTTTACGGGTTTGCGCTACACCAATAACGTCTGAAAAATATGTTTCCGGTATCTCAGAATCATCATTTAACTACAGTCTGCAAATCAGACATATTGCTATGATGCAGTTCGGTAAAATTCTTTGACAATTTTGAAAATTCGGTCAGATCAAACGCTACGCGGAAAATGTCTGATATTGGTATTTTCGAGTTCAGAATAATCTTATCTATCGATTTGATGCGGTTTTGGCCGTATTGCTATGAGACAAAAATTTTGGTCGTGGGCTCTGTTACTATTAGCACACGGTGAACCTTTATTATCGTTATAGTCTTCGGCTGTCACCAGACCAGACATTTCATAGAAAATCCTGGTAAAGTTGTATTCCGATGGCAAGTCTTAATGTGTTTTTAAATAATAGGATTTTAGTGCCTACTCTGGACGTGGTTACTAAATTCCCTGCAACAGGGAAATTTTGTATGAACCCCAATTTTGTAGTAAAACTGTTTCCTGAAAGCGTTGATGGCCGTGTGTGTGTTTAAGGTCTTTGCTTGCCATGTGAAAAGTCGCCGGTTCTAACTCCGCCACGTATGTGTTTTCAAATTTGGAATTCATAAGTTTTATTGGACGCTTAAACGTTAAAGTTTGAAGAAAGTTGTAGAAAAACATCTTGAGAAACCTGCACACCTATGAAGAAATTCTAAGGTGGTGTAGTCGCCCGCCCTAGTTAAGGGCTAGGACCGTGCCTCACCAGTGGGGACCTATATAGGCTGATGATGATGATGTTTCCTGAATATGATTTCAGAGGAGCTCCGTGACACCTTCGAAGTGAACCAGCCGAAGATAGTCTTCTGCCAGAGCGAGAAGGCACCAGTGATCCAACTGGCTCTGAACGAATTGGAGATGGATACGATGATAGTAACCTTCGACAAGGGAGACTACCTCTGCAGCTTCGAAGAGTTCATTGAGAAGTACTACGATGGATCGCCTGTTGAAGATTTTCAGTGAGTTTTTTGACACACACGGCCATCTGACCTTTAGGAACAGTCATAAAATATGAAATGAAACAAAAACAAAGTTTGTGAAATATTTAACAATGAAATTGCCATGCTGTCAATTTGACTACCTTGGTCTTTTTAGTGTTAAACTAGACAGAGGGCTACTAATAGGTACTGCTACGAACTACTATGGGTGTCAGAGACGGGTTCTTTTGTTATTGTTATAGTTCCTGGATAAGAACAAAACATTGAATACGATTTGGTAGTGTAATGGTTGTTTTTTATTAACGATTTAATAACGAAATTATTATGTAATTGGTTAAAGATAATTCGCTCTAATTGCAATTAATTGACATTATTTTGGGTCATTATCTACCTAAGGCAGTGTTGTTATTCTTGTGTTTTTACTTACAAAAAATTATATTACCGGATTCATATAATAATCAAGGACATGCATCGGAGCAATCTTGGATTTTTTTTTGTCTGTAACATCTTGTTGTTGTGTTTACCTCCGTGATTGATCCGGAGACATCGTATTTAGGCATTAATTATATTGATTAACGCTGAGTCATTTTGATTTTGAAGATTATACCATTCGTAATTAATGGCGGCTACAAAATACAGTAATGGAGAATGCTAAACTAAAATCTTGAACTTATACACTGGTCACTGTCCGCCCATTAGTGCGGCGATTACGTAATACATAAGCTAAAATTGTAGAGAAAGCGTCGTTGACTGAGTGGTTAAGGTCGTTGCTTGCCATTCGAGTGGTCGCCAGTTCAAGCCAAGCCACGTACCACTATATTTTTCAAATTTGAAATTCATATGTACGATTATTAGACGCTTTAACGTTGAAGGAAAACATCGTGGAAACCTGCACACCTACGAAGCAATTCTTAGGTTAGATCAACCAACCCGCACTTGTCCAGCGTGGTTGACTAAGGCCTTATCGCCTTAGTTTAGGGTAGGCCCGTGCCCCAGCAGTGGGGACGTATATGGGCTGATGATGAAGTATTAAATATTCATTTTCGAAATACCTACCTATGATTGACTAGAGAATGTGTAATACCTAGGTAGTCATAAATGGATGATGACGATGATGATTTTTGTATTAAATTTAGTATTTCTGCTAAACTTTGTTTCAGAGCAGAAGATTTCGATCCTGACGAGACTGATGCTCTTCTAGTAGCAACAAGCGGAACCACGGGTCTGCCGAAAGCGGCCGCTGTCACCCACAAGAGATTTGCTATAAATGCACCGTATTTGTAGTAAGTAGTATGTAATTAGATGTATGTGTGTTGCTTTACATACTTACAAACATAAAATCACGCCTTTTTCTCAGAGTGGTAGGCAGAGATCACTTCCTGCCATGTGCTACGGTCCTGGCACACCACTTTCGCTTCATCCACATCCACTAACTTTACATGATTCCTAATTTATTAATTGTTTGGTATTCTTGAGAGGATGCGCTAGCTAGACTAGAATGGAGGTGTTCATGTAATGTTAAGATGGTTACGTAGATTTAACGCAAAGTAAATGACTTATAAAATTGTTATTTATTCCGGCCAGGCGCTAGGTGCGTAAAATGCCTAAGAGTAATTTTTCAGTAAGAAGTTCGTAGTTAACGAAGCGCTAAGTAACCTATACCAGAGCCGCTCTAAGTTGGCCGATTTGCTACATGTCAGACTGACTGCACTAGTCTTTGAGTATAAAGCCACTGGAGATGCCTTACACGGGCGACCCCCTCCGGCAAAGTACATTGGTCAACTGTTCAAACACGTTTAATAAAACTACTTGTCGCTGCACCACCGCCATTTTGCATTGATCCCTGTCGCGTGACGTTACTCTTGAAAAATGGTTAGTTGTGCAGTATTCTCGTGTAAAAGGCGATCGAGAGCTCAAATTCGCAACAAGAGCGCGTTTAGTATCATATCTAAGTGTTTTTATTAACTTTTAAACGTGTATTTAAGAAGAATTGCCATTTAAATAAAAAGTCGTTGCGATACGTAAACGACAGAAAAAATAAACAAGAATACAGTGGTACGGGGGCTAGTGATGTCACAAAGTCAAAAAAGCGACTCGACATTTGAATGAATCATTCACTCCCTGCAGTTAGTTGTATAATCCGTTTTTTACTTTAATTTTGAATTAAATTAAAGGTCTAAACATATGTTATATTTAAATCTTGTAAGATGAATTAGAAAAATTACTTTTCTTTCCTCTGGTCATACGATATTGAAATTTAGTCTGAAAATGAAAAGAAATTCTGTGACTCCCTTAGAGATATTTTTAAAGACATAGATATTTTAACCGTATCCTCTCAGTACATTTTGGACTGTATCTTATATGTTTACAAGAACATACAATCATTTAATATCGGATCCTCACCATTTTAACACCAGTAATAAACATAAGTTTGCCGTTTCAAGGCTCAGGCTTCAAAAGACTGGAAAGTCGTTCTTGGGTTTAAGCACAAAATTGTTTAATAAGATCCCACAAAATGTTATTGAATTACAATAATCAGTACAAGATAGTTCAGTTCATTCACCAAACTGATTTTATTTTATTCTTTGTGTCATCACTATTTTTTTCGTATGTGTGTTGCGTAGTTACGTGAAAACTTTGTTTGTGTGCGTGTATTGTTTGAAGTGTTGAACATTTTTGTAGTGTGCGTTTATCGTTACAGCAAAATTTGTGTCTGTTGAGTTATTAATTTTTCGGTGGTGTGCTGTACGTGTTTACCTCGCCCCCCGCTAAAAGTGGCGAAAAAATTTGTTAGAAGCGTTGACGTTATGGCATCTCCAGTGGCTTTATACTCAAAGGCACTAGTGAGGAACACCGGAAAAATTGCCGAAGTATATAAGTAACAGTTATTTCCACTTTATAACCAAGCAAGGTCTAATTATAACAAATTTTTATTAAAAACATTAATTCACATCCAAAAGATTGAATTTAAGTTCCTTATTTATAAATATATTTATTTTTAAAATACAATACTTATTAAATCCTTCATCCTATTTTTAAAAATACCTGGTGAGTATTACCCACTACGTCACTATGAAAACGTGTCAAACGGCGTAACCTTGTAAAAGCGTAATACAGAGTGGAAATTTTACGTTTTCTTTTTATAATTCAATTATTTTAGGTAATAAAAGACAAATAACTAGATAATTATACCGGAGCCGTTCTTAGAAGACTGATTTGACACTTTTTATTTTATATTTTGCATTTATCCTTGTTAAGAGGAACATATTTACGCGAATCATAAAGAACAACTTTTAAAAATAATACGTTATTTCAAAATTTCAAATGCACATAATTATCTAATTATTTGTCTTTTATTACCTAAAATAATTGTATTACGCTTTTACAAGGTTACGCCGTTTGACACGTTTTCATAGTGACGTAGTGGGTAATACTCACCAGGTATTTTTTTAAAATAGGATGAAGGATTTAATAAGTATTGTATTTTAAAAATAAATATATTTATAAATAAGGAACTTAAATTCAATCTTTTGGATGTGAATTAATGTTTTTAATAAAAATTTGTTATACTTAGACCTTGCTTGGTTATAAAGTGGAAATAACTGTTACTTATATACTTCGGCAATTTTACCGTTGTCCCTCACTAGTGCAGTCAGTCTGACATGTAGCAAATCGGCCAACTTAGAGCGGCTCTGGTATAACTCTATAGGTAACTTTACAGTACTGGTCAAGCAAAGAGTTTCTACATCCTTTCCTTTATCCTGATAGGTTCTAGGTAGTTCTGTAAAAATCGCACACACTTTTAAATGGTAGGTATGTTAGTAGTAAAAAAATTTAATGAGTTGACGCAGTGTTACAGATCTCTACACCAACGATGGGCCTTTTTACTATATCATTTTAATTTTAAACTGTTATGGTTACGCACATTAGAAAACTGAAATTGTCCGGGATATTTACCATGTTGTTTTGTGTTCAGAAACCGTGATCATGGCATTAAAACAAAACAACATGGTAAATATCCCGGACAGTTTCAGTTCTCTTTACTTAACCGTAGAGGCCTAATTATTTTATTTTTTCTCTCAAAGTGTAAGGTACAGCCAGTTCCCAACCCCCACGAAGACGGTGCTGGTCGGCGCTCCGCTGCAGTGGCTCACAGCCCTAATGCAGTTCACCCTCACGCCGATACTGCACATCACGAGACTGCAGACCTCTGACCCTGCACCGCAGAAAGACCACTTCTACCACCTCATCAATACTTACAGGGTAAGTGCTGATTAAGTAGGCAGTGTTGTTATTTTTAACTCTTTAAAACGGTGGCAGTTGAACATTGAGAATATAGTTTCATGATGCAATGTAAGTTATAAGTAACTACATAAGTTGGGGGCAGGCATGATTGGTAGACCTAGAAAAGCTCTCAGAATACTAGGACTGCTCTGCCACCTAAACTGATGATAGGACTCATGCGTTCACTTTCAGGCTAAACCTAAATTCGAACGTCAATTAAAAATATTTACCTAAAGAAAACATTGCTAATAATATTCAGTAAGGATGTTTCGTTGTGTATTCCGTATATGGTCATAAATACCATGAATAATAATATGTATGTCGCAGTCGTATTGTATAATCCGCCGTATTACATTGCGGCTAGTCGTTATCAAAAACAGGGCCGTTATGTATTACGGCGGATCGACGATTAGCCGGATTGTCATTACGATACGTTCTACATTTTTGCGATTCATGTTCAGTCGTATTGCACTTTATTCAATATTGTAGGGTGAACACGTCATGTGATAACAAAATAAAACAGGGTTTAATTGAAAATCAATTTTAATGAGAAAAATAAAGTTTATGTACCTACTCGGACATGTATAATAGGTTTGTACTTTGAGTTGCGTAGGTGCGAAAGTATAATAATAAATAAAAAAATTATGAATTAGAAAATTCGCAGTTGGGCATAGGAAGACAAACATTTCAATAGCCTTTTTTGAATATAAAGTTTGTTTTTTACGGTATACAGCATTTTGTCTCGCCCGCCGTGGCCAATTTTCTTATGAATTTCCATCAGAGTATCGAAGTATTGCTCCATGGGTATAACGCGAATGCTATGGTCCTCAGGATTATTTTTCAAGGTCAGATAATCTTCACCAGCAACATTCATGAGGTCATATTTTTTGCACCAATAATACTGTGTAGGATTCCGCCGAATACCAGAATCCATAGCCACTTTAGCAGTTTTGATATGCAATATAACCTCTACAACTCGTTCTTTGGTCCATGAGACATTGAGACGAATAGAAATAGTTCAATTGCACGTCCAATTTATTCTTAAAGTCACTATTTACACTCGTATTTGTAACTTTTATTTCTTTAAAACCACTGTTAAAATCATATTTTTGTTAAATACTTTCTGTATTCGAGGCCATTGTTGTTATTATGACAGGCAGCGCCGCGAGCGATGAACATGGGAACTAAAAACTGTCAAAGAGGCGGTTAACGACCCGCTCATTGACATTACGGCTAGCCGCATTAAATAACGTTTAGCGCCGAACACATTCCGGCGGAATTTCATTCAGCCGTATTCAATCCGGCTAATCGTTGATCCGCCGTAATACATAACGGCCCTGTTTTTGATAACGGCTAGCCGTAATGTAATACAGCGGTTTATACAATCCGACTGCGACATGTATTCGCTATGTGCGCGATGACAACGCCTCTAGTGGCGACAACTATTCAGGACTTGAGATCTGTCATATCATAGCAAATAGATGTTTTGATAACGATTTTTGACTAGTTTTTCAACGAAAATAAATGAAAATTGTAAAAAGTGAGTGTGTATATTATACCAAGTGATTTTCTTACTTCACAAAAATATGAATATTATTATACGTACTGAATTTCCATCGATAAAACATGATATAAATTTCCAACCACTAACTGTGCAAAAAGGGAAGAAATTAGTAGGAATAGAACAGCATTTTAGAAATTGAAGAGCTTAGGACGAACGGACAAGACATCTTAATAAGTTACTCTGATTATATGATAAATCTCTGTGACACAAACTCACTACAAAACATCATTAAACGTGAGCACATACCTGCCTACTTATCAAGTTATAGAAATTAGATCCTTGAGTCAGCTTCATGTCAGCATAATTCATTTAATTATTAATTGATTGTTTATTTTAATTCCAGATAAATGATGAACATGTCGTTACAAATGTTGAGTGCGACTGTGTTTATAACCAAAGCAGCAAGTGCAAACATGTTGCTGCTCTAATGTCCATTTTATTGTTGAAAACTAATAAAACTTGCACGACCTGTTATTTCCATTGTATCTACAATTTACAGCAGCATGTACCTACCTCCTACTGTGACCTATATCGCAAATTTTAACGTTTTTACTTACAAATACAAAGAAATTTATGAAATTAAAGCAATTTGACACGTGACAGCCCAAATTAATTCACATTTCTGTCACATCGTGCGCCTCTATCGATATGCCGTCCCCCACCACCCACTTCGCACATAGCGAATAACACCATCCACTGTGGATTCAGATTTTCGTAACACAAGTGCTTTAGTTAGTTATTATGGGATCCGATTAAAAATTAGAGTATATTGCCTGCGTCATGGAATACTATACCTAATGTTGAGGTACTTAGTGACACATGAAGAATTGGATCAAATCTATACTATATTAAAACTGTAGAAGCAAAAATTATTGTACTTTGGATAAAAGGGTTAAGAAGAACCTCGTTTTTTTATAGTCGATTAAAAACCGAGTCAGGGGTACTTATGAGCCGTTTTGGAGGTCAGTCGAAACAAACAAACAAACAGGCAGAGATATTTTTATTATTTTTAAAATATGGAGATGTGTTAAAAGATGTTGTTTTATTTTAATAAGCTCCTGATATTTCGACACTTGCAAGCGCCATGATCTTTGGTCAACTGTAGACTGCGAGAATGGCGGTAGGTCTAAGAGCAAACATACCGGTCTACCCTCTTTTTCTTCTTTCTCTTTTTGACAGCCAACTTACCTCTATATCTTTTTTGACAGCCAACTTACACAATAATGAGTCCAACCATGGTGATGTCGCTGATCAAGCCCGGTGACCGAGAAGCGTGCGATTTCACTAGTTTCGAGGAGATCATCATGGGAGGAAGTGCGGTACCCCCTGCTCTGATTGATGAAGTCAAGGTATGAGTATAGTGTGGAAGATGCGGAGGAAGTAAGGTCGAAGAAGGAACTTTTTGTATATGTCCCGTACACTAAATATTACACATTACTTTGTACATAATCATCATCTGCCCATGAACATTCATACTGCTGGAGCACGGGCCTACCCTAAACTAGGGCGATAAGGCCTTAGTCAACCACGCTTACCAAATGCGGGTTGGTTGACTACACAACCAAAGAATTTCTACGTAGGTTCCTCACGATATTTTTCTTCACCGTTGCGTCGAATATTCGTACCTATTTCGTAATTTTATATTTTATACTTACTGAAACTTTAATGTAGGGGAGAGGGGGGCAGTTTTGAACATTTTTAAAACTTTGTCCTATATCTTAAAATTCTTTAGTTTTATATCGTTTTATAGTTTCGCAATGCTTAACCCGACCATTATGCCATAAAATTTCAGTATCATATGAAGAAGAATATTTAAGATATAGCCGTAATATCAATTATAATAGCAGTAGTCAACTGTTCAAATCTGCCCCACTCCTGGGGCAGCTTTGAATTCATATGGGGCAGTTTTGAACTATCCTTAAAAAATGAAATTTAATGACTTTTTATACTTTTTCTTATTAATTTTATTAAAAGAAAACAAATTAGAAACGATTGAGATCAAGTATCATTGCCACATTAGAAATTAAAAATGATAAAATAGTTCAATATGGTGATTGATGATGATTATGGGGCAGTTTTGAACTATCCTTAAAAAATGGATTTTTAATGACTTTTTATACTTTTTTATATTAATTTTATTAAAAGAAAACAAATTAGAAACGACTGAGATCAAGTATCATTGCCACATTAGAAATTAAAAATGATAAAATATGTACTAGGAATAACAAACTTCTATTTAAATAATATTAATTAACATACGGAAACAAATAAAATTATTAATTAACATTATGAGGTCAATCAAAGGAAACCCAAAAATAAACGAGATATAAATAAAACTGCAGTCTTCATGTCTCATCAATTTCATTCTCTCTCTTTTTTTTATAGTTGGGTACCATTATTACCTTTAAATGAAAAAGATACAGATATTTATTCCTATTGAACATTACGCTAACAAATATATTCCATGTTAGAATAAAATAATAAAAAATAATGCATTTTAACAATCTCAGTATTTAAGACTGAAGGTGGGGCAGTTTTAAACAATGTTCAAAACTGCCCCCTTTATTTTGTTCAAAGCTGCCCCAATGGTCCTTGAAAAACAAAAAACGTTTTCCTTTCAAATATTTTTTAAAATTGTTAGTAATATCTGCTTTATTGCGTGATATATGAAACCTTCTGACTAAAAAAGTAAAAAAACACTTCATTTGCCTTGAAATGAATCTCTGAGATCCTTACGCGCGAATTTCAAAAAGTGTAAAATTCAAACTCGTAAAAAAAAACTCCTCGTAACTCGTCGGCAAGCTGTCTAATGTGAGCAGTGATAAGTGACAGCTATGCGGGTTAATGTTACCACTACCCAAAAAAAAAACTACAAAAATTCTTTACATTAAAGCTTGTTAAATACACTTTTTCAAAGGTGCCCCTGTTCAAAGCTGCCCCCCTCTCCCCTACAGGATCTTATCGCGTTCTACTGTAGGTACTATCGGCAACGCTGGCGGTCGACCACCTATAAGGTGAAAATCGCTTGGCAATTTCGCGTCTGTCAGAGCAAGCCCCGCCCAATTGCGGTCAAGGAGCTGGCGATTATTTTTTGGTAGATATTTGAGGCATGCTGAAAACTTGTCCTGTACCTCTCCTATTATATCCCAACACAAACCCGCAGACCTGGCTGAGTACCGGGGCTAAACCAAACCCCCAATTTTTTTTATTTAAAAATATATTTTATAGTCCAAAAAAATATAATTTGTCAGTTCACCTGACAGGTAGAAGTTCCATCGAAATAATTTGTCTTAGTGAGTCTTATTTTTTAGTTATAAATAAAAATATGAAAAATATTTTTGGGGGTTTGCTTTAGCCCCGCTACTCACCAGCCAGGTCTGCAGTTTCGTATTGGGATATAATAGGAGTGGTACAGGATAAGTTTTCAGCTTGCCTCAAATACCTACCAAAAAATTCTTGCTAGCCCTCCTACTATTGGAACGATTTTGCTTGGATTATGACAGATTTTCTTTAAGTGCTATTCTATTGGCCAGTGGGCGGGGCTAATGGCGTTTAAAGAAATCTGTTTGAAAAGTGTACTACCGCCAAAATTTCTGGTTGTACAGCTGCATACAGTTTCTTACTGCTTGACAATTCGACTGGCTTTCCAATCTTAGAATTTAATCCGTTTCAACCATATTATTTTCATCTTTACATTGCAATACTTTAAGGGTCTACGCTGTGTTACTTGGACTAATACAAAATTGCCTTGATTCGTTATCCCCAAGTCCCAGTACCATTCCACAAGTACCTATAATGGAGAATGTTACTTTGTATGCAAAATATATAGTAACTTTGTCACAGTAAAACCTTTTAAGTCTATACAATATTTTTTGTTTCATGTCAAAACATAAATTAGATCCCTTATAAGTACATCTCGGTAACTTAGTGACATATCGAAATAATGTTTACACACACTCATTTATTTTCTATGGACTATAGGTTAAAAATCGAAACTACATATTTAACATTCTTTATTATTTTTAAATGTTTTTAATATTCTGTGTTTCCCAGACCCTCCTGTCTCCCGGCGCTGAGGTGGTGAACTGCTACGGCATGAGCGAGCTCAGCTGCGTCGCGTTTGCGTGGGACAATTCACCTCCAGGCTCCAGTGGGAAGCCTATGGGATGTTTCCGGTACCGGGTACTGAAGCTAGCTAATCCATATCCATATAAAGCGTGAGCGCGAGCGTCCAACCGATCCAACCGACGATGGCTGCCGATCTCAATTGAGATCAACCAACTGCTCGGAACATATATAGAGTTTGTGCTGTGTGTTTGGTACACACTTGTGTGTGTGCCAAACAATTTTGTATACACCTTTATTACGGAGTTATAATGATAATGAAAAAAATCGACATGATAATCGTGCCGGCTAAAAAAGTTATAATGGTCAAAAATCACGAATATCAGTTTCTCGAAGCCGTTTCTATGAACCGGCAGTCATTGTCAGTGAGATGAAAAAACTTATTTTTTAGGTACAAAAATTGGTTGTCCATATTTAAACATGTTTATGTTTGCTTCTAGTTGATCAACGTGGAAACAGAAGAAGATGTTTTGGAACCGAATTTACCGGGTGAATTATGGATCAAGGGACCAGGGGTCTTCAAGGTGAGTTCTCATGTAATTAATTTCAAAGATCCATAACTTTTTTATTCATATTTTTTCCCCGTATCCTGAAATATCATATGAAAAATGCAAAAATCTACTGGTTTGGTTCATCTCCATCAAATTAAAATATTATTTCATAAAGTTTTGTGGGAACTGATGATGACATCAATTATTTTAAATTTACTGCAACATTGCCATAATGCTTGTTTTGCACGATAATTTATTATATTCTATTTTATTATTATTCTAGGGCTATTATCGCAACCCACAAGCTACTGCAGAGACATTTGCGGAAGACGGCTGGTTCAAAACCGGGGATCTGTTCTGCAGAGACGAGAACTGGAATTACTTCTTCGTGGAACGAATCAAGCTGCTTCTCAAATATAACAGCGCCCATGTAAGATGGTGTTTAAATATCTACCATGATTCATGAAGCACCTAACCAGGACTTGATGTTCTAAAAAAATATTTCGACGAATGGAGAACCTTCTCTTTTTTTTGGATTCGGTTAAAAAACATGTGCACGTTTCTGACTTAACAATATTTTTTGGCTTGTAATCCAATATCCTTAGTAATTTTCAATGGAATCTCTGTATAGAATAAATATCAACTGGATGAGGGCAGTGGGGGTAAAATTAGAGGTAAAATTAATACTGTTTTCATTTTTTATTCGTCCCATTCCCATTGAAGTAAAACTGAGTGATAAAATCAGAAATGAAATAATTAGGAAATGTTGTGGTGTGAAATAAAATGTAGTGCTTAGGGTTGTTCTCAACCCCAGTCACTCCATCTTCTTTAGCCTTCTGGGTATGCTTAGATGGCTTGGTCATGTTGAGAGGATGAATAAAAGACGATACTCAAAAAGAAAATATAGGGATAGTATAAATGGGAATGACACCAGGGGAAAGCCAACAAAACAAAAAGACCTTTCATGACCAAATAAGTAGGTCAAATCTTGAAGAAAGGTCAAATTAGAATTAGATTGATGGATGTGGAAGAAGTGAAAGTGGTATACCAGGACCGTAGCACATGGCAGGAAATGGTCTCTCCCAACCCCACCGGAAAAAAGGCGTGACAGTATGTATCATCATCATCATCATCAGCCCAAATACATCCCCACTGCTGGAGCACGGGCCTACTTTAAACTAGGGCGACAGTATGTATGTGTGTACTTATTCCTCAGATATCACCAGTAGAATTGGAAAATGTGATCCGTCAACACCCAGGAGTCCATGATGTTGCTGTAACGGGTATCCCAGACCCGGAGCGAGGGGATCTGCCGGTGGCTTGTGTCGTTCGCCGCCCCGGGAGTGATGTCACCGCTGACGAGATCAAGAATCTGATCAAAGGTGAATCGAGATTTCTTTTCCTGATTGACTATGATGATGTAAACTGCCTCGTTGGTCTATTGGTAGCAAGTGCTGCGTTAGGACCGAGAGGTCCCCGGTTCGAATCCGGGGTCGGGCAAAATTTGTGTGAGTTTTTCTGTGATGAAATTACTCAGCCCGGAGTTAGGAAGTTGGCGGTTGAACGCCCGTGCCTCGGAAAGCACGTTAAGCCGGTGGTCCTGCGCCCGATCTCTCATCGGTCATGTCGGATTGCCGTCTCACCGAATAATGAGAGTAAGGGAATAGAGAGCGCACTTGTGTTTGCGCGCACACTTGTGCACTATAATATGTCCTGCGCACTTGGCTGATCTCAATTGAGATCGGCCGCCATGGCTGAAATCGATCGGACGCCTTTTTATTTTTTTGTATGATGATGTAAGTTGGAGTAGCCTTGTTATCATCACCAGACTTACGGGTTCTATCATCCGTAAATCGTGGCTGAGGCGGGTTTCTCTGACTCAGAACGAGGCAACGTAGAATCTGCGTTTTTTTATTTTTTTATAATAGGCTAAAAATAGGGATGGTAAGCGGTAGTAAGATAAAATATGAAGTCGACTGGCACAATAGATATTGAGCCTGTCGCACTCAATCTGAAGGCCTGTTTAAATGCCGTTTCACGCCGCGCCTGAAGAGCCCGGGATCATAGGATATTTTTATTTCAATGTGCTGGTCACCTTTTTGATTCCTTATCTGATCAATAAAAAATAAATTATCTATAAATTACTATCTACTGTTTCTATATGAAAAAAAAAACTGCCTAATCATGCGTGAATCATGCTTATCAAACCGTTTAAACCGTATATTGTATTATTTGTGGTTCCGAATTTAATAAATAGAATAGAAATACTTATGTTAAGTTTTGCACACGCCTTAGTTGATAAAGAAAGATATAAATAAAAAAATTCACATCACATACATTTTTGATGATTGCCGAAGATGATTTTGTTCATTTACCGTTGTTTTGATTTGTTTGTGATTCATACATAGAGTTCCGTCCGTTCCGTTCGGCGTGGAGTCTCGCATTGGTATTGAGCTGTGCGGGTCCGAGTTGGTCAGTCCGCCGGACGGAAGGGCCCCCGTTTCTACGGGTCTCCCTGGTCAGCGGGCTGACCCGCTCCGCTCGCACAATACCGCCGCTAAGACTCCACTGGTCCGGCGCTTGCCGCAACAATGGTCCCCCCTGGCTCCAGTTCGTACAGTGCTGATCCCGGAACGCGACCTGACCGAGAGAGGCCGGAGTCACTTGGCGGGTTTTACGCAACTGTATGGTGGTAAAAAAACCATCTGTCCGTCTGTATAACAAAAGTGTAATGATAAAGACTCAGATTTCCCCACCCTTAGCCCGACTTATTTGTTTCAGATAATCTATCGGATGCGAAATGTTTGAGAGGAGGAGTGATATTCATGAATCAGATACCAATGACAGCTTCTACAAAGATTCATAGGAGGAAACTGAAGGAGATGGCCCTTACCTTGGATAAGGAATAAGAGTACACTTTTGATTAGCTCGGTGGTACAGTGGTTAGTGACCCTGGATGGTTCCAAGAGTCGTGGGTTCGATTTCCACTCGGGACAAATATTTGTGTGAACATCGGTGCTTGTTCTGTGTCTGGGTGTGAATATGTATTTAAGTATGTATTTATTAATATCTATGAATGTATATCAGTCTCTGATCATTGAAAAAGCTTTGCTTAGATTGGGGTCAGATGACCGTGTGGAAATGTCCCAGATTTTTTTATTTCCTTAGTTTGAATTTACCTACTTGCAATTTTCAACCTTAAACGCTTATTTAACTCAAAGCTTAATATTTTTCACATTTGTCAAGGGCGTTCTCTTTTCATCGGGTTTCTCTAAGGTAAAGAAATATTTCCTACTTGTGTACTACTAAATAATAAAAACATTAAGACAAGGCGTTTTATGTACCATCTTTTGTGCCTTCAGCGTTAACAATTTAAAACAGGTAATTGAGCCCAAAAGCGAACAAACGATGCTGTTTTAAGAAGAACAAAATTAATAGAAAGAAATAAAGTGAAATATTATCACACATTATTTACCGGGATTTTGATAGACAGTACATCAGTTTTATTATACACCTGTACCACCACACAGGTAAGGTACAGTCGCCAAATTTCGTCCCCCAACCTAATTCCGTCCCCCTTGGTTTCTTTTTTTGTATTTAACGCCACCTAGTTTTTTTGGTCCAAATCAAAAGTTCGAACTGTCAATCGGCCATGGCGAACAATTCTTGGTGAGATATTGCTCCTGTCACAAAATATTTAAAAAAGTAAAAAATTTTTGAGGGTGAGTTTTGGATCCAAATATTGTCTAAATAGTTTTACTTTCGATAGGATTGACATACTGTGATATTTTCTTTTCAAAATTTATTTTTATTTCATTGATTTATTCGGATAGAACAACATTTGGGTTACGAGACATGTTTCTTGATGAAATTCATGTTTTAAATACAAGTAGCATAATCCTAATTTCGTCCCCCCGCTTGACCCTAATATCGTCCCCGGGGCCAATACTTACAACTTAATTTATTTAATTAGTTTAGTGTGTAATTATTTTCAATATTTATTTGTTTCCATTATTTAATGCCAGAATCGATATCAAGTGCTAGAATTCAAGATTTTAATGTCGAGACTCCATATTAATTTATAGTTCCTTCGGATTTGCAGCCTATTTGCACAATTTGACTTGAAAATGTATTTATTTCAAGCTATACTAATGGGAGTCTAATTAGATATCAGGAATATAATTATTAACGTTGATTATTGTTAGAATATAATTTAAATTCAAGTACTGCATATATGTTACGCCTAATAATGTACCGGGGACGATATTAGGCGCCAAAATTTACGTTCCTAAAATTCCTAGTTTATTGTAAAAGTTATGATTGTAGAAATATTAACAAAGTTATAGATCTGTGGATTATTTTTATTAATAAAGAAGTAATCTGCCTAGTGTTTGGCGTTTCATTTATAGTTTTACCTATAATATTCTATTTTTATCGTATTTTTTACAAAAAGGGGACGATATTTGGCGACTGTACCTTACAGTCAACGACAAAAGTGGATGCATACTTTTGGGTGTGAAATACATTTTCCCAACTAGCATAAAATTTCATTCTCTTTTAGTTTTCTAGAATTTATTCAGGAAATTAACATGACTACCTACTTCAGAAAATTCTTGGCCTACGCACTAATGTATCACATTTGTTGGTGACTGTACATTCACTTGCTTAAATTACTCATAGGTCTTATGACCTCATTTTAGCAGTACTGCAAAAGATATCTAACGTTTTATCTTTCCCACTTATATGTGCATGTGATAATTACTTTTTCTTGCTTAACCGATTAAGTATAAATCTTGTGCATTTCCTCTTATATTAAGTAGATCGCAATTTATCTCGTAGATAAGTAATTTCTTGCATAGTCGCAATTTAAATAAGAGAATTACCTGCAATAATTACTGTGATACACTTGTTAATTACTTAGTAAAAATACCCCTCACCCATATTTGCTTAATCTTTTCTGCCGTTTATTTATTTGAAACGTTTCTGACTAATTATAATGATTGATGATTAGGTACAGATGTATTTAGGCTTTTCAATTCATTACAGAATAAGTTCAAAACATGATTGGATAGAGTGTAGGCAATTAAGATTTTTTTTTTCAAATTAACTTTTTGATGATTAAAAATTGCGGGCGGCATAGACGACAGGAAAGTATTTAGGTACTTTCAAAATGAATATTTTTGTCACTTTTACACATTAACGTAGTTGTTAAATCAAATAAAGTTAATAAAAATTACATTTTATGTGTTTTTTCTTTAATTTTATTTCATCTATCCATCTTCCAACGTTAGATAGGGTAGGCACGTGCCCCAGCAGTCGGGACGTATATGGGCTGATGATGATGATGATGTATTAAATATTCATTTTCGAAATACCTACCTATGATTGACTAGAGAATTTGTAATACCTAGGTAGTCCTAAGTTGCTTTTACCACAAGTTAATATTTAATGTGATAAATGGCCCTATTACGGTGAAATTAAACTAGTTAGTTATTATAGTTAGTTGGGTACAAAGTTTCTTAGTTTGAATTTTCTACAAAAGTCATTATAATTTATTCAGAAGATACATTAATGCGGCCTTCAAACTTTACCTAAGCCTGTCTTCGTTTGATGTACTGAATATTAGCTTCCTGCCAATTTATACCACAGGCAATTATTTATTGATATATTTTGAACTAGTGACCCGCCCTTGCTTCGCTTCGGGTAAAAAAAAACCATCAAAATCCGATGCAGATTTAAAGATTTTGCATACTTACACACATACAAACACAACACATACAAAGAGCGTTTGCTTTATACTATTACTTTACTTTGTTTTCGATATTTTTAAACTCAGAATAATTTGTTCTGCCAGAATTAACAGTAAATGACTGTAGTATGACTGTAGTAGCATTTTATAGACTGGACAAAAATTTTTCGGCAGTTAGGTATGTTCCGAATGGTTTCCGAGTTACTTGTTTCCCTGTAATTTTCACATGTATCTTTGAATTTTTTTTAAATTTTTTTAATGTTCACTTCCTAAACATTAAGGAAAATGTTTGACAGAAAACAAATGATATTACCAACTTTATCACTCAATGCATATTAATATCGATGAATAATACTTTCAATGTCATAACTTTTTGAATGGGTCATCCGTCTTCAATGTCATCAGTAAAATGTTATCATCACCTAAATCCGATAAGATTGATGCAAGATGATCTTTGCACCTTATAATTGTCACCTTTTTTCTCTATTTCCAGTAGATATGTAGGTAATAATATTGTTAATCCTATCTGTTAGTAGTGATAGGTACCGAAATACATACATACATAGAAACACATCTTTTCCCAGAGGGGTAGGCAGAGATCCAGTGGCGCAGCGTGCCTTGTCGGGGCAAAAATTGTTTGGAGGCCCTCATATGGGGGTAAAGATGGCTTTATACAATTTTGTCATTTGTAAAATAAAATAAATTAGAAAGTTTTTATTTTTTCCATACACACTTTGGGGCCCCCGTTGCCCGGGGGCCCCGTATAATTGATACGGCGGTAGCTACGGCCCTGCAGAGATCACTTCCTGCTATGTGCTACGGCCCTGGCACACCACTTTCGCTTCTTCCACATTCATCGAATTCTTCATGCACACTCGTCGATTACTTGGGTACTTTTTATTTGACCTATCTTCAAGGTGTGACCTATTTGGTCATGGAAGGTCTTCCCCTGTCGACATTTCCATACTAAGGTTATTTATTTTTGTTTACTACTGCAAAATACCAATAAGTCTCTGCGTTTACTTTGCCTATCAAAAAATTGGGCTCTTATTTATTGTTTGACTAAAGGAAGATTATATTTCTTTGCACTCTCTTTCAAACCTAACTGCACTTACACAAATCACACAGCAAACTAGTCATATAGGATCTTCAATAATAAATTCCATCGATTGTCTAGAAAAAATACTAATAGTTTGCCTCCCTATTCATTTTAAAACGCGCGGCTCAGACGTGCGTATCAGGTGCATAAAGTAGCGCTACCATGAACTTAGAAAAGACAGACTCGATATCGCCCATCTAAAAAATGTCTATGAAAAACTTACAGCGCCCCTAGCGGTAACGCTAACTAAAATCGGTGTATGAAAAAAAAACAATTTGATAGGTTTTTGACGTACGTAAGTTTGTGATAGCTAACTCATGGTAGCGCTACAGAATGATACCGCATGCATGAACATACATACATAGAACGACGCATTTTTCCCAGAAGGGTAGGCGGCGTATGATCACTCCATTTAAAATCTGTAGGGAGGCAAACCGGAAGAAAACTGTGAACAACTCACATTTAAGCTGATGGAGCCGCGCCCTTAGGTGCATCTACTGATAATATTGTCCTACATACTTGTTCTCTTCTTATCAAAGACCAAATGCAGTGAATTTAAGGCCACGTCACTTGAACGATACCAAAAAACTCCACATCATTCTTATCAACGTTGCACTAAGCTTGCAAAAAATATGGCTGTCATCGTCCTAGCCTAATCTAATCTGGACCGGTATTAATACTATCTGGGGCTATCGTTCGATTTGATAATGTCTATCTGCCAACATTGGATCAGGTTTGACCGGTTACCGACCACGCCTTACGATAACGTGGTATTTTTGACGAATTTGCCCTATTTAGAAGTGCACTAAAATAGTACCCACGTTTAGGGCATAGGTACACCATGCCATGGTAATGCCCCTGCGGCATGCGTCCTAATGAGTCCTAGGGTGAGTAATAGCGGCACCGCGGCGCCATGTGTAAAAACAGCCTTACGTTTAGAACTCCACGGCGGTTGCGGACCCGCAGCTTACTTCGAATGCAGATTTTTTCATTTGATGATTACTCATCATCTTGAGAAGAGAAGAGATTCTTTTAGAATGGGTATCCACATGATATCATCTGAAGAACGTGCTTGCGGTCTACTGGGTACTACTAGTATTAAATATTAGTTTTTATGGGTCTTCACGCTATATTAGGAGTAGCAAATACATAGCCAATTAACTACTTACTTCCCGACGTTTCGACTGGGTTATTACACCAATCGTGGTCGCGAGTGAACACTAAGTACATAACATAGTACTAGTATTTTTCTGACTCAATAATTTGACAAGTGGTAGGTAAGAGATACATATTAAACTCTTACTACTTATTTTATTGTCTAGAATTTTACAAAATAATAAGAAATGTTACAGATAAGCAATGTCAATTTAGGATCACGAGTTCTTGCATATCCTTTATAATCTGAATAAATATCCTTATCGAAGTCATAAAAACATAAATTACCAATAAATAAAAATGCAAAAGTATCGTATAATTATGTTTTCGAGTTATACTGACCTATCAAAGAATTTCATAAGAGACCATTAATCGGTAGAGATATCGAATGTAATAAAAGTGCGATTATATAAATAATTATGTAAACATATAAATAGGACATGGATAAGTGTATTTCAGTTTATTGTCTGTGCAGAATCGAAGAACATTGCAATGGCTTACTTTGGTAAAGAATTCAAATTTGAGAAGGAAGAGAACTATGAAGAATTCATCAAATCTTTGGGTATGAAACTTTCGCATGTAGACACTGCTTTAAAATACTCTACAATAAGACTGGCTCGGTGGAACAGTGGTTAGTGACTCAGGTTCAAAACCTACGGTTCCAAGAGACGTGGGTTCGATTCCCACTCGGGACAAATATTTGTGTGACGAACATCGGTGTTTGTTCCGTGTCTGGGTGTATTATTAAATATATTTAAGTTTATTTGTGTATCCACTGTTGATCCTGATTTCCGTAACACAAGTGCTTAAGCTACTTACCACGGGATCAGATCAATGTATGTGATGTTGTGTAATATTTATTTATTTATTTAATAACTCCCACAACGGTATGTTGTAAGGCGTCCACACGATTTCGGTCATGGCGGCCGATCTCAATTGAGATCAGCCAAGTGCGCAGGACATATTATAGTGCTCTAGTGTGCGCGTAAACACAAGCGCACTCTATGTTACCTAGCTCTCATAGTTCGGTAAGACGGCAATCCGACATGACCGATGAGAGAACGGGCGCAGGACCATCGGCGTAACGTGCTTTCCGAGGAGCAACCACCAACTTCCTAACTTTTGCCCGACCCCGGACTCGAACCGGGGTCCTCTCGATCCTTACGTAGCGCTTGCTACCAATAGACCGACGATTCAGTTACTCAGGATAATGCCAGTTATTTGTACTTATGATCTAACGAGCGAGCTCTGTTCAATTTCCAATCTTTACATTTATATAACTAAATAAAATTGAAGTCTTTGTGTATGTAATATTAAAACAACGACTTTTTACTAAATGATTGAGCGGGTACCAATAAAAAAAACACAATTTTTAATTTTTTATACGGCTGTCTGTCAGTGTATTCCCGCTTAACTCCGAAACGTCTGGACCAATTTTGACGGGACATTCACTAATTAATAGCTGATTTTACAAGGTTTATAAAAGGCTATTTTGATAAATCATTGTTGCCAAAATCATTTCTACGCGGACGAAGTCGTTGGCGGTCGCTAGTTCCTAAATAACCTCAAAGAAATACTTTAAATGTTCCTTATTCCACCAGCAAGCATCCAGGAAATAGCTTCCACCTACCTGTCGTACAAGCCCAACCAGACGCTGCTGAAGAATGGTGACGAATACACCCTGGTGTTCACCGTACCTGGCACCTCATTCAAGAAAGAGATCACCTTCAAGAGTGGCGTGCAGTTTGAGGAGGAATTTGCTGAAGGTGCTTTGAAGGTTGGTAAACTCTACACGATGTTGCTAAATAATAATCATAAATAAATAACTGGGACATTTTCACACACAGTCATCTGACCCCAAACTAAGCAGAGCTTGTACAATGGACGTCAGACACTGATATACAAACATATTATATTTATTTACACATACTCAAATACTTATTCACACCCAGACACGAAACAAACACCGTTCATCACACAAATATTTGTCCCGAGTAGGAATCGAACCCACACGACTCTTGCTTCCGCCAGCCAGGGTCTAACCACTGTTTCACCGAGCCAGTCGAACGAGTCAATTTTGAGACTGCGACTGACTCTAGAAAGATCTTCCTCAAGTCAAAAAATATTTGAAAAAAAAAATATTCATTTGAAAATAGTTAGTAGAGTTATTGATTGGCTACATCTCGTCAAAGTTGCGGATGTGTCGATTTTGTGGCAGGTAAGTATTGCTGTGAGATGAAGAATTCATAACATGTGAATAATAAATAGACTTGTATCCTAGACCACCACATTTATCGCTAGCTTCACCACCGGACTTGCGGGGGAGCGGATGGCTCTCACCCCTTATCACATTTTATCGATGTCATCAGATACCTAACAATTGGGAAATTTTTATTTCGTTATTGTTGTAAATGGATTTCAAATGGGATCTTTTCAATTTTTTTTTAGGGCAAGTCCGTCATAACCGTTGACGGAGACACGTTCACTCAAGTGCAGGACTTCGGGAACGGAACCGTCACTATCAAGAGGGAATACAGCGCTACCCAGATTAAGACGGTAAGATATATGTTTTTTTTTTCAATGGATTTCTCTTGAGCTTTTTAAGGTTTATACATAGTATTGTTTTGAAATATGAAATTTAATTGTGCTGGCCATTAGTGTGTATCACTAAGGGATGATGGCGCCACCTGGCCAACAAGTAATATGCGGGAAAAATTTCGACGGCTTCAATAAACTGTTATTTAGTGTAATGGTTTCGCTCGTCTGGGCGCGATTACTGTAGCCCTACCATGAGTTAGCTATCGAAAACTTACATACGTTAAAAACCTATCGAATTTTTTTTTCATACTACCGATTTTAGTTGTTAGCGTAACCGCTAGGGTCACTGTACAAGTTTTTCATAGACATATTTACATGGGTGATATCGAGTCGTGTCACTTTTAAACTCATGTCAGCGCTACTGGAAGGACGGATGTTCAAATCTCCAGTCAACACCGGGGCAATTGATTTTTTTCCGTTTTTCAAAATATTTAAACCGAAAATACTGCAAACTTAAAAAAATTAAAATTACAGTAAGGATTTGCTTTGAAATGGGCTCCATTCCATCTGTCATTTGTAACTTATTTTTTTTTTATTACAGACCGTAAGCAGTACCTTCTGCGGAGGCACCGCCTTCAGATATTACGTTGCTGCCTAATGTGTGCATTGAAGATTCCTACCTTCCTCTTTTGAACATATTTCTGGCCAAAGTTTGGCATCGCAAAAATGACTGATCTGCCATTGTTATTTCGTTAAAAAATAAGTTAATAAAATTTTTATTTATATTTGGTTTTTATTTCATTAGTTCCAAATATCTTCACTAGTGATGTAACGAATATTCGCATTCGCATTCGCATTCGCGGATATTCGCATATTTTTACATATTCGCATTCGCATTCGCATTCGCAAAATTACCGCGAATGTTTTGCGAATATAAAAATAATTTGAAGGTTAATAGTTGGTTAATAAAACAAAATCCATTCATTTCTTATGTTTTTTAATTTAAGAATAAGTAACTTAACCTCGTAATCACATTATCAGTCTTCTCTTTATCATTTGATATCATTTATTTATTTAAACTATATAACTTTGGCCAATGAAGCTTAACAATTAAATTTTCATAAGAATTTAACAACAAATATGTTTAAATCAACAAATACTACAATAAATAAACTATAAATATAATCATTTTAAAAAAGAGTTAACACTTTAAGCAAACAGAAATAAAAGTAAATGTTCCAATGGCAATTTAATTTTTTAGCTAAAGCTTAAAAATTAAATTGCCATTAGAACTTGTAACACAAAAATTTTATGCAAATGAAACTAACAAAAATGAATTTTTCCATTAAACTTTTCTCAGTCTTTAGATATATTTTCAAAGTATTTAGATAATAATCAAACTAAAACTATATTCAGTACAGTAGACCATAAATATAGTCTAACTCTAAACAAACAAAACAAAAATAGATTCTCAAACAAAAATACTTCTCGCCCTTAAAAAAATAACAATTAATTATATTTTTTTAACATATTTTTCATGTTAATAATTGAACTTCAGTAGAGGAATATTAAACTTTAAAAATAGAAGCTTTGATGCCTTGTCTCCTTCAAGTCTGTTTCGATGTGGCGTGTAAATAAGTCCAGCGCCACTAAACACGCGCTCGCTGGGGACACTTGTTGGTGGTGTAACTAAATAATGTCGAACTACAGGAAACAGAAGACCGTACCTTTCTTTGTTCACTTTCCACCAAGTTAAAGGGTCGACGTCATTTGCCACGCGTTTTTCCGTTGAGTATTCGGTGATCGTTTTACGGATTAAACCGGCGTGAGCGGAATGACACTTCAGTCGGATGCGTTCGTATCAACTCGGCTATTCTCAGAATAAAAAACAAACGGAACGCACTTCGTTCGAACGGGACTGCCACCAAGGTCACCAAGTAATAGACAAATGGCGCCAAATTAAAAAAAAAACTGAATATTCGCATTCGCTTTCGCATTCGCGAATGTTGGCAGCAGATATTCGCATTCGCATTCGCATCCGCGAATGTCCAAAATTTGACATTCGTTACATCACTAATCTTCACTACTTAGTATAAAGCAAAGTCGCAAAATGCATAAAACTACGCAACGGATTTTTATGGGTTTTTTTATAGATTGAAGGATTCAAGAGGAAGGTTTTTATGTATAATATACTCAAAAAGAAGCAAGGGCGGGTCACTAATAACTAATAAAAAAATCTTTCTTTTCTTTATCTTTTTAACGGTGTAGAGTTGCTTAGTTGCTTTATGAGTGATTCTTCCGTTTCGTCCAAATCGCCTTTCCAGGCCAAAAGTCATTATGAATATTGTAATTAACCTTATTTTTTTTATTCAATAAGGTAGGACGTACTTTTATCTTGAATGTCCATCATGTATATCAGGTTTAAGATTCATAATAAAAAAAAGTTTAGAACAAAAACATGCATTTTTTTCATTCCCCTCCTTGTTCAAATGGTCCCTCAGAACGTTGTGACACATATTTGGTAACTTTCCTAGGGGAAATGTACATAATTTTTGTTCTTATATACTAATGTATTCATTGACTATTATAAACTTGCAATACAATATTTTTTATACGTGTTTAACATAGAAAGAATCGTCTTTAAAGTTTTGTCAACCCAAAAACATCATTTCCTTTCACGAAAATTGAACATTAAATTTTTAATGCACGTACTATACTATCTATTTCTTGCCAAAAAAGACGCTCCCTAGACCTTAATCCGTCGATACAAGTCGTCAGGATAGGACGCACGCTGCCCGGACAAAATATTTTCACGATTTAATTGCTGAAAACAGCGTTTGTCACGAGAAGTAAACATTACCTTCCATTGTTTTTGTATGTAAGTGTATGAGGTAAAAAAATAATTTTTAACTTTAGGTAACAGCCTACTGTAGGGTCTAGTTATCAATTAATTATGAATATCTAGCCTTTATTAATTCACGAGTAAATTCAGAAAATCCGCTCAAACTTCATTCCTTTCCGTATCATTAGCTTCCATTCCATCCAATTTTTTTAACGGAGGGGAATGAGCCACTTTGGAGGGTAATGATTTTTTTAAATATAAAATTAATATGTTCCTTAGTATGTCTCTTTGTTAATTTTTCTTCTATTATTTTGATTATATCGAATTATAACTTGTGTAAGTATATGTCAGTATTATTGAAATTACTTTAAATTCTATCTATGCATTTTGTTACCTACCTAGGTACTTGTTAGTTAATAATAATTCCCCGCTGCTTCTTTCTTTCTGTCTGCCTTTCTGTCTGTTCGCAATAAACTGAAAAACTACTGAACGAACGGAGTAAGTAGGTACTTAATTAATAATGAAGGTTTCGTGAAATATTCGATTATTTTGCTTAGTTATTGTTTTTTAGATACATTATACATCCGCAACAATGTTGAAGCCGAAGAAAAGGGCAACTAAAAAAGAAAAAATAGCTAAAGACAGATTGCGAAAGAAGTTAAAATACGCAGAAATCAAGGCTGATCATCAAAAATACAAATTTGAGGAGTAGAAACAAAAGAGGAAATACTTTGTAAAAAAATAAAAGAAAAAAGTCCTAAGTATTACAGACATGACGGCACGACAAAAGAGGTAGCAAAGGCGAAGATGGCAAAAAACTCAAAAATAAAATTAAATAAGCTGAAAGAGCAGAAAAAATTGCAAAGAATTTTAAAAGATAACTTTCCACCCAGTAGTACGACTGAGAAAATTATAAACATGCCAGATAATACAATACGCGACCCTCTTATGTTACAAGAAGAATTCACATCAAGCCAAAGTACACCGAAGTCACATTTAATGCATAAAAAAACTAATAATCCAACGCAATGAGGAAGCTGCCATTAAGATCTAAAAAAGCAATAACAATTTTACAGAATAATTGACAAACTAAAAAAAGAGAAAGCGATTTGAAGAAGACATTTATTCATGGAACGGAAGTTAAAAAAAGATAAGATTCAGGATGGCATAGAAAAGAAAGTAAATTAAGTCATAAAAGACATAAATAATGAGAAGGTACAAGTAGTGAAATGGAAGCTATTGTTTCATGAAACAGTTTGTCGAGGTGTATCAGAAAAATACAAAAGCCTTCCGAAAAAAAAGAAAAGATCTTCTGCTGGAGATATAACTAATAATTCGAGGCTCTAGATAATAAAACTGCGAAACTAGAACAAAGTATTGAAAATTTTCTACAAGAAGATGAAAACAGTCAAATGGCGCCAGGAAAAACGATATTTTGTTTTCGAAGAAGCAAAAGTAATATTTGACAATATCCCATATTGTTTGAGCCTCGAATTATCAATTATATCTCCAGTAAAACATCTATTCTCTTTTTTCGGAAGGCTTTTGTATTTTTCTGATACTCTTCAACAAACTGTTTCATTAAAAAAAAGCTTTTTTTTCACTTCTTGTACCTTCTCATTATTTATGTCTTTTATGACTTCATCTTCTTTCTTTCCTATGCTATCTTGAATCTTAACTTTTTGTAATTTCCGCTCCATAAATAAATGTCTTCTTAAAATCGCTTTCTCGTTTATTTAGTTTGTCAATTTCATTCTGTTAAATTGTTATTGCTTTTTAGATCTGTATCGCAGCTTCCTCATTGTGTTTGAAGTAAGTACTAGTAATTTTATGCACTAAATGTGACTTCGGTGTACAATGTGACTTCGGTTTGGCTTGATGTGGATTCTTCTTGTAACGAGGGTCGTGTATTGGATCTGGCATGTTTATAATTTCCTCAGTCTCACTACTGGGTGGAGAGTTATCTATTAAAATTCTTTGCAATTTTTTCTGCTCTTTCAGCTTATTTAAATATTTTTCGGAGTTTTTTCGCCTTCGCTCCCTCTTTTGTCGTACCGTCATGTCTGTTATACTTATGTTTTTTTTTTCTTCTTTACAAAGTATTTCCTCTTTTGTTTCTCCTTCGCTAATTGGTATTTTTCATGATCAGCCTACTTAGTTGATTTTTAACAATTTTTTTATTTTAGACGGGTTTTATGTTGGTTTTTTTAGTTTTTTATTTTTTTCATCATCCTTCTAACGCTTATTCCCATATTCATATGGGGCGCGCTTGAATATTTCATTCCTTTTTGATATTTTTTCCATTACTTTATATTCGTTCATGAATAACACATGTAATTAATAAAACAAAAGTTCGATTACACACCCACGTCTTTTATTTATAGTCCAAAAATATTTAAAATCATATACCTACCCAAGTTATAAGTACGTAAAAGATTTCATCTTCTGATTGTTCATTATTTTCCATACAAAATCATTAAACTTCCGTCATATTTAATTTTATTTCATTACCTTCCAAATTCAATCATTACCTTCCGTACTTATTTCATTACCTTCCGTGGGTTCATTACATTCCGTCTATTTTCTTGACAATTAAAATTTTTTCATGAAGGCCTTTACTGATAATCTATACTTAAAAGGTACATGAATGATTATATGCAACTTTTTTTGTAAAATCGATTAAAAAAATGTTTTTCTCAAAATCTTTGAGATTTGGACGAAACGGAAGAATCACTCTTATCACTTTTGTTATTATTACACAGATTCATAACCGATGTTAATCATACAAATATTCTTTTTATGTGGGAATCGAACACACTATGTACTCTTAATTTAAAAGAGGGGCACTGACTACCACATGCGCTATTAAACATAATTAATAGTATCTTTTAATTCCATAACCAAATTGTATGAATGAATCATACTTAGATTCCCTGGTCGATCCATTTATCGTTCTATCTTAGTTCATTTCTACGAATCAGTAGTATTTTTATCGGTAAAAACTGTAGGTAGAGAAATGCAAGATAAAATGATAATACCGTCAAATATGTTCTCATGAAGATTCTTTTTTTATCTTGAGATTTGAGGTTGCATATAAAAGTGGTGGGACACTGTTGGTCTTAGTTGATCTCCGATTGGCTTTCAAGATGGCTTATTTTGGCAAAGAATTCGCTTTTGAGAGGGAGGAGAACTACGAAGAGTTTATCGCAGCCATAGGTAGGACATATTTTTCTAATGAACTCAATCCAATGTGCGGGATATTTGACATGTTTTTTTTTGTTTAAATGAACTCCCGATATTTTGGCACTGTTGCAAGCGCCTTGATGACGGGTCAACTATAGAGCTACGAGTCTGTCGGTAGATCTAAGAGCAGACATATCGGTCTACCCTCTGTCTTAGTCATATAATATGCACGAAAATGATACCGCTGCTAATTTTTTAAAGTGTAATATAATACATTATGCGTACTAAGTAAAGTATCTATTAAGATTAGAACTTACTTGATATTAATTTATGCTGCGCGTTTATAGCATAATATCATATAAATTATTATTACTGTTTATGTTAACACAGAACAGACAATACTATGACATGAAAGTTTTTTTCAATCTTAACATTGAAATAACAGCTGGGTATATTGGCAGCACAAAGTAAAGTTAGATTTGCTAACAAAATACCAACATGGTACCTACTATGTATTTGAAATATTTTTAGACTCTTCTTTTCTGAGTTCTACATTCTGTTTAGTGAAAGTTTTTTACTTAGGAGTGAGAGCCATCCGCTCCCGGCGAGTCCGGAGGCTACTCCAAGCCATCATCGAATGTCAGTTATGGAAAATAATGAGTTATGGATATCAGTTATGTAAAATAAACGTCATTTCTGTTCTGTTGTCATTTTAGTTCAAGAAGAAGACCAGGCCAAGCAGTTCCTCTCGTTCCACCCCAATCAGAAGTTAGAGAAGGATGGAGATAACTACAAGCTGGTCTTCGTTCTGCCCAACGGCGAGAAATCACTCAGCTTCCAAAATGGCGCGACCGTAAATGAGGAAGTCTTGGAAGGAGTGTTGGAGGTAAGGAATTAGGTATTATAGATTTGAGAAAGAGAAAAAATTACATTAAAGCTTTAAATAGCATTAAAACAACAAATACATTTCTTTTTTTTACATCTTTAATGTCCGATGGTCCAACAAAACACATAGATTAGGGCAGAGCGTGGTCGGGCGATTGCCAAGAGGTGCATATGGAATGAATTGGAGAAGACATAAGAGACTGATTTCTTCCCCAGAGCACCTTATAGATCCCTCTCGCCCACATACTGATCGTTGATACATGTCCTCGCAAACACGATTGATTGTAAAGACAAAAGTCAAATAAAAAATCATTAATGCAAACGTACTGCTACGCTACGCTACGCTCTTTATACGCTCTTTCACGCTAATACTGAATCGATTTAATGAAATTTAATACACATACCTTGATCAAGAGTTTCGAGCCTGAAAAAAGGCTACTTACTTGTTAACCGGCTGCTCTTTAAAACGACTACAACACGAATAGAGTTACTGGCAGACAGCTTACTTACTTCTTATGACTCAGTGGAACAGTGTTTAGTGATCCTGGCTGGCGGTTCCAAGGGTCGTGGGTTCGATTCCCATTCGGAATATTTGTATCATGAACATTGGTGTTTGTTCTGTGTCTGGGTGTGATTATGTATTAGAAAAATATCTATGTAGGTATAATATTATATCAGTCTCTTACGCCCATAGTACAAGCACTGCTTAGTTTGGGGTCAGAAGACTATGTGTGGGATTTGTGGGAATGTCCCAAATATTTATGGTCTTTCAGGTGATATTTTTTTTTCTTTCAGGCTAAAACCACTTTTACCGTGGAGGGCGACACTATAGAGCAGGTGCAGGACTTTGGGGAACAGGGCGCCATCACCTACAAGAGAGAGTATACCGGGAACCAGCTCAAAGTGGTAGGTAGAACTTAATAGATTCAAGCCTGCAAGGAAGAAATGGAAGACATTTATTTATTTATTTAGGAAAAATTAGAGCTGTTTGATAATACATTTCACTTAAAATAACTTAAAATAATACATCAGCAATTAACATTTTCCACTACAAGTTAATACATTTAGTGTTGTGTGACGAAATAACGCGAAAGGAAAGATTAGGATATGAGATTAGTAACTGAAGTACTTATCTATTGATGTTAGCCTTTTTGAACCTTGTGATATTTTCATAAAAAATTTCGATATGGTTGTAGTTACTATTAAATTTAAATGTTGTGACACACAATGTCACTCACTGGCCAGACACAGGCTCAGACTTCTGGGAACGGCTTATCCGAAACCAGAAGAATACAGGCACCTCAGACCCAAGGACGTTATTGCATTAATGCATTTGATCTTCAGGGAGTAGGTGTATAGAGGTAACACAATAGATCCCTGAGGGTCGAAGTGAACCGGTTATACGGTCCCCGCTATAAGATAAGATAATAGATTCAAAGCAGTTGTAATGGCCGCTAGGGGCGCTTGTATAGAGTGAGGTCCTCTAAATGTCAAATGACACTGTTTGCGGGTCGGATTTTGAGCGTTTATTCCTATTAAGATTCATATTTGAAAATTTATAAATATGTAAGAGTCAATATACAACTATCAATTAAAGCAAAGCTTAAATAACATAATAACAAAATAATGTTTTAGTAATCTTCAGTTAAATATTGATGTACTCAATCCACTGTGGTCATCTTGTTAACCTATTATAAAAAAAATCTTATTACTACTTACTAAATTTGGTACAGATATAGTCCAGAGCCCAGAAAAGGTTATAGGCTACTTTTTAACCGACTGCGCTATAAGGAAGTAATGTTTTACCCGTTAAACGACTCTACACGGACGAAGTCGCGGGCGGAAAGCTAGTCATGTCATGATTGTCATTATTATTGTTAGTATTGATGCCCGGGGGGATTAAGATTGCGGAGACATTGGCTATTTATTGCTTTTCCTTGTTTCGGAATTTTAAATCAATATCCAAACACAAATCAGAATCAAAGACCAATAACGCGCCAAAGTCAACGTAACGGTCACAAAAAATAATAAATACACCGAGGAACGTAATCTATGCGCACAAGTACGCAAATGGCTGAATACATAGATAAATGTATGGTGAATACACATCAGCGGGGGTTTCAAATGACAAAATTAATCGATTTAGATACGTAAAAATCTTAGTGAAGTTTCCCATATTCCAAAATTTTTCATCCAATTCTAAAAATTACGCGTTGAGTCACTATGAAAAAGTGTCAAACGGCGTAACTTTGTAAAAGCGTAATACAGAGTGAATATTTTACGTTTTCTTTTATTATTAAATGAGTTTAAAGCCCACAAAACATTTTTTTATTGGAGATACGACCTTCACCTCTTAAAAATCGTGATTTTTATGGGGCGTAAACGCCTTTTTGTAATATTTTCACAAGTCGTAACCGACTTCTAGTTTCTTAAATATAAGATTTAGGTACAAAGAGTTCCTACTGAAGCCTTTATCTCAAAATTCTAAGAAATTTGATGTATAAATCATTTTCATTGTATTAAAATTGATAAAGTTATGAATTAAAAAAACATTTTTTTTTGTTTTTCTGCTCTCCTGAAAAGTAGTGTTTTGGTGGTTACGCCATTTGAGATTTAAAGTATCGATATAATACAATATTATTTTACTTTCTTTTTTTATCAATATTTCGGTGACGAACAGCAAAAACTCATCTTGCAAGAACGCACGTCTTGGTTATTTTGAAACATCAATGATATTGCGACCTACCCTTCTATAAAAAGGCGTGATTCTATGTATGTTTGCATTAATGATATTATTTTTCTCGTTTTTCAGACGCTAACTTCCAGCAAATGGGATGGAGTCGCTTTCAGATGGTACACCGCTCTATAAGGAAAAAAAATAATGATTTAATTAGTTCTTAATGTAATTTTTTTATTAACCCAGAAATATTCGGAGACAGGGGAAATCATAAAAAAAGTATTGAAATTTCAAACTGTGTGCAATTACAATGCAAGTAAAAATGTTGGAGGAACTTGAAATAAAAAACTTAGAACAACTCTATAATTCACACTTCTATTTGTTATTTTGTCATTTGATTCTGTAGTATCAGATTAAATAAAATAAAGGCGTCCGACCGATTTCAGCCATGGCGGCCGATCTCAATTGAGATCAGCCAAGTGCGCAGGACATATTATAGTGCACAAGTGTGCGCGCAAACACAAGTGCACTCTCTATTCCTTTACTCTCATAATTCGGTGAGACGGCAATCCGACATGACCGATGAGAGATCGGGCGCAGGACCACCGGCTTAACGTGCTTTCCGAGGCACGGGCGTTCAACCGCCAACTTCCTAACTCCGGGCTGAGTAATTTCATTACAGAAAAACTCACACAAATTTTGCCCGACCCCGGATTCGAACCGGGGACCTCTCGGTCCTAACGCAGCACTTGCTACCAATAGACCGACGAGGCAGTTAGTATCAGATTAACATAACACGCAATACAATAATAATATGACTTACCTATTGACACTTTAGTTTAATATTTTTGATCTGTATTTACTTACTGTAATCAAATATCGTTTAATTTCATGATCTATAAAAAAAAATTGTGTTTTATTTTTTTTCCTCTTGGTTCCATAAACTAAAGACCATGGAAAACAAAAATGAAAGTATACCATAGGTAGGTACCTTTTGGTCTATGGTAAATTTAATTTACAGCGGCTTGCATAAAAACGATTAAAGATCCTCTATCAGCATAATGATTGCAAATTATTATAGACAGGTGTAATCGTGACTCGCCATACCTTATCTACCTTAAATACTAATTTGTGGGTAATATAAAACTGAGTTTAAAATCAATTTCGTACAGTTGATCTTTGATTTACTATCCCTCAACATGGCTTACTTCGGCAAAGAATTTACTTGCTCCAGGGAAGAAAATTATATGGAGTTCATCCAGGCCTTAGGTATGATTAATATTGATTAATAATTAACCTTAATATTAAAATTAACCATTTCTGTTGGTGTTGTTTTTAGTCAGTTGTGTTTAGGGTTGCCAACTTATTTTACATGAAATAAAGTATTATTCAGATAGGTAAAGAATAATAAACAGTATCTTAGGAAAAACAGTATTTTAATTTTGTTCGAGGTTCCAAGGTGCGCTGCTCTGAATAAAAATAAACTTCTGTGAGCGTCTTTCGTGTTTCCATTTCGGGTGGACAACAGAATTTTGTATACTTTTTTTTTGTTCAACAGTAAAAAGTATAACTGAGGGAAAAACAGTATAATACTGTTTAAAATAGTATAGTTGGCAACCCTAGTTGTGTGTCAAAATTATGTGATGATCCATCATGCATGTAGAGCTCACAGAACCGAACGATTTTTTGGATAAAAATCAAACGATGGTGGTTAAAGAAAGAAATGAAACTTTGAGTACAAAAATCTATTGGATTGCTACAGTAACCTAGCCTGTTGTGTTCATAAACCATATAAGATGCTAAGATGCTGTTCGCAATAAAATGACTTAGACTTCGATTCCCAATCGGGACAAATATTTGTGCGATGAACATCGGTGTTTGTTCCGTGTCTGGGTGTGATTATGTGAAAAATGAAATGAATTCAGTATCTTTTTCAAAGGAACATAGATCGTGGTGGGTGTCTCCATTTAAGCATAATGCCTGTGTTTGGAGACTGATATGCATGTCATACATATATATTTTATAAATATATATTATGTATATATATTTATAAAATATATATGTATGACATGCTTATCAGTCTTTGACGCCCATAGTACAAGCTCTGCTTAGTTTGGGGTCATATGACCGTGAGTGAAAAGGTCCCAGATATTGATGAATTTATTTGAAAAAACTATCAAGTAATGGTCCCCAAAACGTTTTTCAGTGAACAACGATGAAATGGCCAAGAAGTTTGTGACCTACAAGCCCAGTCACAAGGTCGAGAAGAACGGAGATACCTACAAATTCACTACTACTACCCCCAATGATACCAGAGAGGTGTCCTTCAAGAACGGAGAAACAGTCGACGAAGTCGTCGTCAAAGACAAACTTACGGTATGTAGACCAATTTAGAAAAAAACAAAAACCCGTTAGTAGAAATGTAGTGATGGAATAAAAGGTAAAGAAAGGTCCTAATTCCTCTTCTGCCAAAAAAGAATGGGCAATCGGCTAACATATTTTCAAGATACCTATTAGTAATAGATTTGGCGTTTAGGTAACTACTATTTTGTATCCTTATTACGCGTACCTTTGGTTAAGTAAGAATGCCTTTAACTTGCGGTTGTAGCATAAAGCTGTACCACCAATAAGGATATTATCCTTATAAATATTTATAAGTTTTAATTTTTCCTGATTTTTTCACTTGCACAATTTTATTTTAAAAAAAAATGATTTTTTTTTTCAGGCTAAGTCTACCTTCACCATCGATGGTGATACCATAATCCAACACCAAGACTTTGGTGAGAAGGGAACAATCACATTCAAGAGGGAATACTCGCCAAATGAAATTAAAGTGGTAAGTTTATTCATTTAATAAACAAATTATATTAACTTTACTGACTCGTTGCTACCAATAGCAAGCGCTGCGTAAGGACTGGAGGTCCACTGGTTAGAAGCCGGGGTTGGGCAAAATTCGTGTGAGTTTTTCTTCTGAACAAGTTACTCAGCCCGGAGTGAGGAAGTTAGCCGTTGCACGCCCGTATCTCGAAAAGCACGTTAAGCCGGTGGTCCTGCGCCCGGTCTGTCATCGATCAGTGCACTTGTGTTTGCGCGCATACTTGTGCACTATAATATGTCCTGCGCACTTCGAAATCAGTCGGACGCCTTTAAAGGTTCTTAAGGCTAATGACAATGTTTCGGCACAGTAAAACATAATTTCCAGTGTGGTTGACTAAGGCCTGAACGCCCTAGTTTAGGGTAATATCGTGCCCAAGCAATGGAGACGTATTTAGGCTGATCATCATCAGATTGAACATATAAATGTAAATAAAGCATTTGTGTTACGTGTAAATAAATGGAATGGCTGTAAAAAGATATCTAGGCCAAACCAAAAAAAGATCTACAGGTAAGTTTCCCTGAAAGACTATTCTACGTAGTAAATTAATGCGAATGAATAGTTAAGTTCTCCAATCATGCAATATGAAAATGAAAAGGATTTGCAAATGCTGTATTTTGTGCGGGCACACAAAGCACGTTAAGCCGGTGGTCCTGCGCCCGATCTCTCATCGGTCATGTCGGATTGCCGTCTCACCGAATTATGAGAGTAAGGGAATAGAGAGTGCACTTGTGTTTGCGCGTACACTTGTGCACTATAATATGTCCTGCGCACTTGGCTGATCTCAATTGAGATCGGCCGCCATGGCCGAAATCGGTCGGACGCCTTATTATTTTGTGCGGGACTTAAAATATTTCATAATTTTTTTTTGTTAAAAATTAACTTATGACCTATTTTCGTTACAGACAATGACTACCAGTAAATGGGACGGCACGGCGTACAGATGGTACACCGCTTAGAAAGTTTTTACTTTTTAAATTAGTTTATTAATTAGTAAACTTTTTTGTATAACTTTAACGAGTGCGAGACATGTGTATTTACTGTGATTAAATT